>OZ004704.1:151445293-151830293 GCA_963924515.1 Vespertilio murinus
TATAATATTATTACAGGAAATGTCAAACATAGCAATGGAGAGAATTATAATATTTAGACCTAAAAATGCAGTATTAATAAAAACTTATTACATGGTAAGAATGGCACTTCAAATCAGTGAGGAAAAGAACTGATTAATTAATAAATGGTATTCAGACAACTTGCCATAATAAAAGCAATCTTAAATTATAATTGCATATCTGAAACCATACAATGAAATTAATCCTAAATCATTTAAATATTCAAGTATAAAAAGTGGCACACCATACACACAATAGGTTAATAATTATACATAGCCTCACAGAAAAGGTAGACACCATAAAGCAAAAGGCCTAATACATCAAATTTTTGAAGCATATGCATGATATAAATCATATAAACAGTAAATGGCAAAAAGAAGAAATATTTACCAACTATAAATGCCTATAAATGGTTCCTATTTCAATATATAATATTTACAAAGTGCTTGCAACACACTGAGAAATTCAACCATTAATGCAAAATATATTAAATAACTATACAAGTAAATAAGCAAGAAATGACAGAGAAAGAGCCAGTAGAAATAATTTCAACCTTATGGTGAAAGTGCAAAGTAAGACCATAATGAAGAGTGTATGAAATAAAATTTAATATTGGAAAGGATTTTTTAAAGCTAATCCCTAGAATTACCCAGGATGTGGGCAACACCCACTCTCATATTTTCTTGGTGACAGTGTAAACTGAGACAACTTCTATGAAGGACAAGCAGGAAAAACTGCACAAAAGCTACAGAATGATGCATATTGTCATGAGCAATTCATTAGCAGTATCCAAGGGGGAGTTGACAATATCAAAATCGAAAAGCACTAGCATACCTAGCGATAAGAGGTTACTCAATACATTATAATACATGCATAACTTTAATTTTCTTCAGCTAGCAAAATGATGAGACAGCATTATGTGGAATGACATGAAACATTGCTAGAATATTACTTTTAAAAAGCAGATTTTAGAATAGTTTTTGTTATATGATCCCATTTTTGTTTTAGAAAACGAAATAGAACTATTCAGAATAGAGATAAGCAGTAGTGGGAGACTGAATTAGTAGTGATTATGATCATCGTAACTCTTACTGATGGGAAAGTGGTGAATAAATTTAGATTAAAATACAAAATTATTTGGCTCATTTGCATTTTCCATATTTTCTACAAGAGACAGGTATTACTTCTATCAACAACTCTTACTTTTAATAAAACATTATTTAAAAGTATATTAACTATCTTGGCTAAGTGAAATCACAGTAAATAATTAGCTTAATGAGAGTTGTATGAGCAGTATAATCACAGCCTTCCACTGGATAGCGCATGGGGTATAAATAAGCATATAAAAAAGATTCATTTAAGTTTAAAAATATCGTTAGATAGAATTGTACATCAGTGATCTTGTTCTTACCTCTTTTTGCTCTTCCTGTAACTAGCTTCCACCCTTGGGTTTTTACTATATTCTTCTCCGCCATTTATTTGCCCGAGGTTTCACAATGATGGATTCAGTTTCCTCACGGAGAAAACCGATAGGAAGAAGATCTTTCAGCCCCGACTCCCCTCAGATGATTCCTCTCTCTCATTCTTTCCATCAAACTCCTGGGAAGAATGTGCCCCGCGTTCTGCTGACTTCCACAGCTTGTATTCATTCCGAGCCCACTGCCGCCTGGCCTCAGTCCCAAATGTTCTGAAGCACCTTTTGTCACCAAGTTTACAAATGCTCTTCTAAACGCCAAATATTTTCTGAAAGCTCTTTCCAGACCTCCAGGGCACAGACCTTCTCTTAAACATTTACATTTCCCACAAGCCCCAAGCACACTCTTTTTGGTAAATACAACTCTGGAGCCAGACATCTTTCTGGTGACCAGAGATACAAACCAGCAACGGAGGAAGAAACAGAAAGAATCCTTGCTTGCATTGAGTTTGTACGCAGTAACCTCAACGTCTTTGCCGTGCTGTAATTGCCTCCACTTATCTCTCCTGTTATTTGGAAGATTAAATGAGATAATATATATAAAAAACATCTGGCACACAGACTGTAATTCAAACTAAGAGCTTGCATTTCAAAAATGTTTTAACTTGGGAATCACATGTTGTTGCCACCTACCTGACTGACCCTACCATGTTTCTGTTTTAAATATAATTTGTTTAATGTTTTCCTATGTTTCGGCACAGAGTTGGATCCTGGAGCTATAGAGCTAAATAGCAGATAACCTTTGCCCCCAGAGGGCTCACTGTCATGTCAACGGCAGAAGAGCTATAATGCAGCATAAGAAACATGGTGACAGCCCTAGCCAGTGTTGCTCAGTGGGCTGGGCAATATCCTAAGCATCAAATGGTTGCTGGTTCAATTCCTGGGTTCTGAGCTCAATCACTGGTAGTGGATGTGCAGAAGGCAGCCGATCAATGTTTCTCTCCCTTTCTCTCTAAAAATCAGTTTTTTAATATTTCTTTTTTTAAAAAAGAAGTGTGATTACAGAGTTATTCATCTTACAGCTCATATCTTAAGCTTTAAAAATCTAATGAACTCTCAAACACACACACACACACACACACACACACACATACACCATTGTATTTATATAAACAGGCATAGACATGAGTATTTAGACCAGCATCTTCAATGATACTTAGAAGAATCCAAGATATAAACAGATGCACATATCAAACATTTTAGCATAAATGAATGTGCCACCCAAAAGAGCAAAATAAATTTTCAGCCATGATATTGGGTCACCAGTACTGAAAACAGCTAGGTTTTTCATTCAAGATAGCAATTCAGGTATACATAGAATGACAATGGAAAAATCACAAATACCAATGTTGCACATTTGTAGGATTTTAGATACTTTACTCTCAGGATTTCTACGGTTTCAGATAAGCAGAATTTGGAGAGATTATGTCTGCCATGTCTACATTCAGAGTGAGACATTTCAACCCATTTAACAGCTATAATGAAAGTATAGTTAGAAGCATGAATAGTTGAAGATACATAAATCTAATTTGAACACTCAATAGGTTCAATACTATTTATTCTAAAAGGAAAAAGGAAAGTCTTTCTCAAGTCCTCATGACTATCTTGTACCCCGTCAGTGAAATCTCAGTTACTTCCTGGGCCTAAGGCTGATAATGAGGTTTTTTTTTTTCATACTCCAACCATGAGATAGATTACTCAGCATGGCCATAATCTGGCAGATAAAACACGTCAGCAATATACACATGTGTGCAAGTGTGTGTGTGGGGGGAGGTCACATACGTGTGTGAGTATAGGCAAACGTGCCTAAGTCATCAGGTTCCTGAGGACAGAGCCTGGGTCTTATTTTTCCTTATAGCCTCAGTACTTTTCTCATAGTAGGCACTTATTAAAAGTGATTCAATAATTTAGCAAGTGAATAGATGGGTGGATATACAACTGATATGTGTGGCAAGGAAGTTATAGTGTTCCATCACTTGGATATTAAAATAAACGTGAATTCAACCACATGTCGGTATCTTAGTAAAAGTCATAGGTGTGTGAGAGAGAGAGAATGGGGTCTAACAAGCCTGAAATATTTGTTGCCTCCAGGAGTTTCTTACATTTGCAGCATTAATTAAACCAAGCCTTTGTCTTTCATACATCCGGTTATAATTCGGGGATGACTCTCAGTCTACTTTATGTATGGGTACCATCATTGGTTTCCACAAGTACATTTTGAAAACAAATAAGCATCTTTGTTGAATAGATTTTATCTTTCACCATGGTTTCCCTTTCCCACATTTTTAAACTTTTCCCTCTTTTCCACATTTCTAACTTTGCAAACATGGACAGAAAATTTTAAAATACATTTGTAAAAATAAATCAAAAAAGGTTTTTGCTACCATCAGTATAAGTTAAAAATATTAAAACACAAATTTTAAAACACCAATTAACACTTATTAATAATTAGTGTTATTAATAAGATTATGTACAATGTCTGAAGTTAGTTTCAACTTGATTGACATCACTGACTTACAAGAGAACTTTCCAGAAACAATGGCTACAAGTGAGGCGAAGGAGGACAAAAAGATAAGAAATACTATGAACAAGAAAAAAGTGGAAAATGCCTTGAGCATTACTCAGTGCCCATCTGTCTAGCATGACTCAATTATATGCATGAAAACATGTGTGGTTCATAGGATCATTAAGGAGAAAGCAGGGCTCTTTAAGATTCCAGCCGTAAACAGTGTGTAGGAGACTTTCTGTGTATCTTCCAGGAATCATTAGAACAAAAGACGATGCTTTTTAAAAACTCAGACATCACACTGGGGCTTTTTCAAGATTTACTTGAGAAACATAAACTGTGAGGTAGTCAGTTTGCAATTAGTCCCAAAGCCAGTGGGTTTAAGTTTATTGAGTTCTGCACATTACATCTACCAAGGATGCTGGCAGCACCGATGCTGTCCCTGCGAAGGCTACAACTGTCACAAAGCTCCAGTGACATGTCATCGTCCCCTGTTATCATCCTGGCTGCCCGTGTGCCTCAAACCACCTCCTCGCCTTGCCAGCCTGGCCACCTGGAGCGGCGATGTTGCTCTAGTGTCACATTTTAACCCAAGTGGGGAGAGCAAAACGAGCCCTCATCCATGGATGGTTTTGCTTGGCTACAAAACATCAGCTCGAGTAATATGAATAGTACACATCGCTGCAAACAAATACCGCCCCCTCGCCTGGTGTGAAACATCCCCAGATAAGACTAAGACTATCAAGCACAGCTTTGGGACATACTTTCGTCCCCTTCATCTTTCAGCTCAGAGCTCAATCCAATTATCCACCAATTTAGGTTCTGTTTCTGATTTATGTACACTAGGGTGGGAGGGTTGTTGTTCTAAAAATGTTTTTGGTATGATAAGTTGAAAATGTCAGCTCATAAGCTAAGATTACCTCCAAATAAATGTGTTAAACAAAATCCACAAGCTATGGCTGCAAGGGCACTTGGCATAGAAGAAAGTTAAAATATGTTTCATCATAAGGAATTGGCGTTATTAATAAGATTATGTACATTCTTTCTCACCATTTAGGTTGAGAATGTCCAATTTGTGCATTTTCCATCAATTTATTCTGTTACACTTTGTTAAGTGTAAAGCATTTCCCCAGAAAAAAAAGCATTTCTAAAGGATCCTAGAAATTGCCTTCTGTAGTCTCCTTCCTCACTGTAGCTAAATATAAAATCCGTACACTGTGTAACTAAAATGCTAGATTCTTTCCATAATTCATATTGATTTTTGCATAAAATGCCTATTCTGAGCTGAGAACTACATAATCAAACACAACCATCAGTTTCTGATGCTAAACAAAATTATCCCTTTGGGGGGATTTATTCACACCTTCTCTGGAGATAAAGAAAAAAAATAATCATCACACTTCCTGAAACATTATTGCTTTACATTAGATAAAATAGACACCTCTATCTGGAGTCAATTTCCATGTCAGGTAAATCAAACAGTCATAGCTCCACAGTAAAGGACTAAATTTCATCTGTAAGTCAAATTTCTAGACAGTTCCTGAGGCTTCTTCAAGCCTTCAAATATTCAGAGAAAAAAGTGGCCATGAAGGAGCTTATAAAAAGCAATGTTTGCCGAGGTCGGTTTGGCTCAGTGATAGAGCGTTGGTCTACGGACTGAAAGGTCCCGGGTTTGATTCCAGCCAAGGGCATGTACCTTGGTTGCGGGCACATCCCTGGTAGGGGGTGTGCAGGAGGCAGCTGGTCGATGTTTCTCTCTCATCGACGTTTCTGGCTCTCTATCTCTCTCCCTTCCTCTCTGTAAATTATCAATAAAATATATTTTTTTTAAAAAAAGCAATGTTTGCCCTAGCTGGTATTGGCTCAGTGGATAGAGCACGGGCCCCACGCACTAAAGGGTTGTAGGTTCAATGCCCAGTCAAGGGTGCATACATGGGTTGTAGGCTTGATCTCCAGCATAAGAGAGGCAACCAATTGATGTGTCTTTCTCACATCAATTTTGTCTCTCTCTTTCTCTCATTCTCTTCTCTCTCCCTCCATCCTTCCCCTTTTCCATTTTCTCTAAAAATTAATGGGAAAAAAATATCCTTGGGTGAGGATTAACAAAAAAACAAACAAAACAAAAAAGTTAAGCTTTTTTTCTAGGGATAGTTTCTCTAGTATTAGCCCCATGCTTTCCCTTTCATGTTTGTCCTTCCCTAAAACAAACCGAGACTGCCAAATTAATCTCCAGGAGAATTCCTCTTCTTAGAAGGTGTACTCTTTCCTAAAACCACATCACTTCTTTTCTTTCCCACCCTGTCACTTTGGGGAACAATATACAAGTCATCTCTTCCCACTCCCCTCAATACAAACCCCCTTCACTGGGCGCGCCTCCATGGCCTTCTCTCCCTTCCTGGTACACCTCAGACAGCTTTGACAACTTGCTGTCCTTCCCTCTTCCTGAAAAGCTTGTCCCCCTACATTCTAATCAAGACTTTGTCATATTGTTTAAGCTTTAATGCCCCCCTCCCAGAGAGGCCCTCAAAGTGATCACCCATCAAAGTGGCCTCCCTTTGTTTCATTGATTTGATAACATTCATTAAGATTGGAGACAAAACCAGTTTGGCTCAGTGGATAGAGCGTTGGCCTGCAGACTGAAGGGTCCTGGGCTCAATTCCGGTCAGGGGCATGTACATTGGTTGTGGGCACATCCCTGGTGGGGGGTGTGCAGGAGGCAGCTGGTCGATGTTTGTCTCTCATCGATGTTTCTAGCTCTCTATCCCTCTCCCTTCCTCTCTGTAAAAAAGCAATAAAATATATATATATTTTTAAAGATTGGAAACTTGCCAATTTGTTTCCTTGTTTATTATTGCCTCCCCATGGCCTACTGGACTGTAAGTTCTATGAGAACAGGGCTTGTGGCTGTCTCCTGTCATTTTCTAGGTCACCATCAGTGCACAATCCATGTTCAGTAGACTGGAGACGGAAGCAGATGCTGTTTTGTCTGGGAGAAAAATATTATATTCTTGAGCTCCAATTTCTCCTTTCCCCAACCTCTTTGCTTCCTCATGCAGATCAGGAAGTTTTTGTCTTTTGCCAGCTGAACTGCTCAGACATCCTCAAACCACCTGACTTTCATTTAGCCTCCACAAAATGAATTCTAGGTCCCAACCATGCATTCCATCACTTCCCTACCAAATAGATATCCCCTGATTCCCTGAGGGATTTCCCTTCCTTTCAAGAAGCACACAGTGCCTGCAAGGTTCCTAAACACGAACGCAAGCACCATGGCCGACAACTTCTACACATGGCATCAAAACAGCCACAGCCACTCGTCTAAATGATATCATATCTCCCGGTGGCTGGATCTTGCTTTGTTAACTTTAAAATGAGAGGCAGGTTTAAAGATTAACAATTTGCTCGGATAAAGGAAAAGGGAAAAATATAATTAATCATTTGCCTGTCCTCCAACACTAGTTTACAAAACCATGGTGCAACTTTATTGAGCTCAAAATTGAAGGGTGGCAAGGTTAATATGTAGCTTTAGACCTCACGGTTTCATTAACAAACACATTACAGGCTGTAAAGCTGAACTGACATTAATGCTAGGCCCAAACAAAGTAAATAATTACTGGCTTGGCAAATGAGGAAGTACTTGCAGAGTTTGTTTACATTGGATTTTTGGAAAATTCATGTTGGCAACAAGTCAAATCCAGTTTGACTAGTAATTGTGACAATTGCTCACAGATGCTGCTGGAAGAACAACAAAAGAATGGATTTATGGCTTTTCTCTCCCCCTACATTTTCCCCCTTTGTTGCCTTTTTTTTTTTCTCTTTACCATTTTGGATCAATAAAGAACTTGCAGCCACAAAGATAAGTGGGTTACATGGCAGATGGGCCTTGGAATGTTTAAAAATCTCATGTTGCATTTTGTCTCTTGGCCCTAGATTGGAAAAGACACAGCTGCATCCAAGCTGCAGTCGTAAAATCCATGCTCCCTGAAAATGCTGTGGGTCCCCTCAATAGAACAGAGTTGAGATGAAGCCTATTTAGAAATTTTCCAATAGAAAGGCTGGACCGGTTTGCACTGTTAACAAGCTACTGAGTTCATAAGACTTTAGGAGAAAATTCTGGCTTACTAGGATCCATTTCATTTTCCTGGGCTGAATTGGAAAAGTATAAACAGGAGTCAAGGAATAAAACAACTCACCAAACTGGAAAATAGTTCTGCAGAGCAATTGAGGTCTGTGACATATAATTTGAAACAATTTTGGTTTCCCTCATCAAAGATCAGTATTTTGCCGAGTAAAAGCTAATACTACACACACACACACACACACACACACACACACACACACACACACAAAACTCTTTCTAAACACTTGAATCTAAATCTTTTTTTTATTCTTGGAAGATAGAATATCAATGATTTTAAGTATAAATGTAAAGCCTGGATCTTCCTAATTTTATTTCTACTAACTTCAAATGGTAAGAGCCAGAATATCCTGGGATTTTATAGTGCTTAACTGAATCATTCAACATGAGAACCTAAGCCTTCATTATTATTTAAGTGCCTTATCTAGATCCATAATCTTTGCAATATCAAAGCTGTATCCATCGTCTGTTCCAAAACCTTGTTCTATCATTCTCTAAATCATGTTTCTCTTAATACTCCTTTGGGTGATCATTGTATAAAACTGAACAAAAGTAGATCTTTATTCGCTAAATATCTAAAGTAGAAAGGACTGTAAGCCCCAGTTGGTCTTTTGGTTTCCCTCATTAAAGATCAGTATTTTGCCAAGTAAAAACTAATATCACACACACACACACACACACACACACACACACACACACACACCTCTTACTCTTTCCACTTAAACATTGTGTCCATCTATCGATACTCAAGTCTCATCACCCAGGTTTTCAGATTTCTCTTACCCTTAACCTTGAAATCCTAAGTGTTCCTTAGGAGAAGCTCTTGCTTTGAAATTTACCAGCTTTTAGGTGAAATACCTAAAGCTATAATGTTTTAAATTCTAAAATGTCCTAACTCTCAGATTTCTCCTTGCCTAGACTTCTCTGATGATAGAATTTGGAGGACAAGGGTAGGACACAGGGAAAGGTTGGCCGGAAGCAAAGTTCTTTAGATTTAGAATCTTTGGAGTCTCAATGATCATTGGCCATTAACACATGGCTAGTGACAAATTTCTCTGATGCCCTAAATACACTTGACCTAACAATCACCAGTGAAACTTTCTGATCTGCATTTTAAACTTTAGACTAATTTTTCATGCCAACACTCAGGGTGACATTCCACACATGACTGAGATCATTATAACAACCTCTTAATTAGCTTTTATGCCTCTAACTTTTCCACTTTTCAAGTCTTTTCCCACAGTGAGGTCAGCAACAGATTTGATCATGCTCAGAAAGGCATCTTTCTGCCTACAGGACAAAGACCAAACACCCACACATTTCTTTGAACTCTGGCACCATCTAACCCCAATCTCGTTTTTTGCCATCCCTAGACCTGCCCCATTACCCTCCTACTGTATGCTCCTCCAGGTCTCCTTGCCATTTTCATAAGGTTCCCTGCACTCTACCGAACTAAAGATTCTGAGACAAGAGAGGGACTTCTCATCTAGACTGATTTCTGAGTGTCTTTACCACTGACCTGGTTTTGCTACCACACAAAAAAATACTGTTATTTTTTGCAATATCTTTGCCACATTGAAGCTTTTGAACATTATTCCCGTGAAATTCCTGGGCCTTTACCTTGGTACTTACATCATAAAGCCAGATTTTAAAAAAAAAAAGTTAAATTACTTTGTTTTTTTAAAGACAATTTATACAGTACAGATTTGGAAATTTGCTGACTCAATCTTACCTGCTATCTGACCAATACTTTAAGTTATAGACCATGGAATTAGATATTTATATATAAGACAATGATACAATCACAGAATGGCACCTGTCTCTCAGGGTAACACTTGAGTTATAACACTGACCATTAGCTTCACTGACCATTATGTTGTTGAATAACTTGCATGGGGGAAACCAAAATTGCCAGCACAGATAAAAATGGGTACATTAGATGTGGATTTTGGAAGAAGTAAATAATAAATAGAAAAAGGGGAACACTTAAAATTAGGTATGAATGGTTTCTAGCCGACACCAGCCAATGGTCCGTGGACAACTGGTGACCTGTGAGGCCCGAGAGGTTGGTGACCTAATCAGTACTATTGATTAAAGCATTTTAAAAATCAATAAAAGAACAATTTTTACTAAGTAGCTTTCAAGAACCTTAGATAAAATCATTTTATTCACTTTAGAGTTTGGAAGTGCATGCTCTCACAGGTTGTTCCATTTCTGTTTTAAAAGAACCAAATAACTACAAGGTCAGAGCCTAAAGTCAAGTGTTAGTTATCTGCTCTAGTCAATATTTGTTAAGAAGTGAGATATGTCCAAAATGTGTAAATTAATGTGAGAATTATAATGCCCTTTCCTTATATTTACCTTATCACATATCTTATAACTTCTATAAAATTATAAACTCCTTAAGGGAAGGATCTCTGTATTACAAACATCACAAGATTTAATGCCGTATTCCTTGTACAAAGTAGGCTAACAATGGCTATTTTGAGTTGTATTATACAGCAGGTTCTTGAATGATCGCATTTTGTTATAATGTGAATGAGATGCCATAGGAACTTAATTCTTGTTTATACAAATTAACCTAGTGTAAAAATATGTCATTTCCTTCAAAGTCAGAGAACCTATTAACAGCATTAAGTGAGAACTTACTCTATTCATTCAAAAAGTCATTTAGATCTTCTCAGACTTTCTGTCAGTCTTTCTTTTCAACTAAATATATTTTAATGTGAGCTACAGGGGTTGTCTCTCAACTATGTCACTGGGAACCCATTTTTGATAGCTCTAGCACATCCACCTGACAACAAACAAATCAAAGACAAAAATTCTGACTGGTTTATTTTCAATTTCCACCAAAAAAAATGTTTAAAATACATTTTCCTGACTCAATACACATCACTACTTGTAATAAGCAGTTGAGTATTGAAATAAAAAGATTCACTGGGACAGATATACTGGTAGAAAATGTTCCCTGTCCAAAACCTATTCTAAAAACTATTGGCATTGTGAAGAATAATCAAATGGGACCTTACCTACTATCCAATTTTTACTAGAGTGGCACAGAGTTAAAAGCTGAACTGTGTCTAGACTGAGCTAGGTAAAATGGGATGTAAAAATTCTAACATTTTAAAAATGTTTTATTAATTGAGTGATTTTGAAGAGAGATGAAAGGAGAAAAGGAGAGAGAGAGATATTTGTTGTCCCTCTTGTTCATGCACTCATTAGTTGATTCTCGTATGTGCCCTGACAGGGATGGAACCCTCAACCTTGGTGGATCAGGATGATGCTCTAACCAGCTGAGGTATCTGGCCAGAGCTAAAAATTCTAAATTTGCATGAGAATTTGAATATTTAATATTAGGCTGAAAGTTACTTTCTATTGGATAAACAATTGAGTCTTTATTAATAGCTAAGAGTGACCAGAAAAAAACTTCAAAAAATAACCCAATGTAGAAAAAAATGAATAAACATAATCATTAATAATGTAGGAAAAGGAAATGAAGAATTTTAAAAATAATTTTAACTTCAATAGACCTGTTTGTTCCTCAAATTTGTTATAATGTATTTCTTAGCTTTGCTTACTGCTTAAAAGGCACTATTGAAAAATCACCTATTATCTATGCTGGGTCATGATACTTGAATTATTAGGATGCCTTCAGTTAAAAAATAGTACAATTCACACCAGATTTAAAAATAAGAGAATGGTCTACATAACTGAAATGGCTTAATGTAGAATTGAATCCAGGGATTCAAAGGAATCATCAAACTCTTGCTCTCCAGGTCATTGCTGTATTCTTCTCTTCTCTTCTCTTCTCTTCTCTTCTCTTCTCTTCTCTTCTCTTCTCTTCTCTTCTCTTCTCTTCTCTTCCCTCCCCTCCCCTCCCCTCCCCTCCCCTCCCCTCCCCTCCCCTCCTTTCCCCTCCCCTCCCCTCCCTTCCTCTTCCCTCCCCTTCCTTCCTGTCCCCTTCCTTCCTCTCCCCTCTGCCCTCTTTTCCTCTCCTCTCTTCTCCTCTTCTCTTTTTTATACAATGTTTCTTCTTTGCAACACTGTATCTGCTAGTCTCCTAGCAAAAAAATAATAATAATTTTAAAAAATCCAATATTATGGTTCTGTCTTGAGCCATGTGCCTATCACTAATGCAATCATTAGAAGAGAGGACTGGAGGTCTTTGGTTGGCCACTACTGAGCCCACTACTGAGGTAATAGTGGTTCTGGTAGCACCATGACTGGCATTTCCACCAAGCCCACAGGGGAAAAGTTAGCCAAAAGAAAAGTGGGTTTCCATAATCAGAGAGGAAGGTAGGCAAAGGTAACTGATGTCTCTTACAGTCATTCAGATTTATTGTTGTTTAATAGAATAGCTAGCTAGCCAGCTTAGGGCCTGTTTTAAGTGGATTTCTGCCCTCAGTAAGTACAAATATCTCAGTAGAAAATAGAAGAAAAGATTGTGACAAAATTTCTTACATGATGTTATGCGATCATTAAAAATAGGTTCACAAGTTCCTTAATTCACTTCCCTTAAAAGGTAACACCTAACTTCTTCTTGGGTTCAGGCTGGACTCTATAACTTGCTTTTAATGAATAATGTTGTGGAGGCATGGACATTATGGTATTGAACTTCTGAGGCCAAATCATAAAAAGCATAGCCTGTGCATGGCTCTCTTGCTCTGCGGGACATCAACTGGAATATGAAGAGGTCTTGGGCATCCTGTGAAAAGATCCATGTGTGAACCACAGAACTTGCCAACCACCTTGGCAGCCACCTTGGAAGCTGGTCAGTAGCCCCAGTCCAGCTTTCAGAGGCTGCGGTTCTGGTGGACATCATGACTAAATCTCCTGAGAGAGACCCCATGCTAAAATCACCCAGAGACACCTTCCAAAATCCAACCCACAGAAACTGTGAAAATAATACATGTTTATTGTCATTTTTAAACCACGAAATTTTGGGGCTATATGTTATACAGCGATAGTTAAATTATATGTGTCTACTAAGAAGACAATAGAAGCTTTGTGAAACAAAATGTCAAATAAGTATGATAAATCATGATCAACATTATCTTTGCTTTGGGACTCTTATGAACCTTAATATGCTAATGTGATTGTGAGTTTCTAGAGAAAAAGACAGAGACAGACATATAGTTGGTATCTCCCAAAATTCTTAAACCATAAAATTCCTTTTGTTTGTCTGTTTTCTGTTTTGTTTTGTTCAAACACTAATAATGTCTCTAGAACTCTGGTATGCCTAGGACATTTGAAAAACACTGGGTTAGTAATATACATTAGAAGTCTTTTGCTTCTCAAACAGTAGCTTAACACCTCAGACAAAATCTGAATAACAGACTAACAAGGTCAGAATTAGGGGGGGCAACTGAGATGCACCTCTCAGGGGCAAGATTCAAAGAGACAAAAAGCTCAATAAACAAAATTAAATAATTTTCATATGATATTTAAAAACAAAAACGAATGCACAAAATCCTGGTGAACACAATATCAGAATTTAAAATAAAGACAGGTAGTAGTTGTTTTGTTAGTTTGTTTGTTTCAAGATCTTGTACTGTGGAGGAATGGAAACAGCTATTTCCTGTCGGTGGGGTTCCCGGCCCCCATGGTGACCATGCTCCTCTCCAGGCAGGTGTCATGGGTTACTAATGGTGTGCAAAGAGGTTGGGCAATGCAGATATCAATCTAGATATCATCTTTTAAAAAAAATAAAATAACTACAGAGTTTTTGTTAACTTTTGCACTTGATTAAAATTGTGGAAAGATATTTTGATACATGTGGATAGGAACATATAGTTTTCCTTTGCCTCAGGTTCCCATGTGACTCTGCAAGGCACTGTAGATCAGTGACCTGTCGAATTAAGGGGCATCATCCTGATGGAGGTATCCTGTATTCTGTAGGAATTGACATTCTTGGTTTTCTCCTAACACTGGTGCCAGAGATGGGCATTTACTTCTGGGGCCTCTTAGGCAGGACCCATGATGGCATCCAGAGGCTCCGAGAGAATGGCATACAGGACAACACATTCTGATGAAAGGGAAACATCAGGACCACAAAGGAGATCATGCCTAATCCGCAGAACTGCAGATGCCCTGAACCAACCTATTTCAGCACAAGAGTATTAAATCCCTAGTGAGGCCAGGGAGGGTAGCACCAAAGCTGGAGGGAAAATGATGAGTGTGAAACAGAATTTTGCATAGGTCATAGTTAGAAGTAATCATACCTGCAGGGGAGGGCATTTGGGGGTGATCGGGTGGCAGGGGAGCAGTTAGGTGACAATCAGGCTTGCATGGCAGCAGTTAGGGGATGATCAGGCTGGCAGGCAGGAGAGTGGTTAGGAGCCAGTAGTCCCAGATAGTGAGAGGGATGTCTGATTACTGGTTTAGGTTCCAGATTGGAGAGAGTGCAGGCTGGGCTGAGGTACACACACCCCCTAAGTGCACGAATTGTGTGCACTGGGCCTCTAGTAAATTATAATTTCAGGATCAGCCTCCTGTTGCTAAGCATTTGATGACTAATTCCACTGAGATGCTAGTTCTTTATCCCTACAGCATACAATATGTGTACGAAGGTGCATTTGACTTTGTTGGGATCTGTTTAGTCAGCTCTTAAAAATATCCCTTGTGGTGAACATTACATAGGGAATCATAGAACTGTTTCGCTCACCTTTTCAAGTTGAAGGAGACCTGAGCATTATGACAAAAGGAACTTTTATGTGATTCATGACAGAAGTAACAGTTCCAAGACCTACTCTGGCACAGTCTGATCTTCTCTAGAGTAGCCCAGCATTGCAGCATCTAATCTGCCAGCTGTACTACCTGGAACTAATCTCTTTCCAAGAAAATGTCACATCTATAACAATTAGGTCAGAGCTGTTCATTTCTTCTCCCAATCCGTATGGACTTCTTTCTGGGTAGATTGAGAACTAAGTCTAATTCTAGGTGAACATGAATGCTTCTCTCACCCTTTATTATTATTATTTTTGTTCCTTTGATCTGTTTCCTATTGCAAAAATGCTATAGTATGAATGCTCCTGCAGCTTAACAATGAACAATTTTTTTTTCTTAAAAGGACCAGATAATCAATAATTTAGGCTTTATGGGTACTATATCCTCTGAAGAAACTACTCAACCATGCCATTGCAATGCAAAGGCAGCCTCAGAGGATATAAAAATGATGGTTGTGTTCACATAAAGCTTTATTTGCAGAAACAGGTGGATTTGGTCCCTGGGCTGAAGTGTGTTGGCCCCTGCTTTAGTTTAGGGCTCTGAACTTTGCTAAAAGAAATAAACTCTTGGGAGAATTTTATTTAATTACCAGCCAATTTAATTTTCTGATATTTAACAAGGAGGTGGCTATTAAAGAGATACTGAACACTGAGGAACATGTTTGTTTTATATTTTCCTTTTAAGGAAAACTCTATACTTTGCCACATGTGATTTTCCCACAAGTGAATTTTTAGTTGCCCCCCCCTTTTTTTTTTTACTGTGATACTGTCTAGTTTTCTGGGTGAGAACAGTAAACTAAAGTCAGAAAAACATTGAGCTGCAACTCACAAAACAGCTAGTGAAATAGTAAAGGATACTGAAACATATGATAAAGGACTTGGAAGTGATGGTCCCTTTCAAATAAGTATGCATATCTGGTTGATGCTAAATTCAGTCCTAGATGCCAAGAGTTTCAGTATCATTGACAAATTAAAACAGATCTGTGATCACTTTCTCTGAGGAAAAAAGGAAATGGGGTTGTTTAGTCAAGACTTGGGATGAAAACAATACCTTTTTATATATTTGAAGGACTGCATTTAGACTAGATTACATTGCTTTAATATGATTTCAGCAGTAAAAGCCAACAAGAAAATTTTTAAAGAAAATCTTCACTGAATCTTTTTAGTTTTCTAAGAAAGGTGTATGAGAATAGAGTGATAGCATTCCTTCTTTTTAAAGATGTTTAACCATAGTATGTAGGCATATTTTTTAGGGAATTCAAGAATCAGGTGCATCATTTGATTAAATCAACAATTTCTAGACATAAACTAAACTTCAAACCAAAACCAATTATCAGCATCGTTTCGTGAACTAAACTATAATTTAAATAAAAACCAAAGATGATATAATATTCAGATTAAAGGCAACCTGAAAAAAAACAAATACCATTTTATTCTTTAAAGCAGTGTTTCCCAAACTTCTCTCATGATGAGGATCTCCTGGTGGAGTTGTTAAAATACAGATTCCTGAATCCCAACTAAGAAGTGCGAAACTAGAATTTTTTTACCTATATGTTCCCAAAAATTCTAGTTTAGCACTTCTTAGTGGGATTCAGGAATCTGTATTTTAACAACTCCACCAGGAGATCCTCATCATGAGAGAAGTTTGGGAAACACTGCTTTAAAGAATAGTTTTTAACTTGATCATATAAAAATTTAGCCAGCTAAATCGAGAGATGGCATGGGTCTTCTTTTTCTCACTGGGGTACAGAATGGTAAAACCTTTGCCATAGATTAGCAGGAGTCCCTTCCTGGGTCATCATCTGGGACTTAATGAACCTTTAAAGACTCCTCCAGTTCTCAGTGAATGTAACAACATCGAAGTGTGAATTGAGCCCCTGTTCCTTGCAGAGAGAAGTTAGGGAAACTTCTTTTGTTAGAAGTTAGATCTAACAAAAGTAAAAATCACCTTCAAAATACTCTGCCCTAAGAACTTATTATTCTAAATTACTTCATTCACATACAAGTGGCAATATGCTGTACCATGAGCAAGGCATAGATTTAACACTGTGTTTTCCTATGCTGGTGGTGTGGCAATGAAACTAAGATATAAAACACCATGACTTGATAAATACTAATTATAGAGTAATTAGTTGTTATGAGTTAAATTATGGCCCTCATCCTCTCCCCAAAGAAGGCTATCAGATTAATATAGCCTTGATAATGTCAGAGGCAAAAAGAAAAATCCATATGAAATGAAGAGTGGACTTATCCAGTAAATTTTCTAATTACACTTAGGATTGCAAGATAATTTAACCAAATTATATACTCAACTAAAGTTTTAACTGAAGATAAGTTCAAAACAATGTTCATAAGATCAGACCAATTGTAAAACTCTATTGCAAATCATTTTACCCATATCCTTCAATTTTTCTCTGGCAAGACGTAAAACTTTGTACAAATTATTTTGAGAAAGATTTTTATGAATTCAGTTCATAGCTGAATTTTGTGGCCCTAATGATCAAACATATGCACGCGCGCGCGCGCGCGCGCACACACACACACACACACACACACACACACACACACACACGCTAGCCCTGGTAAGAGTGAGGCACAGTGAATAGTGAAGGGGGAAAACACTACACCAGCATCTGCCCACTGCTATGTCAAAGCACATAAATTCTAATTTGTAACACCCCTGTAGTTCCATGTATAGCTCCATTAGTCTAAGCATTAATTATTCACACATGATACATCATAATGGCATCAGAACCATTTATGATATCAATTCATACTATTATAAAAAGGTAATCTTCATCTGTCCAACACATAGGTTAATTAGATCTCCAAGAAACTTTGCTAGTCAATCACCTTCGTGAGTTCCATTCCGGCCTACTTCCTCCAATATGTCTTCCCATCACTCCATCCTACATCTATCTTTCATTTTTAGACAATCATGGAATACCTAACATAATTCAGTAGTTTCCACTACATTTCTTTGTGTTATCCTTTCCATTGCTTTGCAAGTTTAACTCTTGTAGCTCTGACTCACTTATTTGGTTCCCAAGGAATGGAACCACAATAGATGGTTTGTTTGTAACTTCTATGGTATTTAGCAAAGTTAGACATATAGTAAATTTTCAATAAATACTAATTGACTCTTTGAACTGCCATGGAAACAGATGCAATTCAAAAAGTGTTAGATGCCAAGCAGATTTCAATGTTTTGGATAATCACATGAGTTTTGGTGGTTCAGTTTATTATGAACTGTTTGTTTTATTTGGCTTTTTATTTCAATAATTCTTTGAAGAAATAAATTATTTTTGTGCAATATTATCAAAATCAGAATTATTGTGAGGTTTGGAAAAACATATGTAAATTTCCATGATACGGTAAATGACATATAATAAACAATGTACCATCATCATTATTATTTTGCCACTCTATAATATTTCAGGGCATGTCAAAATAGGCATTTACTAGCAGAGTAATAGAAAAGCATTTATAAAAGATACTCACATAGCTCAGTCATCTGCATTTAGTATGTACTTAATGACTTATAAGTAAACTCTTTATTGAAAGATAGCATACATACTGAAGCATGCAAGTATGTCCAATGCACAGTCCAAAGGAGTGGTCACAACGTGAACACACCTGTGGAGCCAGCATCCAGATCAGGCCATTTTTATCTCTTGTCCAATAATGCTGAATTTAGGAATACTTTATTTTCATTTATCTCCCCTTTTGCATTTTTATGTTTACCTCTGGTACATTTTTTCCTGCTTAAAGAAAACACTTTAGTATTTGTTTTAGTGAAGGCCTGTTATTGACAAAATATCTCAGCTATTGTTTCCTGAGAAAACATTTTTATTAATTAACAGAATGTGGGGTTTTTTTTAACTTAATTTTTGCTATTTTCACTTACTGATGAATACTGTATTCCATTCATTTTATTTTTTCCTATTGATTGATAATTTGACACTTTTATCAGCACTTTTCATTTTCTATCAGCTTCCATAGATGGTATTGAGAAGTCAACTGTAAACTTGTTATTTATATGCAGTGTCTTTTTACTCTGGATACTTTCAAGATTGTTCTCTTTGTTTTGGTTTTTTACAGTCTAGCTGTAAAATTCCTCTTATTCTCTTTGTATCTTTTTGTTTTTAGTTCTTTGAGCTTCTTAAATTGGTGAGTCATTATCTTTCATCAATTTTAGAAAATTACTTACCATCTAATACATCTTCTAACCCATTCTTCTTCAAATATAAGGAATTCCAACTATATGCATGATGAAGCTTTGGAAATTTTTCTGCATATTTGCTCTTTTCTGTATTCTCAGTTACTTTTTTCTTTTTATACTCAATTTTGATATTTTCAAATTCTATCTTTTGAATATGTAAATTAATGTAGCTATTCAGTTAATTTCAGATATGTTATTTCAGATTTAGAATGTCCATTTATTTTACTTCATAGATTTTAAATTATCTGGTAAAATTCTTCATCTTTTAATTTATATTTCTTCATCTTTTGTATGGTCTTAAAACTAGTCTTCTTTGCGAACTTTAAAGTTCATGTCTGCTAACATCAATAGGTGGATTACCTTTGGGTCTGTTTTTTATATTTTTGTATTCTGATTATTCTCTTCAGATTCAATATCATGGTCTTGTCTTTTGGTAGGCCTAATAACTAGATTTAGTGCCATCATTTTGCATATAGATATTGTAGAGTATATGAGTTAGCTCATCTTCCAGAGTTGTTTAACCTTTCCTCAGCTATACAATGCAGAGGCTTATCAATATAATTCAATGAGAATGTAAGCCAAATTCACTCTAATATTAATACACTTCTGCTTTATATGACACAGTTTACCAGAGCTTTCAATGAGACCCTGATGTGTTACCAAAGTCTCTTTCCCTGTCAGGACTTAAGGCCTTTGTCTCCTTACTATAAAACTGTAGGAAACTCAATTCTGCTTTTCTATTTTCCACTTAGTTATTATCTTCCCACACCCCAAATTTTAGAATTCAGCAAATGTCTTCAGAAGAAAACTGACCATGAATTTGAGGTCTCTTGAACTTCCAATTTTGTTAATGCAGTCTTGTAAGATTGCCAAATGTTCTGTTGCCTTCAAAGTTTGGCAGCAGACTGCTCTCTCCCTGGACAAAGCCCAGGAACTTGGGTTCTTGCTCCTACCCAGAATTCTCAAATATAGCTTCAGTAAAAGACACTGTAAAATGTCATACTAATCCATGGTCCTTCCCTCTTCATACTTCCTCATTGCCTCAACAGCTCTCCGATGCTGTTAAACATGATCTTTTAATTAATCTATCTTTTCTAGTCATTCTCAGTGGGAGATTTGATATGGCAACAACTATTCCATCTTACTTTCATATGAAAGTCCATACAATAATGTTTTCGATTGGATGAAAAGATTTTTAAAATATAAAATTTTATTTGAAATTTTGGCATTATTAAAATAAAATGTTGATATGGAATAGACAGTGATAGCAAAAATATTTTTGTTTTTAAAATTTAAAAATAAGTTTTAAAATTACATAGTAAACATGAATTTAATGAAGCCAATATCTCAAATATTTCAACCTATCTTAGTCACCTACTTATACATGCTAGCAAAAGCAACTATAGAGGAAATGTTAATTTTATGAAAAAACCATCTTATATTCTGAATATATGTTAACAATTCAGCTGTTCTGAGCACTAACAATCTGTAGGGTCTGATGTAATGATAATTCTTAAGTAATCATTAAATGAGTACACAGGCATTTTTCAGAATTAGTAATGTAATCGAAAGTCTAGATGTAAGACTAAATAAAGTTTTTATTATTTTTAAAACACAGCAGTTTTAGCTCAACATAATTCAAGTGCATGTGGAGTTTAGTTTCCTATTTTTTATGTTCTTTTATAATTTTATATTATTATTTCGAAAAGATTACATATAATCTCTGCAGCATAAATTTTGAGTTTTAAATCATGTGGAAAGAAAAACCAAGTCAATGACATGATGATGCTATCGGGCAATTGATTACAATTTCTGAGAAAACTAAGTTGCTAAATAAATAAACAAAACATGTATTTATCATTCTAAAACTCTCAGGCAGATTATGAAGGCTGTAAATTGGACATTCAAGATTTAGTGAATAACACAAATATTGCCATTGAAGCCAATAGATCATCAACGAAATCCAAAGTTTACTTATTTTTTTTGTAGGTCCACGTTTAACTGTTGATCAACTTTCTCTTGGATTGCATGATTCAATAAACTCTTGCTTTTACACAATTGAATTAAGTTTTTTATTTTCTGTCACTAATAAAACAAACAAAAGCAGAGGCCATATAAGAAAAGTCAAGATTAAGCAATCAAGTAGAAAGCTATTACATATCAGACCATAAGGACTAATCATCAATGATCAGAAAAAAAGTTGCTGAAAACCTCCAGAATTAGTAAGAACTTGGACAAGAAGCACATAAATTATATTTGTCTACAATTAAAAATGGGGGTAGGGCCTTTTGAAGTATAAATTCAGGGCCTTCCTGCTCTACCCTTCCTTTCTTCAAATGACTTTTTCCCTTCTGGAACTGACCTTACAAGGATTTATTCAGAGGGCATTTTGCCTAGCTATTAGTTCAGTTTTTGGTTTAGGGTAACATTTACTGTGTTCAATATACTTCTTAGCCTTAGCATGACTGCTAGTAGAGAATTCTAGAATATCGGAGAAAAGTAAGGGGAATAGACATGGTGACCATCAACATATTGTTAAATAAAACGTTTTGGCAATGTTAAATAACACCAAATCATTGGTTCTACTGTTTTCATTTTCTTTCTTAAAATATTAAAGTATTCCGTGACTGTTACATAGGTACAAGTTGCAAAACATGAAACACAAAGAAATTAGAGAAAGAAACGCTTTAATTGAGTTAAGATTATTCTAATTCACCCTTTACAAAATTGAAAAGTAAAAATGTTTTTAAATTTTTATTTTAATGCCTTTAATTGAGATTTCTCTGGAGTTAGGCAATGAAAATATAGGCTTGGAAGTCTCACTTCAAATGGGCCTTTAAAAACTATTTTCTACCCTAGCTGGTTTTGCTCAGTGGTTAGAGTGTGGCCACTGGACTGAAGCAGGCTGTGGGTTCAACCATAATCCCCAGCAGCAGGAGGCAACCAATCAATGTGTCTCTCTCACATCAACATTTCTCACTCTCTTTGTCTCTCCTTCTCCCTCTCCATTCCACTTTCTCTACAAAATTAAAATTAAAAAAAATAATAAATGGAAAAAATATCCTTGGGTGAAGATTAACAGGAAAAAAAAAACGTTTTTCCCATAAAAGTCACAAATTCTTGAATTTTTATATTGCATTAAGGTATGTATTAACCCATCATTTTGCTTTACTATAGCTTCTTAAGAACACACAGAATGCACAGAGGAGAAAATATATTACAGTGTAAAGATCACTGTATTCTACTTTTGACCTGGCAGAGATTAGACTTGTGACCTTGGACAAATTATTTAACCCTTCTGAGTATTCTCTTGTAAATAAAGAAGAATCTGATACCGCCTCCAAAAGATTATTTTAGAGATTATTTGAGTTGGCCTGGCCAGTGTCGCTCAGTCGTTGGAGTGTTGGCTCAATCCTCAAAAGGTCATGGGTTCCATTCCTGGTCAAGGGCATGTACATGGATTGAAGGTTCTTATGTGCAGGAGGCAACCAATTAATGTGTCCCTCTCACATCTGTGTCTCTCTTTCTCCCTCCCTCCCTTCTACTATCTTTAAAAATCAATGGAAAAAATATCCTAAGGTGAGGATTAACCATATATATATATATATATATATAATTATTTGAGTTAACAAGTCTTAAGTTTTAGCACAGGACTATCTCTGGAGCACGACATAGATACAAGAAATTCCTCATAAAATTAATATATTTAGATACAAAATTAATACATTTTTAAAATGTCAATATATCTAATCATACAACACTATGAAGAAGAGGAGAGATTTGAGAAATATAAAAAGATAGCTTTTAAAAATAATCTAGCCATCAGAACTATAGGCACTCCATGAATGCCATATGCCACTCATATCTATGACTTTTTAAATTATATCACTGATAGTTAAATGCTTATACTGTGTAAAGTACTATGCAATATACTTAACTTATATTAGAAACCAATGCTGTGCTGTGGTAAAAAAAAAAAGAAAGAAAGAAAGAAAGAAAGAAAGAAAGAAAGAAAGAAAGAAAGAAAGAAAGAAAAAGAAAAAAAAGAAATAAAGAACAAAAAGAAAAAGGAATTCTACCATTTGCAACAGCATGGATGGAACTGGAGAGCATTATGCTAAGTGAAAGAAAGAAGTCAGTCAAAGAAAGATAAATATCACACGATCTCACTCATTTGTGGAATACAATAAACAACATAAACTGTTGGGAAAATAAAAACAGATCCAGAGACAGAGAAGCATCGATCAGACCATCAAACCTCAGAGGGATGGTAGGGGAGGGTGGGGGTGAGGAGTAAAGATCAACCAAAGGACTTGCACCAATGCATATAAGCCTAACCTATGGACACAGGCACCAGGGGGGTGAGGGCATGAATGGGGGGTGGGCTATGGGGGAGATAAGGATGCATATGTAATACCTTTATCAATAAAGAAAAAGATAATTAAAAAATAAAGAAACCAATGCTGTGAAGAAGGTACTGTTACTATTTACATACACAATTGAAGAAACTGAGGCTCAGAAATGGTAATTTCCAATATCACTTAACGAGTAAATTGCAGAACCTGGGTTCAGTTCTAGAGTGTCTGCCTTCAGAGAACACTGCTCTTAACATTTATGCTGCTTCTCACAGACAGCCAACATGGATTTCTCCAAGTGAGATCCCACATGTGCTCCTCCTTGTTAGCAGCACAAGCCATGTACATAGTGTACAATAACTCCGCAGATCCTCTCCTAAGAGGAGATATCAGCAGGTAATATAAGATCCCTGGGAGCCTGAGAGGATTAAAAACAAGTACAAAATAAGGATGACAAAGGCAGAAAATGCAGACTCACCTCTACACAGCATCATGGCATTTTGAAGTGGAAGGCACTATTGAGGCCCAGAGAGGTTAAAAACATCACCCCAAGTACACTGCTCATGTTGAGTCAGAAATAACATCTGTGGGTCTAGTACATTCCACGTGGAGGTCTTCAGATAGACAGATTCAGGCAGGTTAGAGAAGAATATGAATCCTGACAGCAGTAGAATAACTAGCTTTCTAAGAATGAAGACCTTTTCCAGTATATTAATGGATTCTGTCTAATTCAATGATAGAAGGAAAATACTTAACAAATTCCGAATAACTTTCAGGACAGATGAAAGCCAGATGAAGGAAAGCATAGGCAGATTTCAACCACAAGAAATAGGATTCAATCATTGTTTCAGAGCTGTTAGTTTGAAACCTGAGTGAGGGAAGGGCCAGGTTAGGTGCATTTAACAAGACGCTGAGACTCTCCTTATGAGCTGGGGAGCTGGGGAGGATATATAACAGACACTGATTAACTGAGCATAGTAACAGCGTACTAGGCCTATTGAATAACTGGTATTTTGTAAACCCATCAAGTATAAATCTGGAGGGATCTGAATAAGATCAGTGGGTTGTATCAATGTCAAGATTCTGGCAATGATATTACACTAGAATTTTGCAAGACATTCCCTATTGGGTAACTGGGTAAAGGGTACACTAGCTATCTCTGCATCATACTTTTTAATTTTTATTTATTTATTTTAGAGAGAGGAAGGGGGAGAGAGAGGGTAAGAGAGAGATCAGTTTGTTGTTCCACATTTTTATGCATTCATTGGCTCATTCATGTATGTGCCCTTACCAGGTATTAAACCTGTAACCTTGGAATATTGGGACTATGCTCTAACCAACTGAGCTATCCAGCCAGAGCCTTTCTGCATTATTTCTTATAATTATATATTAATGTATAATTATTTCCAAATAATATGTTCAATTAAAAATATGTATCCCCTATGAAAACATACTCAAAGTCACTAATCATCTGAGAGATGCAAATCAAAATGACAATGCGGTACCATCTCACACCTGTCAGAATAGCTATCATCAACAAATCAACAAACAAGTGCTGGCAAGGGTGCAGAGAAAAAGGAACCCTCGTGCACTGCAGCCACTGTGGAGAGCAGTAGGGAGTTTCCTCAAAAAACTAAAAATGGGCCAAAATCGGTTTGGCTCAGTGGATAGAGCGTCAGTCTGTGGACTCAAAGGTCCCAGGTTCAATCCAGTCAAGGGCATGTACATTGGTTGCGGGTACATCCCCGGTAGGGGGTGTGTAGGAGGCAGCTGGCCGATGTTTCTCCCTCATTAATGTTTCTACCTCTCTATCCTTCTTCCTTCCTCTCTGTGGAAAATCAATAAAATATATTTTTTTAAAAACTAAAAATGGAACTCCCATTTGACCCATATGACAAGAAACTAGAAATATCAATCATAAAGGATATATGCACCCTTATATTCATAGCAGCACAATTTACCATAGCTAGATTTGGAAACAGCCTAAGTGCCCATCAGTTGATGAGTGTATTAAAAAACGGTGGTATATCTACACAATGGAATACTAAGCTGCAGTAAAAAAAAAGAAGGAATTCCTACCATTAGCAACAGCATGGATGGAACTGGAGAGCTTTATGCTAAGCTAAATAAGCCAGTCAGAGAAAGATAAATATCACATGATCTCATTCATTTGTGGGATATAATGAACAATATAAACTGATGAACAAAAACAGATACAGAGACAGAGAAGCATCTATCAGACTGTCAAACCTCAGAGGGAAGGTTTAAGTAGGTAGGGGATGGTGGGAGTAAGGGGGAGAGATCAACCAAAGGACTTGTATGCATGCACATAAGTCTAACCAATAGTTACAGACACCAGGGAGGTGAGGGCATGAAGGGGGTTTGGGGGTGACGGGCAGAAAAAGACACAAATGTAATACCTTAATTAGTAATGAAAAAAATAAAAACATATAAGATCATGAATGAAGTATAATATGTCAATACTTAGCACAGGATAAGTAGTAATGAAATGAATGAATAAATTATTGACATTGTAAGTTTATTTTGTGTTATACTTTAAGGTCACCCTATAAAAATGTTATTTCTTTTCTTCTCATTTACATTATTCATGAGCTCTGGAAGAGCAAATTGGTCTCATTTTCAATATCCACTTGGCACATGACTACCAGATTTCTTTTTCTAAAATATAATTTTGAACACACTTCCTATATTTAAAAAGTCCAATAACCAGCATTGTCTATAGAATAAAATTAAATAACTTTAACCTGGCATTTAGAGTCCCTATCTTTCTAGGACCCTATCCTTATGAGATTTCTGCTCCCCACAAGTCAATCAACTTCTTGTTGCCAGTATGTGCCTAAAGCTTTCTATTCAGATACACTGGACTCACTTGGCCCTTATCTGCTAAGTGATCTCAAGGAAGCTCCTTTTGTCCCAGTCTGGATCTATTCTCAGGAAAAGTGGGTATGATCACAATTACTTCCAGAGCTTTGTAAGGAATAAAATAAGATATTTAAAATTCCAAACAATACCTGGTACATACTATGATTTGGGGAAACAGTCATTTTCTTACTACCTTTCACCTTATAACCCAACTAATCAGTTCCCTGTGTGCCCACTGTGGGCCTTCTCTCACAATGTATTATATTATGTAAACACCCATCCCTAATAACTTCTCTAAATCAATTTTATCTTTGATAATCATTGTATAGAACAAATCCCTGTTATTAGAGAAAGGAATGATTTTCCTTAAAGCATTCCAGCACCATCTTCTTCTACACTAAAACTCTGTGCAGCTCATTTTGCACCCCCACACAATGTCAACCCATAAAGCAAAAAGTGCCAGCACCCCATTGGCTTAAAGTCTGATGAAAACAGGAACCAGAGATTGCGTGTTTTCTCAGGCAGGTTGTGGCTGCTGAATGACTAGCATTGAACAAACATTGAGGCAACTCCCAGCTTTCTAATATTATCATGTGGGCTGCTTTAGGGCTATTTTAAGAGATAATAAGGAAATATGACCTGCATAAATTCAAAGAGCAGTTCAGACATAAGTGGTGCCTGGATGAATGAAGGAACTGAGATCTCCTAATGCAGAAGCTATAAATCTCCGTAAGTAAAATAACATTCAATTGTCCTCCTAATAAAACAGGACTGAAGGACAGACAGTCCTCCCCTCCGTTTCCCTTTCCAGGCCATCGCACTCGCATACCTTCTGCTCTCCTGGGTGAAATGGAAGAAGGATGTTACTGTGGTGCGCTCTTTCTCAACCTAGACATCCTGCTACCTTTCCGGGAGGTGGGAGTCAGGAGAAGAGTATGAGAGGCATGGAGAAACAAAGACGCCTTCAGAGAGATATATGCTATTTTTTTTTAGAAGCGATTTATGATGTCCTGTCACCCCGAGGCAGAGAGGAGGACTGTGCTTTCTGGAGGAGCATTTTGCAGTCATAAGGGTTTGACCAGGGCAGAGAGACCTGGGTTCCGCCCCTGGCTCTGGCATTTACTGACTCCCTGGCTCCAGGTGTTTTACTTGTCCTCTCTGGATTTCACATTCTTCACTCATAGATCCAGGGAATTGGCTCAAGGCCTTCCAGCCTGCCATTGCCTGCCTTACATTCTGGCCTCTTGATTTTGCCTATATCACCTCAAGGGTCGGTACTATTTCATGTGAGAGAAAAAATAAGGAATTCCTCCTGATCTTAGTTACAGATTTATTCGTTGGAAATCGAACTGAAGATAGAGAAAAAATTAGACTAAAAAGAGGTAACATAAAAAAAGATGGGATATGTGAGAGCAGAGAAACAAGACACAAAATCAAAAGGGTTAGACATTAGGAATGCCCTCTCAGGGTTGGAGGGCTTCTCTGACGGCAGTATAAAACTAACAGAGATGCCCTGCCTGCTGGCTTGGAGGAGAACACTGGCTTTCTTCCTGAAACATTAGACTGTGGCTGAGATGAGAAATAGCCCTGAGTCTAGGGAGCTGCGGGAAGCAAAGTTAAACAGTGATCAAAGAAGAACAAGGTGATTTTTCCCGTCCTGTGATGTCCGGGAAGAAGTGGACTCTATAGATTGCTCATTTACTTGCTCACATTTTGAGAGAGCATTTTCTCCATCAAGGCATTTGGGAAAAGAAGATAAGTCATGATGTTTGATTCCTTTATGAGCTTCAGTGCAGCACTTGCTTGGAAGTAACAAACTCCCCATCTTTTCAAAGAACTTAATTTTGTTGTCAGGTTTTTCTTCAAAACATCTTGGCAAGAACTGCTGGGGAAAAGATTATCCAAAGGAACAGTGGATGGCAGTATTGGTTTGCAGCTCTACTGCAGAAAGCAATGAAAAGTACTATTTTTCAAAGGAGAAAAGTAGAATATTTTCAATTTTCTGAAAGAGCATCACATGGGCATGGGTCTAAAATCATGGAAAAAAATTGTTTGTAGCTTTAAAACCTGTTAAACTTTAACAATTAAATCAATTACGTCAGATTTGAGAATATTGCATTATGAAATGTGAAGAGGGAAAATGATGACCCGGGAGAAAAACAATGGCCTTATTTAACTGTCTTCACAGTAACTAAATGGTAGTTAACACATGGAACTAGCCAGTGAATAGACTGTGGCCACAAAACACAAAAGGCATTTTAAAATGCAATGGCAACCCTGTGCCTTTGCTAGGGTAAGAGAGGGGCCAGTATGGAAAGGGGTAGAGGATGAAGTACAAACATGCATCTTGTTATGACTTTCCATTTTAGTGATAAAAATACATGTTTTTGTACTTAAATGGCATCTGTACCATAGGAATGCAGATATTATTTTTGCCTAATTCTCCTTTTTGTGTTCCTCACATCTGCTTGTGCACACTGCTTTGAACATTGATTTGCACAAACATGTATTCATTTCTTCCTCAAGCCATCGAGCAGCTTCAGCTCAATCTCTTCCAAATCTTCTAGCTCCTGCCCCCACTAAAATACCTCAAGGCATCTTTGTGAGTCCTTGGACCCAGCACCCATTGCTCTACGATGCCCATTGACCAGTAGGAAACTCATATACCTTTGTGTGTGAGTGAGGATGCTTTGCCTTTATTCCCCTGGTCTGTCATCTCTTTCTAGTTACTTTTGTCCTGTCCAGGTAGAGGCGGGGAAAACTAACAAGTCAGAGGCTCAGCCAAGTGACCAACTGAGTAAAGAGATGCCAATCTCTCTTCTTGCAAGCATCCTCAATTTTTTGGAACTCTGCTCACATAGGTTGCATTATAATATATTCTAGAGGCCCGGTGCATGAAATTCATGCACGGAAGTGGGGGGGGCGCATCCCTCAGCACAGCCTGCACCCTCTCCAGTCTGGGACCCCTCAAGGGATGCTCAACTGCCCATTTATAGGGATCAGGCCAAGCCTGGTTGAGGGACTGATGGCTGTTTGCAGGCTGGCCACAGCCCCTTCAGGGTGGGGGTCCCCATTGGGGTGCCTGGCCAGCCTGGATGAGGGGGTAATGGCTGTTTGTAAGCTGGCCACACCCCTGGCCACCTAAGCTCCCAGTCCCTCCTTTTTTTCTCTTTCTTTTTATTTCAGCGTCTCCTTGAGTAGAGGTGAGGGCCAGCCTGGGTGGGTGGAAAGCTTGGCTTCCTCCATCATTGAAGGCACCCCAAATCTCAAGCCTCTTGCTTGCTCCAGCTCCATGGCTGCCGCCATCTTTGTTGGGTTTTCATACTCTCTCCTGATGTGGTGAGTGTACCAGAGTGATGGTCAATTTGCATGTTTCTCTTTTATTAGTGTAGATATCCAGAGTGATGGTATGTGGAATAAGAATATGTAAGGTGATAATCTGGCAATAAGGATGGTGACCTATTTTTTTTTAATCTTAATTGAGCAGTCCAAAAATAATAGGAAAAATGTGGGTCAAATAATAAAAATAATAATAAATTATTTATTTCATAATATTCATACTAAGTCTATTTTTTGAAAGTCATTCAAAAAGATAACAAATACAAGGATATTAGTCAAATAACAATAAACATATAGAAGTAGCTTTAACTAATTATGAACAAGGAAATACTTGGGAAGATATACAACTGGCTGTTAAAAGAAATATTGAGATCTGAATGTATTATCTATATACTAGAGGCCCAGGCACAGATTCATGCACCAGTGGGGTCCCATGGCCTGGCCTGTGGGGATCAGGCTGAAATCGGCTCTCCGACATCCCGCAGGGGGTCCCAGATTGCAAAAAGGCACAGGCCATGCTGAGAGACCCCACCAGTGCACTATTGGGGCTAGGGAGGGACCACGGGAGGGCTCCAGGGCAAGTGTGGCCAATCTTGCCCAGTCCCAACGGGCCAGACCCCAGAAGCAAGCTAACCTACCAGTCTGAGTATCTGTCTCCTGGTGATCAGTGAGCATCATAGCAACTGGTCGAACAGTTGAATGGTCAGGCAATTAGCATATTAGGCTATGTAAAAGGCTAATATGCTAAGTGTCCCCTTGAGATTTCAACAAGGAGACTGGGAGTTTGCTCACTTGTTCTGACATGTGCTGACCACCAGGGGACAGCGTGGAACATAGCGGGTGACCAGCTGTGGTATCAGCGGGGTGCAAAAAGAGTGAGGGAAGGAGGAGGCGGGGAGGCCAGGAACCTGATCGGCCTGATTGCCAGCCAGGCCTAGGGACCCTACCCATTCACAGATTTCATGCACTAGGACTCTAGTACAAATATAAGTCAATGTTTTCATTGGGTAGATGAAGAACTCAGACCCCTCATGCTGCGTTCATGCATTGCATAACTAGTGAGGAACAGAGGCTCCAGAGAATCAAAATATCTGAGTCCCTGGCCAACCCTTTTCTCCCAGCCATCAGCATCCCCTCTCCTAACTGTCACTAAAACCCACTAGAAACTCTGAGGCACCTTTGAGACAAACCAGTGCAATAGCTTCCTTTTACAAAATGACTATCTTTTTTAGAGTAGTTTTAGGTTCACAACAACATTAAACCAGAGGTACTGATATTTTTCATGTTCCCTTTGCTGGTGCCCATGCTTAATCGCCCCCATTATCAGTATCCATCCACCAGAATGTGATGTTTTACCAAGGGTAAGCCTACATTTGTACTTCATAATTACCCCAAATCCATAGTTTACCTTTGTGTTTTGTCTTGGTGTTATATATTCTATGGTACAAACAAATGTACAATGATACATATCTATGATTATACCATACAGAGGATTTTCATTGCCCTAAAAATCCTCTGTGCTCTGCCTGTTCATCTCTCCCCACACCCCCACTTCTGATAACCAACCACTGATCATTGTATTATCTCTATAGTTTTACCTTTTCCAGGCTGCCATATAGTTGGAATCATACAGTATGAAGATTTTTCAAATTGGCTTCTTTTACTTAGTAACATGCATTTAAGATTCCCAATGGCTTCTTTTTTTAAAGAAAGAGTGAAGCAATCTAGGGAATGTTCCTAAACATGTCCATCCTAAACTCACCCTAACATTTATTCCTAGACAATAACACCACCCCTACTGACATGGAAAACATTCATGGTCTCCAGTCCTGTAGGAAGTATACACAGACATTTTTTGAAAAATGGGTTTGTATATGATCACCAGTTTCTATTTCTGGAGTTTATTGAAAATTATATTTCCAAGAAAAATAGAGAGTTTTAGTAACACCTAAATAACCAACAGCAGCAGTTGTGATTTTTCTTGCCCACATGGTATCATTTAAAACAGGAAAAAGATTTCTACAATTCTTAATGCTATTACAACGTGGAAAGAAAAATAGTAGTGATGGCCCTGGGACCCTCAAGATTACCACTAATTCTGTCAATAATTTGCTGTCTTGAAATATCGAATAAGTAAGCAAAATATTTAAGGATGCTGCAAGTGGCTGCCTCTCATGTTTTTGATGTGTCTGTTTGGCAATTCAGTTCTACAATGTAAATAGCTGGCAGCAGCAGTGTTGTATGCTAAAATATCTCATTACAAAATGCTGGAAAACTAGAGAATTACTGACAATTAAGGGTTGGTACACACAAGTGGCCAAAATTACAGTTTACGAAAGAATGATAATTGCTCAAGAAGATAGAATTGATGCATATAATTGGATTTGGTCATTTTACTTTTATCGTGCATTTGCATTACCTCAAATGGGTAAATGCAGTTGTTATATGAATTAACAGGCGTCATTTTGTATCCCAGCTTTCCTTTCCACACCATTGCCCCTAACCTTTGGGTTCAACTAGACTCAGAGTTTGTTTTTTTTATTTTATGTTTTGACTTATCTATCAGTGCTTTCTTTTATTTTTGCACTCTGAGATAGCACTGGCAATATAGTTAGCAAATTTCTAAATGCAAAAGAGTTATAAATATTCAAATTAATGCACATATAATGGAACAATGTTTAATTGTATTCAATTACTGTCCAGTGGGTTAAATCAAATTTCAAAGTTTGGTATGAAGAGCACGGACTGTATTAATATTTGTAATATTGCTATGTTTATTCTTTTATGACTGTCATCAATTAACCATTGCTTCATTTGTTCCTATCAAGAGCATAACTGTTCTTAAGATTATTTCTGGTAAGCAGACCCATGGTTTTCAAGAAGACATGACTGCCCATGTGGCAAAATGAAGAGGTGTCCTAGACAACATACTGCAGAGATGTAACTGAACAGAAATTGGTAGAGCAAACACAGGTTATCAGGACAAGATAATGACTGATATTTCAAAAAAAAGTTGACCCTCATCTTTTTTTTTTTGCTAGTATTTTCTACCAAAATGAAAAAGTTTCAATGTTAGCATCAAACGAAGAATTCTTACCCATACTAGCAAATTTTCATAACTGGTTTTATATACTTGATCAGTTCTATCACCTTTCTGATAATTATAAAATACTAGAGGCCCTGTGCATGACATTTGTGCACTTGGAGGGGGCAGGGTGGTTTCCTCAGCCCTGCCTGCACCTTTTAGCAGTCTGGACATGCTTAGTGCTGCCATGGAGGTGGAAGAGGCTCCTGACACCACCGCTGTGCTCCCCAGCCGTCAGCCCGGCTTGTGGCTGAGTGGTGCTCCCTCTATGGGAGCACACTGACCACCAGGGAGCAGCTCCCACATTGAGCATCTGCCCTCTGGTGGTCAGTGAGTGTCATAGCTACTGGTCTTTCGGCCATTCAGTGGATTTGCATATTACTATTTTATTATATACAATTTTTACTATTGTATCTAAATGATTTGCAACATTTGTAATGCAATTGAAATGTGAAGTAAGTAAGTGCATGGGTTCCATACTCAAGAAACTTGGACTTATTTTTGCAAACTGCATCTTGTTTAAAAGTATCTTCTATTGGGGGGCACGGGAATGGGTTGGAAGAGGTTAATGGGAGAAAAAGGGAAAATCTATGTAACACTTTCAATAATGAAAATTACAAAATAATGATAAAAATAAAAGTATCTTCTACACACCTGAAATCTTGAAGTCTTTTTAATTGCAAAATCTTGTTAAAATGTTAACTTTCCTAAAATGGATAAAATCTCAACCTCTTAAAAGCCAACTCCTAAACTCTCATCCTCCACAAATACTGATTTTAATGTTCTAAGCCCTTGATCCTAGGTTAAAGGTGTCTCCTCCTCCAAACTGTTGTGTAAGATTTTATTCTCATGGTTCCTCATCATAAACCTTACCTGCTTTCAATTATTCCATCTATTCCAGCAGCACCACCATTCTTCTCACCTAAAAGCAAAAGAAAATCAACTCTGATGCCTAACACAACTTTTGACATTTTATCCTAAGGTTAACACAGAATAATGACAATTTAAATAACTTGTTGTTTTTATTTAAAGACTGTGTTACCCAAGATGGTTGTTAATGCTTCCATTTTCTGTGAAAGATATTATATTTTTGTTGTGCTCACTTTTGAAATTTAAATCTAATTGAAATAGTTATTAAGATTGTAAAAGATTGCTCATAGTTACAATATCATTCTCATTCTTTTTGGCAAACTTGGCATAATCATGAAAAGTTATACAGGCATAGAAAATAAAGATCACTTGAGATTTGTCCTGAAAATTTCAAAGTATATGGATATTCAAAAGGAAGAAATACAATAGATGGTTAATATTATAAAGCTCCTGGGATATGATTTTCATAGGCATCACAAGTTGAGCTACAGTATTACAAATTCAGTGTTTATGATGTAGAAAAGCCTCTTTCATTACACCACTTAAAAGAGCATAATTAAAATGCTATCATGACACAGATTTACCCCCTCCCCACAAAAAGGGTAAACATGAGAAATGTAAACAACTTTGATTAGAGGAATTGAACTGTAATGAAAACATAAATAACTAAATGTAGTTTGAATGGGTGGAAACTGAGGGAGGGTATGGCTAGCCAATTTTTGAAAGAAACATAAAAGAAATTTAGCAATTAGATGAAATTGAGCAAGGGAATACTCAGGCTGTACATTAAGAAGTAGTTTCTAGCCAAAACCGGTTTGGCTCAGTAGATAGAGCAACAGTCTGTGGACTGAAGGGTCCCAGGTTTGATTCTGGTCAAGGGCATGTACATTGGTTGCGGGCACATCCCCAGTAGGAAGTGTACAGGAGGCAGCTGATCGATGTTTCTCTCTTATTGGTGTTTCTAGCTCTCAATCTCTCTCCCTTCCTCTCTGTAAAAACTATATATATATATATATATATATATATATATATATATATATATATATATATGTAGTTTCTAACAATTATGTTTACTGGACTCTGGAAAAATCACCCTTCACTTTGTTTAAACCAGATTGGATTAAGCTTCTCTCTGGGTATACAGGTTTATTTGGACAGACTGTCCTTGTATGATTCTAACAAATTGTTTTTACTACTGGTTTCTAAAATAAAATATTTAGGATATCTGGCCATTGATTCTGCAAATTAATTCTTTCTTTTCCAATATATCAACACTTTTTTTTTCTACCATCCTTATGATCTACTTTTATTTATTTATTTATTTGTTGTTAATCCTCACCTGAGGATATATTTTTCCAATGACTTTATATTTTTAAAGAGAGAGTGGACGGGAGGGAGGAAGGAAGGGAGAGGGAGAGAGAGAGAGAGAGAGAGAGAGAGAGAGAGAGAGAGAGAGAGAGAGATAAACATCAATGTGAGAGAAACACCATTGATTGGGTTGCTCCCTGACCAAATATGTGCCCTTGACCAGGAATCAAATTCAAGACCCTTAGGCATGGGCCAATGCTCTAACCACTTAGAAATACCAGCCAGGGTGTTCTGATCTACTTTAAAAATAATTATAAAGAAAATATAGTACTATGTTATATGTGGTATTGAGGTGAGATGAGTCTCAGAAAGGGCCTGTTCAAAGCAGATACTCTCTTCCTCAAAACTGGATTGCGAAATGGAAGTCAAGGTACTGGAAAAACTAGCAGTTGTAGATGAATGGAGAAAAGAAATGGGCCTGTGATGGAAAGAAGTGGCAGATCTTGGAAATGAAGTGTCTGAGGAGTGCCTGAAGAAAATAGGCTATTCCTGCTGATGCCTGTGACACGGCCCAGAAGGCTGTCGGTTATGGTCCTGGTGGAATGGTGGCCGTAGTGCCCTCCAAGAGTTTGCAGAGCACATTTTCCTGCTAATGGAAAAGGTTGTTAATTTCTGCCAAAAATACAAGTTAATATAATGTGATGGGGAGGGGAGGAGTATACAGCCTTCTTCAGCTATTTTACTTTGATTTTTGATTAAGTACAATTCCATGTTTTAATGTTACAGACATGTGGCTTGATTTGTGATATATCTTCATATCTTTTAAAGCAAAGTTTTCTCAGGTTGTCTCTCCAAAACCTTTTGTGAAATAATTGTGCTGTACTTCTCTCTTGATGCAAGATAATTATTTAGAGGTTGATTTACAGTCTTTCTCACATTTTTTTAGTAAATGCAAGTAAGAACATGCTTTGTATTGTACCCTATAAAACTGTGTTTGTGTGCTTTTGATGATGCTGAAATTTTATTTATTTGGGGACAGTATATCTGATAAGACATGCTCTTCTATTAACTAAAAACATATATTTCACAGAAAACAAAAGAGAAATTCTCAAAGACACAAAAAGAAAATTGTTTGCTTTGAAATGGATAACAAATTATGTATGTTAAAATAAAAATAGCAACTAGTATTTCTACATTTTCAACCTAAATTCCAATGCTATGGCGTGTGAGAAAGTATTTCTCAAATATGAGTGAGAAGGGGTTATCTTATCTCTTCCCAGGTAACACCAGTGATTTTGATGGGGTCAACCTTACCAAAACACCTTGGAATCCCGAGTGAAGGATCAGGTATTCTAAACAAACAATAACTGATTGATGTTTAACATCTATTTGTGTTGCTGTTAGAGAAATTGTCTGGGAAGCCACTGTCCATATCTTCTTGTTGACCAGCCTGAACCAAAAACATTTGATCATTCTAGGCCAAGAGCAGGTTTGCTGACACAGAATGTTTCTTATAGGACTGAGCACAACGGTGTTGTTTGCCTCCTCCTTCAAATGAAATGTTCAGTAATCTAGGGGGTTTCTAATCTGTTTACCAGCTGTACTGATGAGCGGGATTTATTTAACTGTTATCACCAACCTGACCTGTTACAATGACAGATAATGTTTCAGTGAGCGCAAGTACCATCCTTCCCGCGCTTTCTTTTCCATGAACAGAGAAATTTATGTTCCAAGATTCTACTTTTCTCTACTTTTTAAATGTAAATATGTCAGAGATATATTAAAATGGCATTCAATATAGACTACTATTTTTAAAACAAAGTTGTCATTTGACTCCTGGTGAATTGCTCATAAATTCAGGACTGAATAAAGAGATCAGATTACATTAAATGCATTTTGGTATCTATAACTTTCTGCAATGAATTAAAACTGGCTGATCATGTCTCCAGTGCATTTCATTTTCTGTTGATTCATGTACTGTAATATAACCTTCAAAATTCCCTTATGCCAACAAACTCACTCAGATATGCTGAGTGCAGGAGGAGATTAAAGTGGCTATGAGATTGAAAACTATATGAAGGCATCAGATAATGCAGTAGAGGTATAATGAAAGTGTAAACAAAGCCAGTAAATGTAGAAATTACTGTTCATATAATCCACTGTTGAATTCAATGGAGAGTTTAGCTCCCTGCCAAATAAATATTAATACCAAACAAATTGGCAAGATCAATGCACCAAGCCTGTTTCATTCTTATTAAAGTACTTCTCTCTTTGAGGCTAAACATAGGTAAGGCACACCATTCTCCCTTGGAAAATGCAATATTTCCCCAACAGGGATTTAGTATTCAGGTGTACGCAGGCTCCCCGCTCTGAGAAACTCACATCAGACGATATTCCTCTACTCTTTAAAATTGAAGTTACTTATTGCAATAACCTTTCGTATTCTTCCTGAGCCGTAGCTTTTTGTTTCGCATTGTGAAAGCCAATCCATTCTTTAAAGGCTCTTTAAGCTGGCAAAAGGAAAAGAAAAAAAGGCATTATTACTGAGCTCGGAGCCTCTATTGTTTCAGTAGTAGCTAGAGCTATGGATGAATGCTTTCAACAGCAGTTAAAAGAGATAATGAGTCTTTAATGATACAAAATCAGAGCCTTGTGTGCCTAGTGAAGCCTGACACCAGCTCCAGCTTGCAGCTAGCAAGGAAAGCTCATCGCTATCTGCTTTGCGGGCCAAAAATACCCTCAAAGTGCCTTCCTGGAAAATTGTGTATCCCTTAAGATAGAATCAGTGGTACTTGTCTGTTAGGCTAAGCTATTCTGAGATGCAAAACAAAATAGGATGATAAGCCCATATTCTATCTCGTGCATCTTTAAAAGTGTGAGGTGAACACACCTCCACCTTCAAAGCAACAGCTTTTATTTTACCCCAGAATTTTTCAAGAGCAACTTCCTTCGGTGTGCGTTTTTATCCCTCTTCCTCTCCACCAAAACTGCAAACAAGACGCTTCAGTGTCACCTGACCGGGCACACGCTCGGCTACACTGACCGAAGAGATTGCTTGGCTGAAATGAGAGAGATTTTTGCCCACCAGGTATTAGGAAACAAGGTGGGATCTCAGCTGAATAAATGTGTTAAGTCTCAGCCAAAAACTTCTGGAGAGCACTGGGAATAAAACTCCTCCTCCATGAACATGAGCCAGGATCCTTGATGTTAAATCAGATTTGCTTCTGAAAGGATTGGCATGTCTGATATGATTAGGAAGCTTCAGTTGTGCTGATTATAAATTAAAATTAAGAAAAACAGATTGATCTGGAAAATAAGAAACATAAGGGCACATTGCTGCACTCCAGTCTTTGCAATGATGCTTTAAAAGTGATGGATATGGGAGTTACTTATTGTGGGAATCCTAACTAGGTTATTGTATAAAGATTTGCATGCTATCATCCTTGTATTAAGGTGCCAAAATCAGTTACAGAAATGAAGAAAGGAAAACATCAACATGATTTGACTTGGAGTATATTTAGCATGCATTTTTCTTTCATTTTCATAAAAGGTTCATATTGGGAGCTGGGGGAAGGTGGGATTGAGTAGGCAAATAGCCCATAATTTATTAAAAATAACAACACCTCATTCTGCCTTTTTTTAAGAAAATAAATTTGTTTTTTCCTCCATTCTCATTTATTTTCTTTTGTCCCATTTCCAGCCATTCACCTACTCCCTTCTAAATACATTGGAACTAATAAGAAATAATCATTAAAGTTGCAAATAGAGCATGGGGGATATTTTACAGAATTGAAGCATATAGACAGCTGGGGGAAAGAGGGAAGACATGTATTTGTTTTCCCAAATTGCTATTTTTTTAAAATATATTTTATTGATATTTTACAGAGAGGAAGGGAGAGAGATAGAGAGCTAGAAACGTCGATGAGACAGAAACATCAACCAGCTGCCTCCTGCACACCCCCCACCGGGGATGTGCCCACACCAAGGTACATGCCCTTGACCGGAATTGAACCCGGGACCATTCAGTCCACAGACCGACACTCTACCACTGAGCCAAACCGGTTTCGGCCCAAATTGCTATTTTTAAGCCATGTTATTATTGACACAAATAATTGTTGATAATGGACTTTTTTTTTTCTTAGAAAATCACAGAGGTAGAAGTAGTTCATAGAATAAATGGGCTTAGGAAACAAGTTATAGAGGCTAAGGAAGGGCCCTTGGAGCTTAGAAGTGAGGAAGGTCAAGATGCCACCCCTGGAGGGATTAGAAGGGGGAGCCAGGGGGAGAGCATCTATGGGTATATGCTGAAGAACTGATTAATTTTAACTTTATGGTGGTGAGGTTATCATCTATTCCCTGGCATTAATAGAAAATATGACTATTCCTTAGTGTATTCTTAGAAAATCTTCTATCATTACTACATAATAGGAGTTTTTTCCTTACAGAAACTTAATTGTTAAATGGGAGCATTATCATAATTATGCTCATCATATCAGCTTATAACTTTTCTGGAAATAGAGAAAACTCCAGGTAACTACATAGAAACTCTAAGTCTGGAGAGGTCCACGACTTATTTTCCTCCACCTCTTCCCTCAGATTATCTTAAGGGTGAAGGACAGTACTAGGTAGATAAGGTCTCTTATTAGCAAGCAAAGTATATTGGAATAGTTAGTTTTCTTAAACTCAGTTAGGGCATCAATGGCCATAGACAATCTTCCCTCCCCATCTTAAAAAAAATAGACAACTTTATTCTGCAAAGAAGTTTTCTTCTGTATAATCTTCTACCTCTACAGAGCACAATTCAAAGTATCCAGAACAATGATAATTTAGGAATTCAGAATGCAATACTTAGCAAAAGCCCAAAAAGCTTTGCAAAACTGGCCTATTGCTACTGTCTAAACAAGCAACATCCAGATGCAATCTACACTTTAAAATGGTGTTCAGAAACAAAATCTTGAAACACAGAAATGATTTAATTTATTCATTCAATAAATATTAACCAAGTGTCTTCCTTCCTTTCTCCCTCCCTCCCTTCCTCCCTTCCTCCCTCCCTCCCTCCTTCCTTCCCTCCTTCTCTCCCTTCCTTCTTTCCTTCTTTCTTCCTGTTATTCACTACTAGAGGCCTAATGCATGAAATTAGTCCAAGAGTAAGGTTTCCTTCCCCCAGATGCTGGCACTAACTTCCCTCTGGTACCTGGGACCTGAGCTTTCCTCTCAGCACTGGCTTCATCAGAAAGGTTGTTCAGAAGGATGCCTGGTCTAATTAGCATATTATGCTTTTATTATTATAGATTCTACTAGAAGCCCAGTGCACAAAATCCATGCACAGGGGATGGCAGGGAGGGTGTCCCTCAGCCTGGCCTGCACCCTCTTCCAATCTGGGACCCCTTGTGGGATAACCAGCAGTCGGACATCCATCCAGAACTGCTGTCTCCCAACCGCTCCCCTGCCTGCCTGATTGCCCCTAACTGCTTCTGCCTGCCAGCTTCATGGTCTCTAACTGCTTCCCTGCTGACTTGATTGCCCCTAACCACCTCTGCCTCAGCTCTGCACTCAGGACCCAGGATTCCCTCCTCCAGCCAACCACGGGCCCCCGGGATCCGTGCTTCCCTCCCTCTGGTCAGCCATAGGTGCCCAGGCCGGCTGTAGCCACAGGGATGGTGGACAGGTGGCTTTGCCTGTGCTACAGCCACAAGTGCTGGTGCCTGGACCACAGGCGGGCAGCTTCTCCATCTTCCCTCAGATACAGTGGGGGAAACTTCTCCAGCTGGGATCACAGGGCAGGCGGCTTCTTCATCTCCCAGGCTACAGCCAGCCTCAGGCACTGGCACCCAGTTTCTTGTCTCCCCCAGGATATGGGGTGGGTGGCTTCTCCCACTGGCTGTGGCCTGGGATCAGGGGGTAGGTGGCTTCTCCATCCCGGGCGCACCTAGCCTCAGGCACTGGGGCCCAGTTTCTCAGTCTCCCCCAGTACATGGGGCAGGAGGATATGAGGGTTGTTGAGGCCTGGGATCACAGGGCAGGTGGCTTCTTGGTCTCCCTGGCTGCAGCCAGTCTTAGGTGCTGGCATCTGACTTCTCCAACTCCCACAGGCCCGGAGTAACTGGGGGCGGGGCTGCCACCATGTTTTTGGTTCCATTTGCATACTAACTCTGATTGGCTGTTGGGCATAGCAGAGTGATGCGATTTGCATGTTTCTCTTTTATTAGTGTAGATGTGCTGAGGATATGGTAGAGAGCAAGGCAGACAAAAATCCCTGTCTTATATTCTAGTCTCTATACAAGACACTGGGAACACAGTAGTGAGCAAGATAAAAAGAGATCCATGTCTTCATGTCACTTAGACTAATAGACATGAGAGTCTACAGGCCAGTAAGTACATACAAACACATAACACATGCACAGAGGTACATATAGAAAGCAGATAATGACTGTGAATATGTAAAACAAGAGGGGTGTAATAGAGGCAGAGAAGAAGCCAAAGGCTAATCTAGATTAGGTGTAAATGTAAATCTTTTTGGTGATGGAAAGATTAAGACTTTTGGAATCTTTTTAAGACTTTTTTCCCCATAGCTATGATCAACTTTTCAAAAGAAATACTATTGAAATGTAATTCTATCTTATGATTTTCCAAGAGTAAAAATTAATCATATAAGAATATTTGAAAGGGGTGGATATGTTTTCTAATAATATTTGTAAGAAGCTTTCTCTTTGGTAAAAGATAAAAACACAAATGAACATATTAAGATATGCTCTTGCCTTGGTCAATGTTTTTCAGTGGTTAGAGCTTTATCCCCTGACTCAAAGGGTTACAGCTCTATTCCAGATCAAGGGCAAATACCTTGGTTATAGGTTCAATCTCCAGCTCAGGTCGGGGAGACTGCAGAAGGCAATTAATCAATGTCTCTGTCTCATATCAACCTTTCTCTCTCTTTTTCCCACTCCTTCCTTTCCACTCAAAAAAAAAAAATCAATGGAAAAAATATCCTCAGATAAAGATTAACAAAAACAAAAAATAATACATTCTTAACTTATTTAAACAAATTAGGTTATCTAGCTGCCCCCAGAACACTGTTTGAAGGGAAAAATATGATTAAAGTTTAGGATTGAAAAATTCAGATTACCGGTCAATATAAATCACATACTTCAGATAGATTTTCAACTCCATATTTCATGTTATTGAAATATATGCAAGACTAGAAGCCCAAAGCATGAATGCATGCATGGGTGGGATTCCTAGGCCTGGCCGGCAATCAGGGCCAATCGGGGTTGGGCTGATTGGAGGCTGCCAGCTGCGGGGAGAGATGGGGGTGGGGGGGAACCTGCGGGGAGAGATGGGGGCGGGGGGGAACCAGTGGGGGAGAGAGACCACAGGAGGTTGGCCAGTCCCAATCAAGTAGATCAAGGCCTTCCGACCAGGGGGAGGAACCATGGGAGGTTGGCTGGCCATGAAAGGTTGGCTGTGGGAGTGCATTGACCACCAGGAGCAGCTCCTGCATTGAGCATCTGTCCCCTGGTGGTCAGTGCACATCTTAGTGACTGGTCAACCAGCCGTTCTGGGTCGTTCCAGTCATTTGGTCATACCAGTTGCTTAGGCATATATATATATATATATATATATATATATATATATATATATAGACTAGAGGACTGGTGTACAAAATTTGTGTATGGGTAGGGGGTTCCTAGGCCTGATTGGTGATCAGGGATGATCTGTAGGGCAACCAGTGGGGCAATTGGGGGGGGAGGGGCACTAGCACCCACCTTGTCTGGCCTGGGGCCTGCGGGTTGGGGCCAGTTCCTGCATTGAGCATCTGCCCCCGGTGGTCAGTGCATGTCATAGTGACCAGTCGTTCCATTGGTTATTCCACAGCTTAGTGGATTTGCATATTAGGCTTTTATTATATAGGATTATATGAAATATTTTTATAAAATTAGGAGCTTTGCCAAAGATGTTGTTTCTAGTATTCTGATTATGTTTACGCATATAATGTTAAATGTTAAATAGTAGCTTAAGTGAAAAGAAACTAGTTAAAAACTATTGCATTGGATATAGTGATTCATTTAAAAGATCACATAAAATTTAAAAATGGAAAAACAGTTGAGTTGGTCATTTTGACATTCTAGTTAGGCATTTTAATTTTCCATAACATTTATTCCTAAAAACTTTTTTTCTAGTTTAATTTTACTTACTTAAACAGTAGGATTTCTAATATAATTGAAATGACTGTGTCACTAAAAATATTTAACTGTTATGATTTTTCCTTACTAGGATTATCATGGTTATTCTTTTCATCTCTCATAATCAATAACTAAATAAAGACTTTTTATCCTATCATCCAATGCTTTCATTTCATAGTATTAATAATTTCCAGGTAGATAAAATCAATGTGTGAGAGTAATTAGAAGTTAATTAATTAGCATAAAAAATTTTAATGAAGTGTGCATTTACGATAGGACAAAAACAATATCATTCCCTTGCACTAAAAATATTTATTGTGATATTAATGTAATATACATTATATTAATATATGGAGAGATGTTGTTTCCTACTATATATTGTGTTTGTTTTGGTCTATTAAAAAAAGATAAAAATGAACATTAAGCTCCTATTTTTGGAGAGCCCATACTACATTGTAGCATTAAGGAAGGAGATGGCAGTAATAGCAGCTGTTACAAAGGCTTTGGCATACTTGATTTTGAGTCCCCAACCCGTTACCTATTATTTATGTGACTTTTGTTTTGCTCCCAGGTGTGTCCACTTTAAAAGCTTTGACATAGGTGTGCAGGTAAGTGGACCAACAAATGAATAATGAATTCAGGAGAATTGTCATCTGTCAGGAGAACAGGGAAGAGCTGAGAGACTGGTGGTTCTCATAACAATAAAGAACAATTTCTATAAGAGGAACAAGGATACATGGAAATTAGCTGGAAAGTAAACATATGTTAGCCTTTAGTTTTCACTCTGCAATCTCCACAAGTCAATATTTGCATGTGTCTGAATATCAGATATTTTAAAAATATAAAATGAGAACATGACATGAATTTATTCATTAAAGTTCCCCTTAAATGAGTTTCCCCTTAAAATACATCATCTATGTCCTCCATCTCTGACTACAGTTGGTTATCAGCCAGCGAGCATGTGCTTCACACTCTATTGCAGAAACAACACGAGACATAATTAGTGGTATTTACCAATCTTTAACACTGCATTGTTTCGAATTGCTGCTTCATTATATATCCTAGCACATATTTTATAGTTTATCTCTGTGTAACTAAACATTTATTGTAATGTAAATCTCTCCTGTAGACTTTCCAAAGAACATCCATACAAAAGTTGGACCAAAGACAAAATTTTGATGGATGCTGGTTTCCTAAAAGCATCTACTATATTAATAAGGTAACCATTTCCAATGAAAACATTTGCCTTGCCAGAGAGCACATAATGACACCTAGTAAAGATTATGTGAGTAGCAGTGCCCTAACTTACCATTTCAAAAAAGGAATTTACATGGAAGAGATATAATGTTTTAGTTATCTTTGGGCACATTTTCTTCCCTAATATTTAAAATCAGCACACACTTTCTTTATATAATCCAATTTCTTTTCATTTTAAAAATACATATACAAAGTTTCAATTTCACCCAGTAAGTATTCCTGGAAATTTATTTTCACAATATAATCCATCAGAACCTTAAATAACTCTCTGCTGGTATTCTCATTTTTTGCCTTTATTGACTATCTCCTTTATTCAGTTCCTTTCATCATACTAAAGGGACAATGATTACTGATTATACCTAATATACAATAATAATGTTCAGAAACTATCCATGTCATGTTAGAATTATTTTTTAAAAATATATATTTTATTTATTTTTTATAGAGAGGAAGAGAGAGGGATATAGAGTTAGAAACATCGATGAGAGAGAATCATCGATCAGCTGCCTCCTGCACACCCCCTACTGGGAATGTGCCCATAACCACGGTACATGCCCTTGACCGGAATCGAACCTGGGACCTTTCAGTCTGCACTCCGACACTGAGCCAAACCGGTTTCGGCATGTTAGAATTCTTAATAACAAACAACAGAAACCCAACCAGAACTAGCTACAGCAAAAGGAGGAATGTCACGAAACCTAGGGGAGGGCAGGTAGACATCAGTACAGTCCAGCTCTGTCTGCTGCCTCTCCACTCTGTACATCAGCTTTACTCCCATTGCAGACCAACCATTTCCATGTAGCCACAGAGATGCCCACTGACAGTTTCCTCAGTCATTCTCACAGACTGGACAGTGCCAGTTTGAAATTCCCTGGGGAAGGACTCGGATGGACCTAGTTTGAGCTCTAGGCCACTTCTCAGAGCAGTTATTCTCAACAGGAATAATGCATTTCCTAAAGAATCATTTGGAAATTGATGAGCGCATTTTTGGTTGCCACCATAATTTCCATTGAATAGGCAGAAGCCAGAGATAGAGGTTGCCCTGCAATAGGCTGGACAATGCCAAAAATAAATGTTCCAGCTATGTTTGCCCAGAATTGCTTCGAAAGAGTCACTCATAAGAAAAACCAACTGTGTAACAAGTGTGTGTAATAATGCACATGTACATCATATATATAAACATCAACACACAACACATTTACCAAGATGGTTTTGTGTTCTAATTAGACAAAATTGCTTTCTTATTCACGCTATGCAAGTTGAAAAATTGGCTGGATGCCCTGAAATGCAATTTAAAGTGTCATATAAGTTATCATGCTCTGTTCTGTTCTTATTTACCAAGAAATTCCTCCAAACAAAATTGACAAAATGGGTTCTGCTATTTCTTTTGAAGCTGTCTTCTTGTCAATAAAGTTTACACATTTAAATGAATACTACTCTGTATAATTTTCAGATTATATTACACAGCTGGAACAGATACTAAAAACTGCCATAAAGTGTGCTCACTTTCCACACATAACAGCTGCTTTAAAAACCTTGATATTCTACACATTTCCATGTCTTCCTTGTTTAAGTGCACTTTTTTTTTTTAGAATTTTGCTTTTGAGGGCAAGGTATTTTTTCTTTGGATTAAGGTTGGGAAAATAATTATAAAATTTGACACAAAAATATAGTATTAATCTGTGTACCTTCCCAATAAATATATAGGTTAATGTTATCTATTTTTAAACTGATTAGATGTGAAAGTCTATTCCAAAAATGCCACAGTTAGAGATAATGACTATAAAGCTGTTCACAAAATGAGGCTTGGAACCTCAAGGGAATTGGAAACCTAAGGTTCATATCTTCTCTGTGGCACTAAATCAACTATATGATCATGGCTAAATTATTTATTCATCCTGAACTTGTTTTGTTATTTGTAAAGAAAATTAAAAAATATGATGTTGCCTACCCAATGGAGTTCTGTTGGAAATTAAATATTATTACATATGAGAACACACCTAGTATAATATAATTATTTGGTCAGTTTGTTGGATTTAAGCACTTGCATAATAAACCCTTTATGGTATTAATAATAAGCTATACTAATAAAAGGGTAATATGCTAATTAGACCAGATAGACTGGACCTCTTTCAGACATTCTGGATGTCCTTCCTGAGAAAGCTGGGGCCCGGGGCCACCACCACCCAGGAATTCAAGCTTTCCTCCCGGGGTTCAGCTGCCTGCAGCTGGCTAGAGGAGGGAAGCCTGGGTTCTGGGTACAGAGGCAGAGGCAGTTAGGGGCAATCAGCCAGGCAAGCAAGTGGTTAGAGGTGATAAGGCAGGCAAGCAGAGTGGTTAGGGACAATCGGGCAGGCAGGCAGGTGAGCAGTTAGGAGCCAACAGTCCTGGATTGCAAGAAGGATGTCCAACTGCTGGTTTAGGCCTGATCCCTGTAAACCACAGTCGGACATCTCCCAAGGGGTCCTTGATTGCAAGAGGGTGCAGGCTTGGCTGAGGGACCCCTGCCCCCATGCATGAATTTTATGCACTGGGCCTCTAGTATTATTAATAATACAGTTATGTAGCTACAAGCTCACCCCACAATTATGTAGAGTGTGACACTCATCGGAAGCAGTCATTGATTGCCATCTTAAACTTGAAATCCTATGATGATTTCAGGAGACTCAAGATCACCACAAATCTCACCCAGAAAATCATTCTGTCATCAATGATTTTGAGGCATTTTCTCATGTTTCATTCCAATTTTTGAGAAACTTGAATACAAAAGATTAGCTAGTTGATAATAACAATAATCATATTATAACTGCAGCTGTAATCTGAATACTCCTGAATTCTTGAGCACTTTGAGATCATCCTTCTCTTTGGTATCCAAAGAAATGATGTCATCCAACATCTGTATTACTGCAAGAAATCTACTTTCCTTACAAATATTTCTGAATTTCCCTATGGGAGAAATTTCATATCATTACTCAAATTAAATTTCTGCTCCTGATTTTCTCTTTGAGAACCTCTACTTTTGTCATTTCTGCCTTATGTTTCTGTGGTCCCTAAACCCAAATCAAGGATTTGGTTTGCCCTAGCATGAAAATGAAGGTTGAATGTTTATTTATTCATAATCCATGCATACAAAAAATATGTTTTAAGGAAGAAATCAAAAACATCATGGCAACTAATGACAATGAAAACACAATAATCCAAAATCTATGGGACACAGTAAAAGCTGTTTTGAGAGGGAAGTTCATATCCCTACAAGCCTATTGCAAAAAACAAGAAAGAATGGTAACAAATTATCTTACCCTACAACTCAAACAGTTAGAAAAAGAACAGCAAGAAAGGCCCACTGTAAGCAGAAGGAAGGAAATAATAAAAATCAGAGCGGAGATTAACGACATAGAGACCAAAGACACAATACATAAGATCAACAAAACCAAGAGCTGGTTCTTTGAAAGGATTAACAAGATTGATGAGCCTCTAGCCAGGCTAACCAAGAAACAAAGAGAGAGGACCCAAATAAACAAAATTAGAAATGAAAGAGGTGAAATAACAACAGACCCCGCCGAAATACAAAGGATTGTTACAAAATACTATGAACAACTATATTCCAACAAACAGGACAACCTGGAGGAAATGGACATATTCCTAGAAAAATACAACCTTCCAAAACTCAATCAGGAAGAATCTAAAAATCTCAATAGACCAGTAACTTGGGAAGAAATTGAAGCAGTCATCAAAAAGCTTCCAGCAAACAAAAGCCCAGGGCCAGATGGCTTCACAGGAGAGTTTTACCAAACATTCAAGGAAGAACTAAAACCTATCCTCCTCAGACTTTTCCAAAAAATTCAAGAGGAAGGAACACTGCCAAACTCCTTTTATGAAGCCAGCATCACCCTAATACCAAAACCAGATAAAGACAACTCAATGAAAGAGAATTACAGGCCAATATCCCTCATGAACATAGATGCCAAAATCCTCAACAAAATTCTAGCAAATCGGCTCCAGCAGTACATCAGGAAGATCATACACCATGACCAAGTAGGTTTTATACCAGGAATGCAAGGATGGTACAATATTCGCAAATCAATAAACGTGATACATCACATAAACAAATTGAGAGATAAAAATCATATGGTCATATCTATCGATGCAGAAAAGGCATTTGATAAAATCCAACACCCTTTCCTGATAAAAACTCTCAACAAGGTGGGAGTACAAGGATCATACCTCAACATAATAAAAGCTATATATGATAAACCCACAGCCAACATCATGCTCAATGGGCAAAAACTAAAACCATTCCCTCTAAGAACAGGAACAAGACAGGGATGCCCACTCTCACCACTCCTCTTTGACATAGTACTGGAAGTACTCGCCATCGCAATTAGACAAGAAGAGGAAATAAAAGGCATCAAAATCGGAAAAGAAGAAGTAAAGCTGTCACTATTTGCAGATGACATGATATTGTACATAAAAAACCCAAGAGACTCCATCAAAAAGCTAATAGACTTAATAAACGAATTTGGCAATGTAGCAGGATACAAAATAAATGCCAAGAAATCAATGGCATTTCTCTACACCAATAGTGAACTTACAGAAACAGAGACTAAAAAAGCAATCCCGTTTACCATCGCACCAAAAAAATTAAGATACCTAGGAATAAACTTAACCAAGGAGGTAAAAGACCTATATGCAGAAAACTACAGGACACTGAAAAAAGAAATAGAGAAAGATGTAAACAGATGGAAGAACATAGCATGTTCATGGATTGGTAGAATCAACATCATCAAAATGTCCATACTTCCCAAAGCAATATATAAGTTCAATGCACTCCCCATGAAAATACCATGGACATACTTCACAGACCTAGAAAGAACTCTCCAAAAATTCATTTGGAACAATAAAAGACCCCGAATAGCCTCAGCAATCTTAAGAAATAAGAGTAAAGTAGGAGGAATCTCAATACCAGATTTCAAGCTGTATTACAAAGCAACTGTTCTCAAAACAGCCTGGTACTGGCACAAGAACAGACATATTGATCAATGGAATAGATTAGAGAATCCAGACATCAACCCAAATCAATATGCTCAATTAATATTTGACAAAGGAGGCACGAACATACAATGGAGTCAAGACAGTCTTTTTAATAAATGGTGTTGGGAAAATTGGACACATACATGCAAAAGAATGAAACTAGATCACCAACTTACACCATACACAAAAATAAACTCAAAATGGATACAGGACTTAAACATAAGACGGGAAACCATAAAAATACTAGAGGCATCCACAGGCAGCAAAATCTCAGACATATGCCTAAAGAACTTCTTCACTGATACTAACCCTAGGGCAATGGAAGCTAAAGAGAAAATAAACAAATGGGACTACATCAAAATAAAAAGCTTTTTTACGTCAAAAGAAACCATCAACAAAACAACAAGAAAACCCACTGTATGGGAGAACATATTTGCAAACGATATCACTGATAAAGGTTTAATCTCCAACATCTACAGACAGCTTATACAACTCAATAAAAGGAAAATGAATGAGCCAATTAAAAAATGGGCAATGGACCTAAATAGAATCCTCTCAAAAGAAGACAGAAGGAAGGCCAAGAGGCACATGAAAACATGCTCCAAGTCACTAATTATCCGAGAGATGCAAATCAAAACAACAATGCGGTACCATCTCACACCTGTCAGAATGGCCAACATCAACAAAACAACAAACAACAAATGTTGGCGAGGTTGTGGAGAAAAAGGAACCCTCGTGCACTGCTGGTGGGATTGTAGGTTGGTGCAACCACTGTGGAAAACAGTATGGAGCTTCCTCAAAAAACTGAAAATGGAACTCCCATTTGACCCAGTAATCCCACTACTAGGAATATACCCCAAGAAACTAGAAAGACCAATCAGAAAGGATATATGCACCCCTATGTTCATAGCAGCACAATTTACAATAGCTAGGACTTGGAAACAGCCTAGGTGCCCGTCAGCAGATGAATGGATCAGAAAACTATGGTACATCTACACCATGGAATACTATGCTGCCATAAAAAGGAAGGAATTCTCATCATTTGCAGTAACTTGGATGGAATTGGAGAGCATCATGCTGAGTGAAATAAGCCAGTCAATGAAAGAGAAACACTACATGACCTCACTCATTTATGGATATTAAAGATCATTATAAACGAATGAACAGAAAGATTGATATAGTGACAGTAAAACAACAGGCAGTCTGTCAAATGACAGCAGGGGGGGGGGTAGGGAGATCTGGGGGAGATAAGAGATCAACCAAAGGACTGGTATGCTTGCATATAAGAATAGCCAATGGACACAAAACTCTGGGGAGGGAGGGCATATATTGGGGGGGGGGGCAATGATAAGCTATGTATACAGATAATACCTTAATTAAAAAAAAATATTTAAAAAAAAGAAAAGAATGTACTGTAAAAAAAAAAATATATATGTTTTCCAGGACTTGGTTGGTGCAAAGGAGATAACATTGAACAAATAGGTAGTCCTTGATCTTCTGGAGTTAAAATTTAATAGGAGATACAGATAATAAAGAAAGAATTACATGATGATTTAAATAATTCATTATTGTTGTAATACTTCCCCCCAAATGTGAAAATATATATTTAAGGAGACAGTTTATTCTAAGGACCAGAGAAGACTTTTCTGAAAAACAGGCAAACTGAAAGTTTAAGTATGAACTGAAGTTCTGAAGGGAAATGATGATAATACAGCTATAGGTAACTGCATATATGAAGGTAATGCAGAAGGAAAGAATGTTTGAGTAACTTTAGGAAACCAGTGTCATAAAGACACTGAATGAGGGGAACAGTGGCATATAATTAGGCTGTGGCCAGAGGCAGGACTTAACCATGGAATAACTCACCATATTAAGGTTTGTTTGTGTGTGTTTTTTGGTCTGTGTCCTAAAAAAAAAAGCAAATTATGATTATTTACATTGAAGTGGACATAATGTATTCTAAAGGATCATTTTTAATCTATAAGATATGTAGAATTCTGAGTACATAGACGTAATGGTATATACTCAGTTGGGAAAAGAATTCTTCAAATTTTGCCATTAAACATTTGATAGACAGGTTTCTGTTTGGCTGCATAGAATCAAGGGACCCTTGCTCTTTCAGAGGAATCTGATATGTAAAAAGCAGAGCTCAGTCTCTTGTTAGAGAAGCCTACTGAAAGGGAGAACTATGAAAATTAAGCAAGTCATACAACAGTTCAAGAACTGTTATAAATTATTTATTTTTAAATATATTTTTATTGACTTTAGAGAGGGAGAGGGAGAGAGAAAGAAACCACTGATGAGAGAGAATCATTGATCAACTTCCTTTTGCACATCCCATACTGGAGATTGAGCCAGCAACCCAGGTATGTGACCTGATGGAGAATGGAACCATGACCTCCTGGTTCATAGGTCAATGCTCAACCACTGAGCCATGCTGGCTGGGCAGCAATTATTTTAATGGATCCAAATGTTAAGTGAGAAACTAATGGATTCAGTTCTGACATGAAAAAAGCTTGGGATTTTCATTCTGTCCTTCCAATGAGAAAACATTGAATAAATGAATATCAAATCCACTAAAGAATTGAGGTCTTGGGGCAAACAGCCACATCAGACAATCCCAGTCAAGATCAGCTCCGATGGGGCTGAAGCTGAATGTGCCATAAACTGGTAGGAACACTTAAATGGTAATTTTGCAGGTGGCTGTTTAAGGCTTGTGTGAAAAATGAGAAATTTCTGGGGACCATAGTTTTAGAAGCACTCTCACACATTTGTAGGCTTTACCTTCAGGAACCCTACCAGGTTCTCAGAGTATAGATCTGAGAAAGATTCCCTCTTAACTCTGACAAGGAGAGAAGGGTAATCATTGTGAAATATTTTCAGTACCATCTCCATTAGCTGTCTCCATAACAAACACCTACTTTGCAGAAGAAAATATTTTGCTGGAACCTCCTTTCAGATAGAAGAAGGGTTTCCTCCCACTCTCGCTCCCTCCAGATGTCCAGTTTCACCTAAGAGGGAGGAGAAAACCATCGTCAACAGTGGCTAGGTCTTTAAGGAAATAGATTGGGTATACTCCACCACAGAAGAGAGTTGGGGGTGGGGAGGAGACAGGATATAAAAGCTATACCACTAGAAAAACACTTGTGAAGGTCACAGCCTTGGGACACATGTCACTAAAAGATTGAGAGATAACTGGAAGAATATAAAATGTGTAAAAGAGGTTGAATGTACTGTATAATTTAAAGCATGTAAAATAATATATTTTTAGGGGCATATATGTTATCTATACTAATAAAAGGGTAATTTGCTAATTAGACCAGGCATCTTTCCAACATCCATCCAGATGTCCTTCTGGACAAAGCCACTATGGTAGGGGCCAAGGCAGAGGCCGTTAGGGGCAATCATGCTGACAGGGGAGTGGTTGGGGTGATAAGCTGGCAGGCAGGCAAGTGGTTAGGAGCCAACAGTCCCTGATTGTGAGAGGGATGTCCAACTGCCGGTTTAGGCCCAATCCCTATGGGGGGTCCCAGATTGGAGATTGTTCAGGTTGGGCTGAGGGACACCCCCCATACATGAATTTTGTGCACCAGGCCTCTAGTTCTAAAATAAAATGTTCATTTTAAAAGGGGGGTGCAGTCAGTGACATGGCCATGAGTGCCCAGTGGCTGCAGTAGTATCAAATTAAATCCTCAGAGAGGATCTAGAAAACTCTAAAAAAAATAAAAATAATAAATACTAAATAATAAAATAAATAAATAAAAAGCATCCAGGTGATCCCTTGGAGTACCTCCAGGTATTTCCATGTCTGGGAATAAAAGTAAATGAAAGGTCCTGATTGGTGTGACTTGCTCAATTGTTTGAACGTTGTCCCGTGTACAGAGGTCACTGGTTTGATTTCCCATCAGACCACATGCCTATCTTGGGCTGTAGCTCAATACTCAGTATGGGCAGGAGGCAGCTAATCTATGTTTCTCTCTCATGTATGGTTGTCTCTCCTTTTCTCTTCCTCTCTTAAAAAAATCAATGAAAACATATTTAAAATAAATAAATGAAAGACTACTAAATCTATATATGTCTAATAAATGTCTATTTGGTACTTAATTAATATTAAATATAATTAAATATTCAGTTTCTCTGTCTCATTAGCCTCATTTCAAGTGTTAAATAGCCACATGTGGCTAGTAGCTACAATAGTGAAAAGTTTAGTTGGAGATGTTTGATATTTGAGATTATGTGTAGGAATAGCTGCAGAATATTACAGGAGAAAACAACTTACATTACTATTTTATTTTATTGATGGATTTTAAAGAGAGGGGAGAAAAGAGGGAGCAAGAAATATCCATTTGCTGTTCTACTTAGTTATACATTCATTGATTGGTTGATTCTTATATGTGGCCTGACTGGGCATCTCAAACCCGAAACCTTGATGTGTCAAGAAGGTGCTCTAACCAACTGAGCAACCCAGCCTGGCATTACTTGCATTATTTTAGATTGGACATGTGGAACATTCCCTTACCACAGAAAGCTCTCTTAGACAGCATTGCATAGACAGTATTGCCAAGGGCCCTTGTTTCTCAAGAACAAAGATTTGGGATAAGAATACCAGGTATTGGCTGAAAGCAAAAGGAACGTGAAGCATGGAAAAGAGCCCTACATACTGCGTAGGGCCTCATTAATAACTCTAGAAACAAGGTTTGTAACATCTACACAAACTTATTTGCTTGTTATTCACATATATAGTTATTTCAACTAAATATTTCCTTCCTTTCTTTTCCTTCATAATTAAATGTAAGGTATGTTGGTTATTAAACATATTTTAGTTCATAAGGTGCAGAAGATTGAGATCAGATGGTGAAAAATTCTGAGATAATGACCAATGCTCTTAAACTTTGACTTGAAGCTGGATACAGTCAATTATAAGATTTTATTTACTTTTCTTTTAGGAAGAAAGTAAATATATTTTTATTGCACAGAAATGATGTCATTGTTACTGAAACTTTAATCTTTAATGTAAAAATATTTGAGGGGGAATAGTACATGGGACTGTTAGATAGCAAACTCAGTAGTAAAATACATTTGCTTCTTGGTTGCTTATAATTTTAAAACCCTTCTTATTTGCAGCACATTTCAAAATAGAAAAGAACAAAAGCCTCATATAAAAGTACAAAGGAGTTACATATTCCTTCTTTTACCCATTCAGCGGTGCCCTTACCTAGAAATATAAAATCTTGTAGAAAAAAATTCAAGGCGAAGGAGTGCTATAATTCACTTTTTATTTAGTTAACTGAATTGTTTATTTTCTGTTGTTTGGTCCAGTAACTCTCACTAGATAAGCCATAAAAATAGAATTACCTAAAAAAATGATTGTGAAACTAGTAAGTTTCTTCCTTGATATTAAAAAAAAAAGTGCAAATGGTCTCAATATGTTTCCAGAATATAAGTTTAGTTCTTGTAATTTTATGAAGGGACATACAGCCATGTATGGAGGAAATAAAAACACAACAAAACCAAAAAGCACTTATTTTAATTATAAAATATAGAGAATTATTACTCAAATTGAAGATCATGATGAAGGTCTTAGAAGGAAATTCTTCCCTGTCCTTAGCAACCCTTTCTGGACATTAATAGCTGACTCTGGGGAAGAGAAAATGGTACATAGTCACTTAAAAGAGAGAACTTGGCAAATAAATCATAAGCCCCCAAAAAAGAGGATTATAGAGCAAAACACAACAAACTCAGGTGGGCCCCAAATTTTGCATACCATATAGATAGTTCATTGTTGACTACAATCATATCTAGTCTTTTCTTTGAATCTGTCAAAATCTATTTATATCCAAATCTATTTGAATCTAAAGCTATAGCTGTAGAGCAAAACACACCATAAATAAGCTTTAAAAAATAATCATCTCTTTGCATCATGATATTGTGGGTTGAAAATTAGGCTGGACTCAGTTAGGTGGTTCTTCTGGTCTTGGCTACGCTCACTGATATATATGATGGGATAATGTCAGTGACTGGGCCTTATGTATCTCATCATCCAACATGTTAATCTGGGTGTATTTTATTGGTGAAGGCAGAGGGATAAGAGAAAGAGCAGAAGACCTCAAGAGGCTTAGGTACTCTACTAAATCTATCATATTATATAGATCTATAGAATTCATAGCTTACCAAGGCTGGTCTTTAGTCATAGGATCTTAATGAGTGCATATTCAGGAACAGGTGAATATTTGGGGTCATTTTTGTGTTTATTCTCACCACACACTTATAACACTTATAATAATTCTAAATTTTACATATATATATATATATATATATATATATATATATATATATATATATATATATATATATTAGAGGCCCAGTGCACAAAATTTGTGCACGAGGTGGGGAGAGGGGGTGTCATTCAGCCCAGCCTGCATCCTCTCCAATCTGGGATCCTCCAGGGATGTTCAACTGCCCATTTAGACCCAATCCCACTGTGTCTAAATGGGCAGTAGGACATCTCTCTCACAATCCAGGACTGCTGTCTCCCAACTGCTCACCTGCCTGCCTTTCTGATTGGCCCTAAATACTTCTGCCTGCCAGCCTGATCACCCCCTAACCATTTCCATGCCAGCCTTATTGATGTTAATTGCTCCCCTGCCAGCCTGTTTGACCCCAACTTCCCTCCTCTGCTGGCCTGGTCACCCCTAACTGCCCTCCTCTGCAGGGTTGATCAACTCCAACTGCCCTCCCTTGCAGAGCCAGTCCCTCTCAACTGCCCTCCCCTGCTGGCCATCTTGTGGTGGCCATCTTGTGTCCACATAGGGGCAGGATCCTTAACCACATGGAGGCAGCTATTGTGTGTTGGAGTTATGGTCAATCTGCATATTATGCTTTTATTAGATAGGATAGAGGCCTAGTGCATGAGTGGGGGCTGGCTGGTTTGCCCTGAACAGTGTCCTGGATCAGGTGGGGCCTGTGATGGTTTGCAGGTCAGCCACATCCCCCAGCAACCCAAGTGGAGGCCCTGGTATCCAGAATTTATTTACCTTCTACAATTGAAACTTTGTAGCCTGGAGTGGAGGTCTAGGCCAGCCAGGGCAGGTGGAAAACTTGGCTTCCCCTGTTGCCGGGGACAACCCTAGCCTGTTCTCTCCAGCTCCTTAGCTGCCACCATTTTTCTTGGTATTTACCTTCTACAATTGAAACTTTGTATCCTTGAATGGAGGCCTAGGCCTGCCAGGGTGTGTGGAAAGCTTGGCTTCCTATATTGCCAGGGAAACCCAAGCCTCTCAACTGCTCTCTGTGGCTGCAGCCATCTTGGTTGGGGTTAATTTGCATACTTGCTCAGATTTGCTGGTAGGCATGGCTTGTGGGTATAGCAGAGTGATTGTTAATTTGCATATTACTATTTTATTAGGTAGGAGATATATATATATATATATATATATATATATATATATATATATATATAAATGTAAATTAGGCAAGTGGGAGATAAGTGGATGGGAGGGAAGAGATCAACCAAAGAACTTGTATGTCTTGTATGTATATAGCATAAGACATGGACACAGACAATAGGTTGGTGGAGGCTAGGGCAGATGGAAGGAAAGAGGCAGGCTAGAAGGGTTAATGGGGTGGGGGGGGGCAGGAGGGACATATGTAATACTTTCAAGAATAAAGATGTACTTTAAAAACATGTAGGCCTACTTTTCCAAACCTAACTTGCATTATCACAGCATTTTAAGGTCAGATACATAAGATACAAGAGATATCAAATATAAGAAAACTAGATTAAGGCCTGTAAAGGTAATTGATGGCTTAGCTCACATCCTTTTCATCTGAGTGAAAACAAGTAATTGGTGAGATGAAAAGTGCTATATAACATGTAATGAAAGGTTTTTGTACCTAAACAGTGAAATAATATGATGAGCAAGAGTGAAATATTTCAGTGTGCTTGATTAACTGGAAAAATCACACTGAAAGTAAATATCACATTAAGACTAGAGAGAGAGATCACAATTCTATTACTCTTCAAGCAAAAATCTGTGGTCTATAATACCAGAGAAAGTTGAGGGGAGGAATATCTGTTTCTCAGTGGGATATTATTGCCTTTATTTCCCTTCTTCTTTTTTTGTTTTTGTTTGTTTGCACAAGTATTATTTAAAAACAAAACAATCTAATTTACATTTTTAAACATCTAGGAAAATACTAAGGCATCACAAAAGAATACATAGACCTAAAAATTTCAACATACAAGAAAAAGTATGGGGATTTTTTTTTCTTACTATGTGGCTGTTGCTATGCTATCTTCTAGAGTCCAAAGTGTTAAGTGAACTCTAAAAATTCAGCAGGAGAAACAAGAAATAAATTATGAATTATGATATGGTCACCCTTTAGATTATGTACAATAATGTGCCCCCTTGTTGGTTGATAATTTTAGGCTTTTGAGTTTCTGAATTTCTTTTTCAATTGATTATAATATCTGATTTTCAAAGGAAATATACAGAAAAAAGATGAAGTTTCACATGCTACAAAGGCCATGATAACCCTCAAAATAAATAAGTTCATTCATTTCTATGAGTTGAAATCCATACATAAGGACCTCAGTAGAATGTCATATCCAGTTGTTGGGCGCCTCATTAAGAGGCAAAATGTTAACACTCAGAACTTTGGTCCTCTGCTTTTAACCACAAAATGTTCTCAATTAAGAACATTTAATAAGTATCTGACATTTTCATTTTATAAATTTTATGTATTTTATTATTTGATGATTTTTTAATAAATTGGGTTGTGTATTTTACCAAAATCTAGAAAATAATAAATAATATTGTAATGTAATGCCTGAGGTGCTATATTTAAAAGAAGATTTAAACTTTATATCTTTAATTTTTAATTTTGTTTTTATACTCCAAGGGGCAAGAATATTAATTATCTGAGCTGAAATAAACTTTCTTAGAAGTGAGGTATACAACACTGAACAACAATCTTCAGAAAATAATACCTTTCATCCTGAAATGATTCAATGCTAGGAGTGTTGATAATAAAACCCTGGTTCTTGCTCATGAGTGAAGCATCCACCGGTGTCTATTCTCAGGTTCAAAATCACCCACTAGGGTTTATGGATAGCAAAGGCATAAATGAGAAACTTGCTCTCTGAGGCCTGGTGGGTTTGTCATGAAGCTTTTCTATATAAATAAAAGAGACACAGAGAATGGAAATTACATTATTTTTAGTGCTGTGTTAAAGGGAAAGGTCAAGTTAACCCCTTAAGAATTCAATGAGCAACATGATGTACTATGTGTCCAGCAAAGCAATCCCCGAATGGCCCTTATGGACATCTGGTGTAAATCATCCATCTTTTTGCCCCATTAAAATCAGTGGCACCTCATTAAAACAGTTCAGCAGCTGAGCGCACACATTATTTGGTTTTCAAGGAGTTAACGGAAATAGCTGTAAGGATCAGGAAGGTCTTTGTCTTCGAGTGTTCACAGTCACCCGGACAAAGAAGCTAGTTGAAGCATTTCAAGAAGATCTACTTTCCCTGTCAAGGTGAGAAAGGTATATCCATTTCTGAAATGGGATTTAAAAAAAAAAAAAAAGAATCATCTCTATCTTCTGCAGCCCCCTCATATTGCTGGCAATTACATCTTTGGGGTCTGATAATTCTCTGGTCAGTAACAGTGCTGTCACATGTACCTTAACCCTGACCTGAGAGAATCAGTGAGTTGCTAAGGGGATATTTCAACCAAACCAGATGAGTATTTTGAAGTGTTACACTGTGGTGACCCCAATCACTCAGCCTTCAAGGCAGGTAAGTTTGGTGGCTGGAAAGCAAGGACCTGCACACTCTCTCTGACCCAACAGAGTGACTTGGGGGCACCGCTGGATCAAATTATTCAATGCTACCCTGAGTCTGCCTTTCCTTATGTTCCCTATCTTCCTCCATATTTCTTTCCATTCCCTTGCTAAAAATCTTTAACAGCACATTTACCCTGGGCGGAGAAAGGTAACTGGGTCAGCTTTTTGAAAATCACCTTTAAAAGCACCTTTAGTCGAATAGTCATAACAATCGTGGAAAATCGCTTCAGTGACACCCACTATGTTGCCTGCTATACAGAACCGTGTGCTCAGAAAAGTAGCCACACACCTTATATTTCCACAAGGTAAACCATATCACATTCACTTATAAGCAAACCATCACCTCCAACCGTATAGAGTCAGAATTTTTTTCATCTTGTTTACACTTTCTCAATGACTTTAGTGTTCTACTTTAAAATAGCATAGATAAACAATAAATCAGTAAAAATAGAACCATTTGTTCAACTAAAATGGAGCGCCAACTTAGTTAATCCTGTAGCTCACATAAACATGCTCATAGTTCAAAATGCTTTCCACTTTACGAGAACAATCCTTTATGCTCACTAGTACCAACAAAAATGCTACCTCATATCAGCACATTTATGCATGGACTGTACATTACAGCTGGCATTTTGTCTTCATCATATTGACAAAGTTCTAACAGTAACAAGGATGTTTTGTGAGTACATTTTCCAGTTGTTTTCAGTAGGAGTATAAATTGGTATACATGTTCTGTAAAGTACATAAATGTATCAATAACTTAAAACATGAAATGCAATAGTCATCAAACCCACTTTTCAGAATTATCCCTATCGAAAATATTTAGGAATATGTGTCAGGCCTTATGTATAAGATTGTTCACTACAACATTGCTTATAATGGTGAAAATATCGTTATAATTTAATTTTCCAGTGTCTAAAATTGGTTAAATTATGGTATATCCATGCAACAGATTGTTATGAAACTATTAAAGATGGGATTATAGTATAATGATTATATACAAAAATCATGCTTATAATTTTAGCAAAAGCATCACAAGAAATGTATTTTTAAATATTTAGATATATACTTGTGTACATATACACACGCATAATTAGATGACTATACATATACTATACTATACTACATAGATATATGATGGTGTATGGGTATTGGGATTACAAGTAGAATGTATTTTCTTCTCTTTTCTTATTTCTAAATTTTCTATTATTTACATGTGTACTATTAGTATCTTTATGGTTTCAGAAAACCCAACTGAAACTAACTTATATAAAAATTAAAAATAAATATATTTGGAGGATCAGATAACTCAAAAGTCGGATAAGATTATAGGCACATTCCCATCTTATAAATGTAGGGCTTTTGATGTACACAATGAAATAATATCGTGAACAGGAGTGAAATGTTTCAGTGTACATGGTTAACTGGTTAACTCAAAAGTATGTTTTACTTTTTACTTTTTTTTTTGCTGTGCTCTACTTGTGTGCTGTTTCTGCCTTGGCAATCCTAAAGGCTATATGTATACTTCTTTCTTCAAATCCAGAGGACAGAGCCCACACCCCAACATTTCAAGCAAAAGTCTTGCAACTCCCATGAGACTTACAAGTTTTCAAGTGCCCACTCCAAACCCATTCCCTCTTAAAAGATGTCATTGAATGTGCTGATTGGTTAAGCTGTTCAAGGTCATCCCTAGAAGCTGAGTGTGACATCAATCTCATGCAAACCACTTAGCTGAGACTATGAAGGAGGGCAATTTATTTTCTAAAGGGTGTTTAGGGTAATGCTCACAGAAGAGATGCAAAGGATCTTGGGAGAAAAACATAAACAGCCACTGAAAATGTATAGGATATTTGTAATATTAGAAATATAAAAGTTACTATATTAAAGGGTGTATTTTTTGTCTTACAATACCATCTATATCTGAAGAACATAAAGCAATTCCCTACTTAAACAAGGCAGGCAGCCTCTTGCTTGCAGGCACCATCAACAAAACAGTGGAGTCATTACAATGACTCTGTTATTTGGACCTCATGCATCTCTTACCTCTCATAATTCAAGCTTTCCCCAAAGCTTCCTGCATGAGTATTCTCCTCATCCAGGCCCAACACAAATAGTGACTCCTGTTTCCACCTGCTCTGTGTGCCCTCTCCTAATCAACAACCCCAGAACTTTCTCTTACCCTCAAAAGGGTAACACATACTCAGCTACTCTGCTGGCTGATATCATTGGCATCCCTCTGGCTGGAGCACACCATTTGTGTCAGGTGAAGATTATCTCCAGTTCTAGCAATGGTCCTAAGAGGTAAGGTATTATTATCCCCATTTATAACCGAAGGAGGAGAAAGCAGCTCAGAAAGTTTAAATTTTCCAAAGCTAAATTTTCAGCAAACAGTACAGCCAAGATACAATCCCATCTCATTTGGAATCAGAGCCTTGCTACAACCTCATGATGCATTGTACCCCTGGGTGAGCCTTGTGCCCTAACCAAAGGTTCCAGAAGCTAGGCGGAAAAAGTCCCTGTTAAGGTAAAGGATAAGGGGAACGCTTCCCAATTTATATCTCTATTCCACCAAGCTGAAATAATTAAGACATTTAAATATTTCTTTAAAAAGCCTTTCCCTCCCACATCACTTAAATCTCTGTCCCTATTACTCTGTTCTAAAGTGTGCCTTTGGTTTTGGCTGTCTCTATAATTATAATTTGCAGCAAATTCATAATGAATACTTATACAAAAACCACATCTGCTTTCTGAGCTTTTATTGCTCCTGAAAAAAAAATTCTTTTCTTTTTTGGGGGGGCGGGGGGAAGGAGGGTGGAAAATTATTTTTTTGTGTGTGTTAAAATATGTAAGTTGGACCCCAGATTTAAGGGAAAGAACTTGGAGTCAGGATTACAATGACAGTATGAATCAAGTCAATGTGGGTTTGGGTGAAAGTATCTATTCAGAAAAGACATACTGGTAGAATTATAGAACATGTTGGAACATATAGAGCCTAAAGGGACATATTGTAGTGAAGAACACTGGGATCCATAGAAGTCCAGTGTCTGACCTATGCTCACAATGCATGGAAATGCCTCCTACCACCTCAAATCAGGTCTCCCAGAGTTAAATGATTTTTTCTATCCAATCACAAACCCTGTTGTTAAGGTAATCTATGTTTCCTTAATAATTTAAGGTTGTCTTAATTGTTTTCCCCCCAAAGAGAAATATATTGAACCTTAAAATACTGCACAAGGAATTTTTACTAAAATATATCAGAAAAGCAAACGTTACTTTTCATTCAGCATTTTATTACCTATAAAATCATTAAACACAAACAAAATTCCATATAGCTTAAAATTCCATCATATGAAAATGCCTCATTATGTCTTTTAGCTAAAATACTTGGTTTTATTCAAGCTAGGTATATTTTTGAAAACTCAGGCAGCTTAGTAAATAGATTTTAAGAAAAAAGTTTACTTCAAGATTTGAATATTTTTCTTCATTGTTTCATTTAGTTGTCGAGTTTTTAGAATATAATTTCTCCTGATTTTTCTTTAAAGAAGCAGAAATAGTATCCTGTCTTTCAAATTACATCCATTTCTTGGTGCTACTAGCTATGACAAAGTTCTTGTCCAAAACTATGACATTTTGAAATTGCCTAGTGTTCCAGTTTTCAAATAGAGTAAATTCTTAAGCAGGTGAGGCATATAGTTGAGTATTATGTAATATTTCCAGAAAAAAAACTTAAATTTTAACATAACTTTATTTGACTTATTTATGATCAAAATAAAGTTGAACAAAAATACATGATCTAAGTATTCAAAGAAAGAGCCAACATTCAAAACAGAAGTTTGTAGCTCCCTCTTCTCTAGATCAGAAAACAAGTAAATGTAAATTATGATCCTTGCTGTGCATTTCAGATTAAAGACACATGACACAAGAGTTGGCTTTCAACCGAAAGGGTCAGAATGGAAAGTGTAACTTTGGAGTAATTTATCTTCGAGCACTGGTATCAGACTACTGTTATACCAGAGGAGACACATGCGGAAAACCTGTGGTCTCTCCCGTAAGGGCTTTGATGTGGATTCTTCTTTTTTCCTGTTCATAAACACATAACTTGAAAGAAAAGAACAGCTCTACCTCTGAAAAACGATCCTGCTCTGTTAAGAAGCAGACAAGGCAATAAGTTTAAAACAAAATTTAGGTGGGAGGGGGAGAAAGAGCCGTAGGAATTAACCTAAAAGTTCAGCAAACCTTGCCAAGACATGTGACAGTGCTTAACTTGCCCAGAGTAGGGACTCTCCTTAGAGACCTCTCCAAACATTATCAAAAGCATTCCCTTTGAACCGGGCCAACTCCTGATAATAATGCAAGGGAATCAAATTCAGGCATCTCCCCATAATGGGATTCAGATTCCTCACAAACTTGGGAGTGTTGAAGGTTTAATTACCCAGTAAAACAAGAAAAATGCATTATACAGTAGAGATAAATGAATAGGAACACTAGGGAAACATGTTTCTCCATAAGTCATTTGGTCACATGATTTCTTTCCCATTTCCTTTCCCTATTATTATAGCCATTTTATTACACTGCCCCGAAAGACAGAGGGCAAAAAGCAAAATACTCATAGCTTCCTTGAAGTACCTCCCAGATTGAATGTAATACAGCACGAGTTTCTGAAATAGCTTAAAGCTTTGTAAAGGTTTGTGTGTGCGTGTGCATGTGTGTGTGTTTTGTTTTTAGTGTTTCACAGATGGGAAAAAGCTGGCCATCATCTAGTACCATAAAACCAAGTAGGAACCAAAAAGTGACAAGAAAAAGACAAATAGTGGATTGAATATATTCATACTTCTCTCTCTCTCTCTCTCTCTCTCTCTCTCTCTCTCTCTCTCTCTCTCTCCCCCCATTAATCATTTAAAAATACCTAAATTAGGAGTATACCAGTAGGACCCAGCAACAATGGCCAAGAACTAAATCACTCCTTTTCTACACTTCACCCTTAACACTTTACTTTCCTAGGAAACTCTAAGGTTTAATTTTATTTATGGATGTTAAACCAAGCTTTGAAATAAGGGTTCAATATTATGTGATACAGATATAATAATGAGGGAGACTAAAATATTTTATTTCAAACTATGGTGGAGGATTGAAGTATGTTAGCAAGGAAAGTCATGCTGATACAGATTTCTAGAGTTACACAATATGAAACCAATTAGTTTTGGACATAAACAAATAAATTAAGAGGAAAGCAAAGTAGAAAATAAATCCTGTTTTTTGCTCTATTAATAATGTTCCCCTAAAGCATGAAGGAATAAAACAAAATATTAAATAGTTTTTTTAGGAATAAAATGGTTTAGGAATAAATTGCAAGAATGGATAGCCATATTAAGCCATACTCCTCCAGAAAACTCTTTATGATTCTTTAGAGAGACAATATGTGCAATAAAATTGAGAACAGAAATGTAAGAAAGGAAAAATGCTGGCTATTTCTGTTACAAAGTAGAAAAAATAATAAAACCCGAAGCCTAACAAAAACATATCTTAATATGAATATTTTAATTAAAAAGTAACAAAGGGCCGAAACCGGTTTGGCTCAGTGGATAGAGCGTCAGCCTGCGGACTGAAAGGTCCCAGGTTCGATTCCAGTCAAGGGCATGTACCTTGGTTGCGGGCACATCCCCATTGGGGTGTGTGCAAGAGGCAGCTGATCAATGATTCTCTCTCATTAATGTTTCTAACCCTCTATCCCTCTCTCTTCCTCTCTGTAAAAAATCAATAAAAAATATATATTTTTTAAAAGTAACAAAGGGAAACAAAACCTGAGAGCATAGTTTAAATAGAAAAGATTTAATTCATCTGTCTAAAGTTGTGGACCTATCTCAAGAGTAAAATTCTTAAGGACAACTCAAGCATCTTCAGTAATCCATGACTCTATATCATTCTTATAGGAATGATCAAGTTAAAATTAAAGAAAAATTCATCATACACTTGTGACCCTATGTTAAAACATGCCCATAGTTATTCTTGTATTGAGTCAAGAACTGTTAATTGCTCAATAGCTTAAAAGCTCTGAAAACATTTCCAATCAGTTTTGTTTTCCCTTCTCTGTCTTCTTTTCTGTCTTTCTAAAGTGGTCCTCATCAGCATCCTAACAGAGCAGAATAATCTAGCCAAAATGCCCTGCAAAAGAGACTTTATCTTCTGGTCGCTGCCAAATCAGAGCCATTTGACTGTAATTTCAGAAGTAATAACAGGCCTTAGGACTATTATTACAGTACTTTAGGCAAGAAAGTCTAAACTTGGATTTCTGCTTGTGTATGTGTAGGACGAAAGTAATTTATAGTTAGTGCCATCAGGAACCCTGAACAAGCTGTCCAATGTGCCCACTCCATTTCTGATTCATTTCTGGTTGATTATGAAGTGCAGAGATAAGTCCTCATACCATATCTGCAAGAGTGACATGGTTTAACCTTTCTCCATCACAGGAGAGAGACAGTGCTTCCACAGTCCTTTCCTGTATGAGCTTTTGGCGGGGGATTGTAACATATCATTACCAAGACATCTCTGCCAAGGGCTGCCATCTTAAAGAAAACATACAAATGGCTCAATAATGGGTTTCTTCATGCATCAGTGGAAGCCAGTAAAAGGAGCTTTGTTTGTGTCTCTATTGTCTGATGCACTGGAACTGGAATGTCCTTTTGACCTTTGCATTGTCATTCATATCTCTCAAACACAACACAGCCAGGCTAAGAATTGAAGATACATGGTTTGTAGAAATCAACGATAGCAGTGTTGTCTCATCCGGCCAGTCTGGAATCAAATGCATAATCTAATGTCCATTCACCTGAAGCTAAATTGGAATAAGGATTCGGGATTTAAGTATTCCTTCTGCAGGGAGAGTTGACCCAGTGGGCCAAAGTCAGGTCTCTAGTCTGTGAAGCCACTGATGTATTATAACCTCCTGGGTTAAAGCATATCAGTTGGACTTCAGAACAAGAGGGATTAATGACAACACCTCAGCCTCGGGGCTTGTTTACACAAACAGGTAGTAGACAAGGAGATGGTGTAGTTAGTTCATGAACATACTTACATGTAAATAATTCAAAAGTAAGTATTCTGATCTGGAAGAGACCTGTGACCTTTGTCATTCTGAAGAAAGTACATTGAAGAAAAAGTAAGGCTCTAGCTGGTTTGGCTCAGTGGATAGAGCGTCGGCTTGCGAACTGAAAGGTCCCAGGTTCCACTCCAGTGAAGGGCACCTCCCCAGAAGGAGGTGTGCAGGAGGCAGCTGATCGATGTTTCTAACTATCTCTCTCCCTTCCTCTCTGTAAAAAAGCAATGAAATTAATTTAAAAAAGAAAAAAGAAAAAAAAAGTAATACTAATAAACATGTGGTCAGCATGCTTCTTTGACTCTGGTTCCTATTGCCTTTTTTTTTTTTTCTGGCAATAGTCTGGATTTGGTTTGGGCTCCTCCCACCCTCCACACTCAGCCCAAGAGCGTGGGTAGGACTCTACCACTATCTCAGCTGGGTTTGGTGTGCCAAAGTCCTGAGCAAATTTGTGGGTGACATTTTTCTGCCACAAGGATTGGAAGAGAGGAAAATATAAACAAACAAACAACAACAAAAAAAACCCCTTAAACATGAATGTACTAATAGAAGCATTTACAAACCTAGAGATTGAACCCAGTGTGTGTGTTGATTTTAGTAGCCTTTCATCTGTTTGACTAACATTATCAGAAAGAGGGAACAGTGTTTGTAATTGTAAGTCTCTAAGAATGTCTACTAAAATTAACAGCTTACTTCATGAAACAATGAAATACATTTTGTTTGACAAAACACAGGCTTATACATTGCTAACAGTATTGGAAAACAGTCTAGGTTAGGAGTGCCTTAATAAAATTTAGTTGCTAAATAAGAGCTCAAAATATTCAGTTTTATTGTGCTATTATACATCCCTACCACGTATGCCTATTTTTAAGCTTTATTTAGATGGAATTATATACGTTATCTTCTTTTTTTGTGGTTGGATTCTTTCACTCAACATTTTTTTTTGTGAGTTCCATGCATGTTGGCACACATAGCTGTAATTTGTTTATTTTTGTTGATCTATATTCATTATTACTGCATGACATTTTAATTGTTTCTAGTTGTGTCCATTACTGAACTTTATAATACTGCAAAAAACATTCATATTGCTCTATAAACATTCTTATACATGTCGTTTGGAATACAGACATACATTTTTCTTAGATACAAAGCTAAGTGTCAAATTATTTATTGGTTCTTTAGTAGATGAGTCAGGCAAGTTAGGGTTCTAAGCCCATGTCTCTTTAACTTCAAAACCAATACAATGCACAAAATTTCTAGGATATACCTCATTAAATTAATAGAAATATATTATATTTTGAGCAAGTGTATTGACAATTGGTATAACAAGACAACTGGTTTTAAATAATGATGATAAATGGTGTCAGTAACTTTCTTCAATATTAGAGAGGGCAAAGATCTAAACATTGACCAAAACCAGAGAGGATTTTTGTGGGGACGGATATCAATCATATTAGGGATAATTTTTGAAGTTTTCATCTTTTGTGTATGTGTGTGTGTGTGTGTGTGTGTGTGTGTGTGTGTGTGTGTGTGTTAATTGATTTAGAAAGAGAGGAAGTGAGAGGGAAGAAAAAACAAACATAGATTGATCAGGGACTGAACTCCCAAACTAGGTATGTGCCCTGACTAGGAATTGAACCTATAACCCTTCAATACACAGGATGATGCTCCAACCAACTGAGCAACACCAGCCTGGGCTCTCCCAGGCAGATTCAATGAAACAATGAGTATTCAGCATTTTACAACTCAAGAAATCACTACAACCAAAGTTGTATATGTCTACATTTAAAGTAGCATTGTCCCACCGAAACCGGTTTGGCTCAGTGGTAGAGTGTCGGTCTGCGGACTGAAGGGTCCCGGGTTCAATTCCTGTCAAGGGCATGTACCATGGTTGCAGGCACATCCCCGGTAGGGGGTGTGCAAGAGGCAGCTGGTCAATGTTTCGCTCTCATCGAAGTTTCTAGCTCTCTATCCCTCTCTCTTCCTCTCTGTAAAATATCAATAAAATATATTTAAATAAATAAATAAATAAAGTAGCATTGTCCCTTGGCCTCAGGGTCTTGGCTATCTGTACTGAACTAGCCACAGGCCAATAAAGAGTGTCTTAAATCCTAGTTTTCTTGTTTCATGAAATAACTAGTCAGTAAAGAAAACTGTTACACTGAAGCCTAGTCTCATAGAAATGTCATCTCTTACTCTTTGAATGCACCACTTTGATTTACGATGTTCTGTATTTTTAAAATAGAATTCACACTGTTATCATTTCATGCATCTCCTAGGTGGTGACTTCATACTTATAATAAATTCAAGCTTATGTTTGCCAGGTAAAACACAGGACACTGGTTAAATGCAAACTCCAGAGAAATGTAAACCTTTTTTTTATTGTTGTTAAAAAAATAAAAGGAATATTTTTTTTTGTTAAATCTGGCAGCCCTATCTATATTTTAGCTTTCTCATGCTAATCTGTCTTCATAACCACTATGTGTTTTTATCCATTATCATCATGACCACTAGGAAATATTAATGAAATCTTACCATTTGCAACAGCATGGATGGACTAGAGAGTATTATGTTCAGTGAAATAAGTCAGTTAAGGGAAAGATAAATACCAGCCTTAACTAGTTTGGCTCAGTGGATAGAGCGTCAGCCTGCAGACTGAAAGGTCCCAGGTTTGATTCTGTTCAAGGGCATGTACCTTGGTTGTGGGCACGTCCCCACTAGGACGTGTGCAGGAGGTAGCTGATAGATGTTTCTCTCTCATCGATGTTTCTAACACTCTATCCCTCTCCTTTCTTCTCTGTTAAAAAATCATAAAATATAGTATTTTTAAAAAAGAAAGATAAATACCATATGATTTCACTTTTATGTGGAACCTGAAGAACAAAATGAACAAACAAATAAAATTGAAACAGGCTCATAGACACAGAGAGCAGATAAAGACTGTCAGAAGGGAAGAGAGGTTAGGGGACTGTGTGTAAGAGGTAAAAGATTAAGAAGTATAAATTGGTAGTTACAAAAAGTCATGGGGATGTAAACTACAGCAAAGGAAATTCAGTCAACAACATTGCAATAACTAGGAATGGTGCTAAGTGGGTACTGGAAATATTGGGGGAGGGGGGTTGTAAAGTGTATTATTGCCCAACCACTATACTGTATTAGTACATCTGAAACCAATACAAAATAATATTGAAAATTTTAAAAACATAAAGGCTCTATTGTTCCCACTATTTTTAATCTAATGACAACAATGATAGAACTGTCTTTGAATGTCTCCTGTAATAGCTTTAACATTTATGGTAAAAGATCTCTGAAAATAATATCTAGAGTTTACTAATATCTAAGCCAGATGTCAGGTGGAAGACTCCATGCCTCCTGGAAATGCCTGAACTGGATTCAGTGAGCACCATGTCTCTACTGTCCCAAAGAAACATGAAAATAAGCTCCTAGCCAAGATTTCAGCACATTCTTGAGGACTTTCATGACTCCCTCTCACCTTGAGCTCCTATCTCCCAGTTTATCAATTCAAATGCTACCCCACAGTGACCTCAAAATAATACTCATCTCCCTTCAATTTCTACTAAAAGGTCCATACACAGAAGCTTCTCATGAATCACATTAACTTTACATGAGTTCCCATAATAGCAAAGCAAACAACTTTATAGTAATATAGTAATACTAGAGGCTCAGTGCATAAAATTTGTGAACTTCAAGGGTGGGGGGTGTTCCTCAGCCTAGCCTGCACCCTCTCGCAGTCCAGGAGCCATCATTCGGACAACCTTAGCACTGCTGTGGAGGCTGGAAAGTCTCCCATCACCACAGCTGCGCTCATTAGCCATGAGCCCAGCGTCACACACTGACCACCAGGGGGCAGTTTCTGTGTTGAGTATCTGGCCCCTGGTGATCAGTGCATGTTATAGCAACCAGCTGTTCCACTGTTTGGTTGATTTGCATATTAACTCTTTATTATATAGGATTTTGGGTGTGTTTTTAAATAGTGATATTCATGTACCATTAAAACTCCTGGCTTTCAAGGAGGTTTTACTGGCCATTTAACTAGTCCATGACTCTTGTCATCTTATCCAATTCAACATGTAAAAAGAAAAATTTCCCCTTGCTTTTTACAAAGAAATTACTGACTTCTAAGCACTCAGGGAACTTACCTTCTACCATAAGCATGTATTGAAGTAATTTTCCAAAACAAACAAATCATATATATATATATATATATATATATATATATATATATTGCTGTTAGTGTCAAAATATTAGCATTTTCTCCTCATTGTATAAAATTAATATACTTACACTCTGTAGGGAGAATAATTTGCTATGATCTTTCTGGAGAATAATTTGGAGGTAAGCAGAAATTGAATGAAAAATGTATACTCTTATATCCTAAAATTTCCACTTACAGAAATTCATCCTAAGAAGATTAACATGGGTGGGTATAATGCTTTACTGTATAGCTATTTTTTTTACAGAATTGCTTGTATCAGTGAAAACTCATAAATAATGTAAATGTTTAACAATAAGGAACTGCATAAATAAATAATTTTCATCAATAAAGTGAAATACTATTAAGATATTAAAATGTTACATAGAGTAGCATTTAACAAATGAGAAGATATTTTGCTATATTATTAAATATAAGCAAGTTTAAAAATACTTGTAAATGTAATACCAATTCTTTGTAAATCTCATCTAAAGGGTATATAAGATATATATCAAGTTGATATTAATTATTTTAATGATTAAATAAAATTTAATTTATATTTTCTCCTTAGCATTTCTAATACTTTCTAAAATGTCTATTATATATAGTCCCCTTACAAAAATAAATTCATAATAATTATATTTTTGTAAAGAGGCCTAGACATTGCTCTCTGGATTTTTATTCAACTAATAACTTTCATGTTGTGATTTTCTTTCTTTTTCAGAAAACAAAGTGCCTAATTTTTACTAATGAAAAAAATTCCAAATTATTGTTAGTTTACAAGCTTTCTTTTGCATGACATGACTTATTATTGTTGAAGGTTGTCTGTGAAGCCATCAACAAAACATATGAGTTGACAGGGACTTGGCGTTTTTGTAAATGTATTATAGAGTATATATTTATTTCATAAACAATGAGATTTTATTTAAGAGCCCTTTATTACCATCTGTTCATATTTCATTCATTCAGCAAAATGCTTTAAGCATCTGCTAAGCACCAGGCAAAGTTTCATACACAGAAAGATAACAAAAAAGAAATCACACAACTTATTATAGTGAGAGGTGGCAGACACTACAGAAATATCTATGTAATTTAGTATAATTGACAATGAAGTGCTATGGGGGGGGGATGAAGCAGTGTGAAGGCATACAAAAATAGGAAGGATTCTTGCTGTTTTATAGGAGGTTATCAGGAAAGGCCTACTCATAAGAAAACATTTGAAATAAGCTCTGAATGCAGATATCGGTGTGTAGAATACGGTAGATGCCAAGGCTCAAGAGACAAGGAGGAACTTTCCTGTGAAAATGGAATTAGATGAAATACAACTCTATGCATTTTTACAGACACTCTGTCTATAGATTCTGAGTAACTTGAAAAGCTATTCCCTCCTCCCCCCACCTTTCAATACTTCATGGTGAAGATGTGTCTATTCCCACTCCTTTTCCTGACTCCTTTGTTTAAAAATGTTTTTCCTTTTCATCCCATATGGCTATCATTTATCATACTTGTCAGTGTCTTCTTTTAGTACCAAAAAGCATGCCCTCATAATGATAATATTTACTTTATATATTTGGTTTATATATTTGGCTTTGAGTTGCCTTAGGGTGAGTTATCAATAAAATTCATAGAGTTGAATAGGCTATAATACATAAAAAAAGAACAGTCATTAGTAAGCATAATGATTTTAAAATACCAGCATAAAATTACATAAACTCGTTAAAAAAAAAAGTACAACCATTAGTGTAGGAGCCAAAAAGCAGGTCTCACCCTTTTGCTAAGGGTTATCTTGCAGACAGGATTCATTAAGTTTGGGAGAAGATGAGGTCTCTTTTTAGTAGGGATGCCTTGTTCTTGGCAAGAAGATTCTGCTTTCTGTTCTCCTTAGACTCCACAAAACAAAAGCAATATAGGAGGAACTGGGCATCTCAGATGCAAACATTTATTCAATTTCTGCCCATCAGAAATTAGAGCTCCTTCTCAATCCTAGATGTTTCTTTTGAGCCAGACCTCAGCACGGTTTTCTTGCTCCTTAGTTTTATCCTCTCATGGATAGTCAACAACTAGTTATGACTCTTTTTACTAGAGAAGTATAATTTGCTTATACTTTTTAAAAATAATTTTGCAAAATTGAAAAGTGACCCAATCATCTGTTAGCCATTTATGGTGACTTTTTAAAAAAGTTCAGGCAGCTGTGCCCAGATAGTTGATTATCCTCAGGATAGCTTTTCTTTAATGAATCATTCTGAATGGTTTTTCATCATTACATGCAATTTTATGTGAGCTCATTATGACTGGACTGGACTGTAGGCCATGCTCACCAGTATTACCCCATTGAGAAAGGAGAATAATGGCACAACTATCATTTGTGCCTACTAGTTCTGTCCTCTTGGTCAAAGGGTTGTGTGTGTGTGTGTGTGTGTGTGTGTGTGTGTGTGTGTGTGTGTGTTTAAGTTGAGCTTTTGTAAAAATAGCAAAAGGATTCATTTAAAAGAACTGAACATGATATTGAAGAATCTGTAGACAGATTACTAAATATTTATATGTATCTGAAGGAGCACAATCAAGACATGATTGTGGATACAATATAGATGGATAACTGCATGGAACACTTGAGTGAACTCTGCACTAGGTTTTGGGGTAAGCCTTCACTGGTATGGTCAAGAGTCACATGTCTTCCAGTGATTGGGTGGCACCTCTTTTTTCTTTTCTCTCCTTCTATGTATGTGTTTCTATAGTATGTGCAGCATTGGGACTATAGAAAGCTTGCATTCTGCCTTTTATACATCTCAAAATCTTCTGTTATTGCTTTCTTCACCTGTAGTGCTAGAAGTTTCCTTAGAGTTTAGAGAAAGGAGGTGTCATCTGGACTAAAATGCTGTGTGGGATACTCTTCTCCATTTCCCAAGAGGAATTTGTTTTGTAATTCTTTTTAAAAATATATATTTATTGGGTTTTTTTACAGAGAGGAAGGGAAAGGGATAGAGAGTTGGAAACATCAACGAGAGAGCAACATCGATCAGCTGCCTCCTGCACACTCCCTACTGGGGAGGTGCCTGCAACCAAGGTACATGCCCTTGACCGGAATTGAACCTGGGACCCTTCAGTCCACAGGCCAATGCTCTATCCACTGAGCCAAGCTGGTTAGGGCTGTTTTGTAATTCTTATTGGCCACCTGGCTGGCTGCTTAAAATTAGGAGCAAGTCCCTTTGGTCTGATTGCAACTTTCAGAGTTTTGCATTTAACTGTTTCATTCCTTACTAAGTGAGAGATACGAAGCATGAACGAGGTATGTCCACACAATGATTTATCAATGCTTCAGGATTTTGATTATGTACAACAATCTTGCTAATTCTCACAACCCAATGTGGACTGCTGTATTAGCTCATAATCTAGCCAAGCTTCACGTGTTACTTTCATCATGCGCCATTCATCAATTTAACTAAAATGTCTATTTGTATGCAGCCTCGCTTCAGGTTTTGAAAAAGACAGGCACAGTTCCTGGCCTCATAGAGCTTATGATCAATCTTATGTTTTTACCATGTTTTCTTGCATTGTTTAGAGCATATAAACACACACACACACACACACAACAACAACAACAACAACAAAAACAACTTTGAAATATAACAACAAAATGAGTAGGTAATGAATGCCCTAAGATTTTCTTTAAGATGCTCTCATTTTATTGATAAAATAGTTTATCTGAGATTCATTTCAGGTTCTGGATGTTTGTCCAAATGGCTAAATTATTTACCTGAAATACCAATTATTTTACTCGGTGAAAAGAAATCTGTCTTTTATATTTTTAAACAAGTCTTGTGGAATATTTTTTTCAGTTTAAATAGTTTATGATTTCAGAATGTCAGAAGTTTAAATTTACACAGTTAAGAGTCTTTCTAATGGGGCTCAAAAGGGCATGTATCCAAGCAGAATTCTGCCGACTTTAATCTTGAGCTTTATAGTAGGAGTTCACTATATCTATTTAATGCGAGAGAATGTGAATTGGCAATACATTATTCCACCCGTTATATATTTATGAGGCCTGCTTATTCAGAGCTCACAGCCCAGTCATTCTTCTGGCCAGAAACCTTATTTCTAGGTTCATGTTTTCTGCTCATGTACAGCTGTAAACCACAAGTGAAGTTTCTAATGTTAGACAAGGTGTATCCATTAGTTCCGCTAAAAAGCTCTAACCACCGGAGCTCATTGATTTTTAGTTTCATATATCTTTAATGAGGAGATTAAATACTTGTTTAGGAAGCAGAGCCTAGCTTAAGTGGTGTTTGTTCCCTCAGCATGTACAGTTGAAGATGTCCATAATCTCTCCCATAGGTCACGCCACAGAGCAAGCCTTTTACCCTAAAACATAAACTTAAAGTACTCCTGTAATTGCATAAATGAGCATATTATGAACATTTCTTTAAATCATTCAAAATTAATAAACACAGGGGATGAAACAGCTTTTTAATTGCCTGGTATCTGAGCATCTCTTTCAGGCTGTCTATTGTGAATTCTCCATAAAGGCCTAGCAAAACACCAAGTCCAGCTTTCAAATGAAGATGAAATGTATCTGAGTTGGTGTTGATATGGGTAAGTGAAATGAACTCAGGGCCAGAAGCAGGACCTACTTCTGGGTCATCCAGAAAAAAAAATTTTTAAAAACTTGTCATATCTAGAATATAATTTAAGCATATAATAACTATAACATAACTCCAGTACGAGATTATGCCAATTCACTATTGGCAACCTAAACAAAGTGTGATCAGAATAAGGAGGATCAAGCCACATTGCTTAGCTGATTATGCATCTTAACACTAAGTACTGGATGCTGCAAGTCTCTTAAAAGAGGATCAAGCAGAGTGATATTAGCATTTTCTGCATGCAGAGCCCTTTGTGTGTGGTAAGCAAACCATACTCTAAGAGATCTGCTGCAGGTCCCTAGGTAATCTAACCAGACAGTGGGAAGAGAAGATCAATTGATTGCTCACTCTGCTTGAAACAAAGAAAAGTTTTCTCCTTTAGGGAGAAACAGAAAGCAGGTGGTAATGGTGGAGAGGGGCATGTGGAGAAAATGGAAGAAGCATGATCATCCAGTGAAGACTAAATTAGTTGAAATGTTCCTAGAGCCTTCAGAAAGTATTTTGTCCAACTTTTAGAAATTTTGTAATCAGTTCTTCATAATACTGAAGCAATGCCTCATCATTTCTGAGCACAAAATTTTTTTATTTTAATGATCTACATCATTCTAAAATAGGTCATTTAAACAAAATTATTCAGATGTTATAGCAGCAAGATAAGAGATAGGGATGCAAAAAATAAAACTTCTCAGCCCCCGTCCGGGAAGGGAGGGGGGTGGCGGAGGAGATATTTTAACAAATACAGAGAAAAGTAATATCCCCAATATAATGAACTTTAGAAATATCACTAAGAATAATACAAAGATCCTCAAAGAAAAATAGGCAAATAAATGGGGTGATGAGCAAAAAATGTCTAAGTTCACGGGCATATTTTAAAACATTAATATTCATAATTTTATAAAGTATTTCTGAAAAACAAATTGTTTGACAATTTATATCAAAACCCTTAAAATATTCAGAAATTTGGGCTTGAAACAAAGGTTGGGAAAATTTAAAATGTCTAACACAAGAAGAAACACGGAACTGTTATATGTTCATTTATATAAAATATTCTTCTGCCATTAAAATTACTGAGGTTGGGAAAATTTAAAATGTCTAACACAAAAAGAAACACTGAAATACTGTTATATGTTCGTTCATATAAAATACTTTCTGCCATTAAAATTACTGAGTAACAATTTTAATGGCATGAGAAAATGCCCATGTGAAGAAAACACTTATTTAAGGCATGACCATAATTATGGGAAAATATATGTAGAAAAAAAGAGAAATATCTCAATATTTTAACAGTGGCTATAACAACATTATGGAAGTGTATCTCTAATATTGGCAATATCCCAAGATTTTTCATGAAATCAAAAATTAGCTAACATATATTATTTGAGCTACATAAGTGAGTATGGATGTTGAAAAATAATAATATATTCTATACCATGAAGATTTGTCCACATTAATGGAAATGTTTCACATGTAGAATATTATATATCTTCCACATTAATCCTTTTCCATCCCAGAAATCATTTTCAGTGGACTCAGTAGCCTAGGATAACTTTTTTCCTTCCACCTACATAGATAAAGAGGCCAAATCTATATTTTGATATAGCGAATCAGTGTGCCACAGTTCAGCATAAAAAGGTACTAGGTACTGAGGGTCACTACCAGTCAACTATTTATTTTCAAACACAATATTTGGGTTATGTTTGAAGGAGATACACATTCGATGTATTTCCTAAGGGTAACACCTTACAATGTGCTCTGAAACCAACTGTCTGCACAGCTGGTGCAATAATCCGGGTTCAAAATCCTCCGCTTGTAAAAGGCATGACGGATCCAGAGGTCGGCACTGTGCAGGGATTCAACGTGAATGTTTAATCTTTGCACGAGTCTAAAGTAGCCTTAATTTTGTCCTCATTTTCTTCTTCCCCCTCATTGAGCTAACAACACTTTAGAAGATGATTCAGAAAATTATCTTCAGCATGCCTAAAGGCATAACAATAATGCCCCTTTCTACTGAGCCCTGACCCCTAATATTTTCCTAGGCAAGACCTTGAGAGAAGTAGAAAATTGAGAGGGCGAAGGGGAAAATCTTTAAAAGCAGCATGCCTCTAAATTGATACCATGTAAACCTCTCCTGGCATCGGGGAAACCACTGCTGGGGGTAAATGAAATGAATTCACTGGGGCATCTAATCCTATTCCTGGAACATTTAAATGCTTTAAATGCACTGGCGAGCAAACAAACTTCAAAGCAATCATTACACCCCAGACACTGTTGCTTGTGTGGCTGAAATCTTTATGAGATTAGCCCCCCACAGGGAGAGAAGTTAAACATGACCAGAACCACTTTGAAACTGTCGGGAGGATACCCATTTACTGGCTGAGAATCAGGGCAAATGCTCCTAATTCCCAAGGTGGCTCTGCCCCCACTCAGAAGTCACCTATTGAGCCTAACACTCCGCTCCGCTCTGGGCAGCCCTCGCTTCCCTCCAGGAAACCACACCAGCGCTGACAACACTGGGCCCGGGCTAAGCATTCCAAGTTCTTGCCTTCCTGAATAGGAATGAAATGCTGAACAGCGTATATTGAACCAATATTGTAACAGAGTATTACTGAGAGGCTTTAGTTGTTTTGTTTTGTTTTGTTTTAAATATATGAAAAATGATGAGTACAAATAGGAAAAGTGTATTATTAGTTGTTATTTTTCGGTCAACTTTTAGGCTCTTTTTTTTTAGCTCAAGTCAAGTACGCCTCAAATTTTCTTCCTTCCTCATCCCAGACCTTAGGCCTATTATGCACATATATTTCATTAGTCAACCAACTTATGAATAAAACTTTTGTTATTATTAAACTAGCAAAATGATTTTGGCTTATGTAAATGGGACAAAAACAAACAAACAAACAAACAGCAATATCAATTCATCAAACCAACATTGACTTGCTTACCAAGCAAAATTGATACTAATTGCTATAAAGACATAAGTCAAGTAAAATCATTCCACTGTAGGCCTCAGAGGCAATGGGAGGTTATAAAGGTTGGAGGTATGTGCTTCAGGTTCACAGAGGAAGAGCAAGCAGACAGTGAGGGAGGGTTGAATTGTTTCCTTTCCCTGATCTTTTTGTTCTGATGGTACTTAGTTTCTGAAATTGTACATTTCTTAGAGAAGTTCGTGGTATCAGTTTTTAGGCTCAAATTTCAGAGATTGGAGTTAGTGCTGTTTGACTTGTCTCCGTTAATTCACACTGAACATTTTATGAGAACATAAATCAGTTTTATTTACCCCCTGACACGACATGACGCTGCCAAATTAATTTGGTTCTCTCTGAATATCGTGGCCAAGAAGATGTTTCCCCATGTCTTTGGGAGACTGACCTTGCTGAGCAAAATGTTGGAACATCCTGGGGTCACTTCTGTGAGGAAACATGTTCTTATTGCTCCTCGATTTTCATAAAAGCATGTGAATCTTGTCCCAATTTGAACAGTTGAAGCATATGGTCAGCCAGGCTCTCCAGTTACCTAGACCTTGTACTTAAACATCTCAGTCTCCGATGCAAAAGAAAAAAAAAGAAAAATGAGAGAGACAGAGTCTCAAGAGGATGCAGAGCCCATCCAGTCCTGGATATACTTTAAAATCTGTCTTTCATTATGCCATTCCAGCGGGAAGCATCACCCCTCAAGCACATTCTATTAGCTCCCCAAAGATTTATTACTTTATTGCTTTGGGATATAATTATATCAGGCTACGTAGTAGAAGATTACAAGGAAGCTCATTGTGGAAGTACTATAAGAATTTTGTCTCCCATGTTCCAGTTCTCTCTTCTCTCTCTTCTCTCTCTCTCTCTTCTCTCTCTCCCGCTCTATCTTTCTCCTTCTCTCTCTCTCTTTCTCAAAATTCACAAGAGAAATTAATCTCTAGGCATGGAATGGGGAAAAATAGAATATTCATGAGCAATGACCTGGTTTGTTTTTTAATCTCATGAAATGCTGTGAATAATAAAGTCTCTTTTAAGCTGGATGTTCAAAACTTCCGAGCCATATCCAAGGCCCAATTCACTCAAGAATGAAAAACTCCCAATATTTCATGCATACACGACTCTCAGTTCCAACTTATTATCTTAATACTATTCTTGTTCTGTACTCCATTCCTTCATCTACTTTAGATATTAGATCTATCTTGTTGAATTGTGTGCATTTTGTTAAGTAATTCTAAATCTTTTGTTGAGTGTAATATTTATACAAAATAAAACTAATAATTAAATATCACTATTCTCATTCCCTCTCTTCCTCAGAAAACACTAGCTTTGTTTTCCAATCTGGTAATACTACTTGCCAATCCTGCAGAAAATTTTACACAAATGAACTGGCATAATAGGATGTTAACCCATAATAAGAGTTTGTCACATCGCAGTCACACTATGGGAGATCTGCCATTGATTTTTCAGTAAATATGGCAAATGGTGAAAAATATAGTGTGTTCCTCAGCACTAAATTTTTCAGTGACCATTTTTCTTTTCTGCTTCTCTCTATTCCGCTGTCTTCAGGTGATATTCAATAAAATGCCCTCTTTTTTCAGCATCTGAGCTTTTACTAACATAGCTAATGGAGACTATACAGAAGCTGTCATCTGTTTTGCCATTAAGGCATTTGTAAAGCTTGCCTTCATTCTTATATAAGGCACAAAAAGCAAATTAGGTGGGGGGGGAAATTTCCATGTCATGGATTATAGAGCAAGCATGGACCATGCCTCCTCCAGGTCATGTGGGTTATTCAAATCCACACTTACCCAAAGGCAGTTTCTTAACACCTCAAAAATGAAACTCAGAAGATGATAAAAGTGCATGTCAATTGTTAGAAAGTTCTTTCCATTAGCCTAAATGTTCCTTCTGGACCTTTATTATGTTCTCCTATAATGTAATCACTGCTTCTAATTTGAACCTGTGGAAGGTCAGATGTGACGAGGCCAGGATGTCGCTGGCAAAGGTCTATTCTCTCACACAAGATGCCATTTACCTTGCAAAATTGTTATATTCCTGAGTCTGGTCCTCGGACTTGTATAAGCTTAGAAACCTGATTTTCTCAGCAAGGGGAGAATAGAATTACTAGTCATGGGAAGATACCATCAACAAAGTTCACTGAGACTAACATAGAACTAGCTTCTTTTCTTGATGACATCACTAATCCTTTAGCTAATGATCATCGATCATCTCTGTTTCTGGGTACATGGAGCTTTAGAACATTGGAATATGGGAGTCTCGGTTGTTCCACAAACTTTGGACTTCAAGCATGTAAAGACATACAAGATAAAAACCAAGTCAACCAAGACATATTCCCTGACCTCAAGAAATGGGTAGTCTCCTAGGCAGACACAGACATATAAACGCAAGTTTAATAGCAATATAGGCTCTAGTTGAAAGTCTATATGGTGAATGTTCAAAGGTATTAATTACATCAAGTCTGTAATAGAAAAATGCTTGCCTGTGGAAGAGGAATGTTCAACATTTGCTCTCCAAGCCTCCTTCTTCTAAAAGAAAGTGATTGATTGGCTCTAATTCTCTGTATGATTATTTTATAGTTTATTCTTCAGAGAGTAATTTTGGCCTTACTATCAATTTTCCCCTTTATCTACACACATACTCCCACCAAGTAAAGCAGACAGTTTTAAAGCCACAGTTGTTCATCTCCTCTTGCTTAAATGACATAATTAAAACATATATATGGAATGGCTCTCTGTTACCTGGAAAATGAAATCCAAATATCAATGTTGGGATATCATGGGAGACCTGTCTTCCCCACCTTGTGTTTTTAATCTTTCCCCTTACTGATACTCTTGCTAAGTAGCCTATTTACATTATTCAGTCTGAAAATGTTTATTAAGCACCTACTATGTACTAAGTACTGGACTTAGGATGGTGACTGGGAGAGAAGCCAATAGGCCATACTTGTTCCCTCAGTCAAGAAGGTGATACTTGTTCCATTTGTTTGTTTAAAAGCTACATCTTCAAGGTGTAATTCAAGTTTCACTTCCTTCATCATATTTTCTGGAATCCACCCAGCTGAAAGAAATCACTATTTCAATGTAGGTTCTGTCTTATAGCACTTATTTACCTCCTGTTTCCTTTTGCCTTCACTTGTCTACTAGTATGTAAGTCTCGTGAGAGCAGGATCTGTATGTGATTCCTCTTGGTTTCCTTCCAGCATCGCCATCATAGTAGCTGCACATGGAAGAAATGAATACAGCCAATTTCTGTCAGCATTTCTGGAGCCGCACACCTAATGGTACAATGATTTAAAAACACCTCCTCACTAAGCTTTGGGTCCTCTATGGATATGGCAGTGTGCTTTGATTTTGTCAAAAAAAAAATTTAACTTTGCTACCGTTCAAATATGCCATGCCGTTTTGGCTTGCATTTGTATATTAAAATAAATGGAAATGTTTTCTCCTTACTTGTTTTACGGCTTCTATTACAGAAAATGAAGGTTTTTTTTCTCTTTTGAATACCATCTCTACAAAAATGTTAGCAGATCATTTCCTCTCAAAAGCTACAGTGATTTTCATGGTCCTTCTCTGGGTATTTCATGCTACGCGTGCATCACATAGGAAATGTAGCTCTGAACAGATTTGCTGCTCTGTTGGCTATTGGCTTAAAAAGGTTCCCAAGATATTCATTTCTGGAGAGCTTGACGCCATAAAGAAATTAAAATAGACTGTCTTAGTTTCAAGTTGACTCAAGAGAGGAAGGCATGAACCCCAAGGAATTGTCATGTAGGCATTTGTGATCAGCTCCGTGGAAATTTTACTTTAGCAACTGCTGTTCTTCCTGTGTCAGCATGTTGGAAGGGGCAAGGCTGTGCTGCTCAGTGGACACCTCAGAAAACCCTGGGAGTCAAAGAGCCAGGGCAGTATCTCCTCCTGACCTCTTCGCCCATTGCCTTCATCTTCCCAGGGGTAAACCTACTGCTTCAGACTAGCTGTTTATTGTGAGTTCACATAGCCTGGCTGTGCTCATCCTTTTGGAAATTTTCTAGTTGACACTCTAGCCTGAAGGATTGGCTCTTTTCTTTTGTCAGAGACACTACAGACTTGCCCTGTTAAATATACCAATTCCAAAGGCTTTTTTGCTTCTCCACTAGAGTGATTCATTTCACCCATTTTCTAGGTGTTCTTTCTCTAACAATTCTGGCTAATACTAATAATGGGCTAACACCCATTTTCTAGGTGTTCTTTCTCTAATAAGTCTGGCTAATTAGGTATTTATGTCACTAGGGTTTGAACCCCACTTAAGTAGTAAATACTTTGAAAATAAGGGACATCCATTAATTATCAACCACCTTTATATTTTCTTTATTTCTCAGTGACTAACTGCAGGAGTGTTTTAAAATTTCTACATAATCATTTTTAACCTCAAAAAGAATTTATCTGGTTTACTTAGAAAAGAGAATGATTTTCCTCTAAAAACCTTACCAATGATGAAGTCCATAGATGTTGCATTACTCACCTAGGAAAGGGAAAAGAAATAGGTTCTAAAATGAAAAAGAACTCTCCTTTTACTTTTTCTAAAAACAATTTATTTTATTATGAGAGGCATTTTAGGGAGGGCAGCTTCAAATATCAACTCAGCCCTTTCTGCTGAATTAGGTAATGCTGAAAGGAAAGAGGATTGACCTGTCAGAGGGGAAAAAGTTTAAATTCAGCGAGAACAGAGTTTTCGGAAGGAATAACTCTAGTTCTAACAGAATTTCATTCCAGGAATTTGAGTACTTAAAAGATTAAGACTAGACACCTACACCCACAAAGGGGAGCTGCCAATTATCTGGTGAGTGGAGCAGTTAGTTATCTGCTGAATTTAGCCAATTTTGGGGGGAGAAATCTCTCCTCAAACTCCTACTTTCTCCTCAGCTGTGGATTGCTTGTATTGAAATATCCGGCTAATTAATTCAGTTCTGGGCTTCATTTTGTCTGTGTGGATAGAGGTTGAATGTCACATTCTGATCTAATTCCCTGAGATAGGGAGGTGTTGGGAGGCCATCGGTTACATGCATTTCTCAGAACGACATTATAGTTCAGTGAATTAATATCGAATCAGACTAACTTGCACTTTCAAACAATTTTTGATTACTTATGGAAACAGGTAAAAGCCTGGCATGGACTACCCTAACCCACAGACATTTGACAGAGAATCAAATTAGGCACCAACTCAACTGTTCTGAAAATTTCCATTTAAAAGGAGAGTTGTGTGGAATATATTTGTGTGACACTTCTGTAAATGATTTTTAACATCTCAAAGCCCAGATGAAAAGTATTATAATTGCTGAGAAATAGACATATCACTAGCAAGCATAAGAGGATTCTTTTCTTCTTAGTAGTAGAGAAATGGGTCTAAACATTTCAGTGTTGGTGAGGCTGATTCTAGACTGTAAGTCAACATGTGAAAGCAATGACTACAAATTCCTAACTTCTAGCTTCCTTTGCTCAACCCAGATGTAATTCAAATTATAGACGAGTAAAATAGTTAGAGGAGTATTAACAAAGTCAAGAGGCAGAAAACTGAGCCAAGAAATAAGCCAGGTAATTCATTTTTGAATAAGTAGAACTTCTTCAAGAAGCTTTTAAGGAAAATTCATGACACACAGGAGAAAACAAAAAGAAAAAAAACCCAATCTTTAAATAGTCACATTATATAACAGCAAGCTAGCCTATAATTTCCCCCATGAAATTTAATAAAGTACTGTAAGCCTTTCAAAACCTTTAATAATTCTATAAATGCAGGATTAAAATAATTTATAAAGCAGCAGGATTCCTTTTTAAGGCTAGCCATTTATACCAAAAACAACCACAAAAAAAATATTGGCGGTTATTTTGCACTTCAGTTGCCTTACTCTGTTTGGAGTACAATGAACCATAAAGATCTTTTATGATTCAGAAGTAAAATGGTGACTTGGCTTACCTGGGGCTAAACTATTCTCTGAAACAACAACCCTCACAATAGTCAAATGCCTGTCTCTGAAAATTAAAACGTATAAATGGCTATAGAGTTTTGGCATGTAAATAGCTACAGAAATATCTAGCAAGGGAAGGGCATATACCGTTCAATGACAAAGTTAATCTCACCTCAAACCAGCCACACTGCATTAGACAAATGCCTGCCAGATTACACGTTCAGCTGGGGGCTATGAACATCCTGTTATTCTCCAGCAAAAACCTGAACAGTGTTTTCTAACACTCTACCCCATCCCCACATTAACCATAAAAAAATATCAAAGAGATTATACACAGTCTGTTGTTTGGCAAGACCTGGCAATTTCTCTCCACTTTCAAGTATAAGCAAAGCATACAAACTAGATAAGGATTATATATTTTTAAAACCTATTCCATAAAAGGAAGGAAACATTGGCCTAATGAGATGGAGGAAATGAAACCTATAAAAATTATTTTAAAAGTAAAATAAATAAGAAAAATTAAGAATACATCTATTTTAGAATGCATTACTTTGTGTTCTCAATAAAATATAAGAAAAGCATAAACTTTATCAAATAAGATAAGATGAAAGAGAGCTTTATTAAAAGATAAAGCATAAAGCAAACCAGCTGCATTAGGAATGAAGATCGTGGCATTAGTTCAGCTTTCCTTCACTTCTATCACTCACATTAAAAAAAATAATAAAAAGATGAAAACAATAATCTCCATCCTTATGAAACCAGGACACAGTCACAACCCCAGGTCTCAGGTTATAAAAAATAGCTGCCAAATACATTGAATTTCGGAAATTGAATAAGAGCCCTGAAAGCATGCACAAAAATTCTACAGTCCTCTAAGGAACGCAGTGTTTCTTGAAGGTTCTAGATGCTAAATGAATAAAAGGTCCTACCAGCAGTCTCAGAGTTAGAAAGAACAGTTAGGTCTGTTGGTGTAGGCAACACACACGTAGGTACATCATGAAGTGTGAAGTGAAGCCAAGTCCAGGGGAAAGCTTTCACATGAGCCATCTTTGGAAGAGCAAATGGAGAGGATATCAAGGAAAAGGAGCAACCGACTGGGAGCCAGCTAACGAAAACGACACAAACATGCTAACTTATGATATAAAGTACATTAAAATTATAAGGTTTCACTGTGAACCACTTATATCTTCTAATCTGAAGAAGAGTAGAAAACTGTTCTGTAAGAAAGGAGTGCTATGCAAAATATTTTTAAAACTCTGCAGCGTATAAACCAACCAGTCGGAACCAAAGGAAATGTATAAAATATGCATACTGGAAAAAAAGAGGGAAAATTGTTTCTTGATGCCAAGAGTATTATTATACACACCAGAGGCCTGATGCACGGAAATTTGTGCAAGAGTAGGCCTTCCTTCTCCCATCTGCAGGCACTGGCTTCTCTCCAGTACCCGGGACCTGGGTTTCCCTACTCTGGCCGCCAGCAGGCACCCAGGATCGGGCTGGCTTCTCCCACAGGCACCCAGGACCCCGGCTGGCTTCCCCCAGTCCAGCTTCATCAGGAAGGACGTCCGGAATGACGACCAAAAGACTTCTGGCCTAATTAGCATATTTCCCTTTTATTATTATAGATGGAAATTGCAAGAGAATTGACTAATAAAACAAGTAAAGCATAATAACAATTCAGCAAGGTGGTATATACAAAAATCAATAGCTTTCCCATACACTCATAAGTTAAAAAATATAAGGAAAGAACATATCACATTTTAAGAACTACCAAAGAAAGCCAAAATAACTAGACTGCTGGACATCCCCTATGGATTCCCAGATTAGAGAGGGTGCAGGGTGGGCAGAGGCAACCCCCTCACCCCTGTGCATAAATTTTGTGCATCAGGCCTCTAGTTAGTTTATAATTTATATTATATTTTAAATTAATATTATGGACAGTGGGGAAAGAGTGATTAGTTAATAAAATGATGTCGGGATGTCCAGTTTACCATTATAAAAAAAACATAAAGCTAAATCTATATTGTTGGAAGCTACCCATTGCCTTCACTAGCAGAGAGGTGTGGACAAGGAACCCAGAAGGCTGGTTAACCTTGAAGCTCTGAAAGGTCAGAGCCAATCATTACAGTTCAGTTGATAGTTGGGACAAAGTGAGCCACAGCAACTTCCACCTTTTAGTTTTATGTAAATCCTTGCTGATTATTATTGGAATTGCTTGCCTAAGGGCTATGGGTGTATCCCACAATCTGAATAAAAGGGATAGCAAGGCCAGAATGGTCCTTCCCTTTGAGTTGGGCTCCAGCCTGGCCCCAATATTTCCAAATTAGTATTTTCTAGTCTCTTTCATTTGCGTGTGGCCTCCTCCAGAACCCAAACCCTGAACCTGAACCCTGAACTACATGGGACTTGGGGAAGAACACTCGCACTATATCTAATTCTTTAAACTAAAATAATATTCAGGTTGATTTATTCTACGTGTAAAAATGGATCTATAACAGTACTAGAACAAAATAGCTATTTTAAAAATTAATCTTGGAGTAAGTCTGTTTTTAGTAAATTATAGAGTAACAAACATAAAAACATATTGCATTTTATTTCATAAAAATTTACAAATTAATAGGAAATATGGACATAAGAAACATGAACAAAAACAATAAATTTACAAAAAAATAAAGAATGCAAAGGATGAAGATACAGAGAAGAGTGAAGAAAAAAAATATGAAAATTGATCAAACTCTCCTCTTTGGAATTAAGGAAATACATGTTAAAACTAGACAGTCTTTTCCAAATTCAGTTTTTGGGGAAAAAGAATACATTTTATTCTTAAAATTTTGCAGTAGGACCCACCATACACACATAGAGCCTTTAAAAAATGTTTCCACTAAAGAGCTCATTATATGTGTACTGGAGAATTATCTCTCGGTATATCCAGATTATACTGTCCAAAAGCCGTTTTAGTGTATCAGCATTCCTTGTCACTCCTGGAAACACATTTGTTTTTCCCAATGTACAAGTCCCATGTGGTTTCAAAGGGAAGGGAGGATCTGGCCGAGCCTTCTTCCATGTCTCAAGAGTGGACATAAAAGTCGAAGAAAAGCAACAGCTTTCCTCCATGATATTTAAGACTGCTAAAAAAGAGGCCTCTCTCTTCACCAGAGATGGTGAGTAATTAAGATCTAAGGAAGCCTAAAGCTGCTGGTCATCTTCTCTGCCATTTGTCAAGACCTTTGCTATATAATTCAGAGCAGGCTAATTGCCATAACAAATAGATCCAAAAATAAATACTGGCTCCAACTAAATAGAAATGTGTCTGTTGCTCACATAAAAGTTGAAGATAACTCCAGTTTGGAGAAAGAGGTGGGAGAAGTCTGACCCAAAAAGCAGGTCAGGAAGTAAGGAATTAAGGAAATACATGTTAAATGTATTTCAGAGGTCCTGCAGTCTTCAGCAACAGGCTCTCAGGGATGACCGGGCATGAAGGAGAAAAGCTCAGGTTTTCAGGATATAAGCCCAGAAGTGTCTCATATCATTTCCATGCGTATCCCACTGACTAACACTCAGTCACATGGCATGTAACTGGAGAAGAAGAAATGGGTATCGGTGAGAAACCTACAGTCTCTGTCACAGTCTTCCATTTGACACATTGGACATCCCATTAAAAGTCTCAGACTCCTGGACAATGCTTAGGTCTCTCCAACAGGTTCAGATATGCTTCCGCAAAGTCAGGTAACTCCCAACTCCAACCTAATATTGAAGGGTAAAGGAAGACTAAGATAACAGCAATGTAAGAATGTGACTGTATCTTTGGTGGATGAATCTTGGCTTTGTGTTAATTTCTCTGAATTTGTTAAATGTCCAGTGTCTCTGAATTAGAATGCATTCTCTCACACTACTGAGGTTACCCTTGAGTTTTACATTATCTTCCCATTTGGACGGATGAAGCCAAGCTCACTACTTCAAGAATTTTTAATTTGAGCCAGTATTTACTTTTGGATCAAGAGTTTTTATATGAGCAATATTAGGAATCTCCTGAGTTAATACTACTCCCTGCATTTTCCTTTTCTCTAGAGGTTTTGAATCATTCATTTTAGATTTTGACCATCAGTATTATTGAGCCTCTTTTTGGAAGAGAATAAACTCTGTGAGATTATGACTATTTTACCTTATGCTCCATTTCCTCCTGGTAAAGAGAAATCAATATGAGGGGAAAAAAAGTTGTTACTTTTCCTACTGTGATCTTTTACTAACAGGTAAAGGTTTTGTAAGGGAGGAAAATTAATTTTCCCTCTCCCCTTCCTAGGTCTAGATTGAAACTTTCTGCAATAAAAAAAGGCATATTAACAAGAGAAAAGCAAACAGAAGTTTATCAACAGGTATACCTCGTGTATACATGGGAGATACCCAGTAAAACTAAACAAAATTCTTGGAAATGGTGAAGTCATAATCTTAAATACCATCTTCAGCCAAAGATGAAAGAAAAGACATTGTGGTGCAGGTAGGCAAAGCACAGAAAGTGAGAAGGAGAAATGTTTGAGATAGGATGCTATATAGTTAATTACAAATATGCTTTCATGGACAATTTAATAACTTGAAAAAGATAATACTCTAGCTATTACATGATACCAATTATTAAACCCGATGAAGCCTAGAAGGTTATTTTTTTTAATTACCAATTTTAATCTTATTCTTTTTATTCTACTATTTGAAATATTTATCACATTTTCTACTTTATACCAAAAGTTACACACACACACACACACACACACACACACACACACACATATGTTCTTTTTTTTCTTTTAGTTCCCTCTTTTCCTAAAAAAAAAAAAAAGTTATCATTATATAATTGATACACCCTACATAATTCTAGGGAAAGAAATGAAGTGAGATTATCAGTTCATCAGTGGATAGGCTTTGTTATTTCTAGAGCTCAAAGGTCTTCCATGAGCTCAGTTTACACTTGTGTTATGGGAAAAGGAGAGGGAAAGAAAACACAGCAGGAGAACAGTGTGAGGCATGTTCAAATCCACGGCTCACAGCAGGGAAAAACAATTGCTTCCTCTCCTGTTTCCAGTGACCTAGCTGCGTGTGGATCACAGTGTCAGAAAAAGTATCCAAAACTGCCTTCAACATGGCTTCCCTCTGTTATTTTTACATCAGTAAATACCAAGTCCAAAGGACCCTCAAGGCCTCGCACTGCCCTGGTTCACTGGGGCTAAGAGTCTTCAAATAGACAACTGCTTGTTTTATGAGACAGACAGTTTCATAATAGGCGTCAGGGCCCCCTACAACTACACTATGACCTGAGAATGGTTGTATCATTAATTAGTTTCTAAGGATGTTATTAAACTCTTTAAAATAATTCCCTGTGAACTTGGACCCTGTAGATTAGAAGAACTCTTTTGTAAATACATATCTCTTCTTTGCAAAGAAAAATAATTTGCATCTTATTCTTCCCAAATTGCTTGTTTACTGCTCCTACATCAACCTCCATAATGAAGGCTTTAACGGTAGGGGCTGAGAACAAAGATGAAAATATGTGAATTTAAATGTTTGTATGTAAAGATGTTTGAAGGGATTAATTTTTATCTGGCTATTCAAATGGGATTAAAGGGATCGACTTGAATAATAAAGGCACATTATAAATACATAGGTTGTCTCTAATTAATAGGTTCAGATATGGATATAAGAATGACAAATTATTACAGAAGAGCCCATGATTATGTTATTTTTTAAATAATTGAAAGAAAACTCATGACTCATTAGTAAAGAGATGACTTTGAAATGAGGCAAACTCATTCAGCAACTATAATACTTTGCAAGTCACATTTCCTATTTATACGTACAGTTAATAACATCTATTATGCAGTCTTAGTCTTAGAAAGCCTGTGTTTGTTGAGAGAATTACTTTAAAACAGAAGCTTAATTATATAGTACTCAAGTTTCTCTGGCAACATCAAAAGGGAGAAAGTCATTTGTGTTTTAATGAATATTTTGAAAGAGAAAATAAGTTCTTAGGTTAGAGACAAGGAGAATGTAGGGAGGAAATGACGGTAGATTCTAATTTTTTTCTCCATATATAACAACAAAAGCTATAAGGGGAGAAAACAGAAATGTATTACAAAAGCCTTTATATATAAGCCTTTATATAGCTTATATAAAAGCCTACTTATAAAAGCATTTTATATATATATATATATATATATATATATATATATATATATCAGAAAGAGAGACAAAATCTTCATAGTTTTTATCCCAGGATTTTGTGTTTTGCCCCTGAGAATTACTCAGGCACATTATAAATAAAATTATTTATTTTGAAGGAGAATAGTCCTCTTCAGCTCTCCTTAATCAGATTTTCCCCAAACACTATGCTTATCACATTTTCAAGAAATTTAGCGACCCATCCTAAAGGAGCCAGTAGGTGACAGTAGCATTTGCAAGTGATTTTAACTTGACTCATGATTTTGACCAAAAGAAATATACCAATTAGTATTATAAAATGATTACCAAATTGTGCATGTTGACAGTGAGAAAGATAAATCTGGTGGGGTCCAATTTAACTTATACTTCATAGAAATGGAGTGATAGGTTTTATTCTTTGGTACAATGTATTTTATAAGGTAGAAAGTCATTAGCTAGTATTCAATGCCATTTATCTATATAAAACCGTAATATGCAAATTGACTGAACAGCAGAATGATCAGCAGAATGACCAGCACACTGACCACCAGGGGGCAGATGCTCAATGCAGGAGCAGCCCCTAGCTCACAGGCCCAGACCAGCAGCTGGGAATGGGGAGTGGGGGAAGGGCCAACAAGCAGGTGGCACCAGGCCAGCTAAGATGGGTGAGAGTTGGGGCCCTGATAACAATCACTGGTCACCCCCAAAATTGGCCCTGATTGCCGGCAAGACCTAGGGACCTTACCCGGGCACAAATTTTGTGCACCAGGCCTGTAGTTATTTAATAAAATAGGTGCAAAGATGTTGAGAGCTCATATGATGAGCCAATCTCTAATCTCTAGTCCCTGGATCCACCAGTGGTACACTAACTAGTATAATTATCTACAAAACAAAAATAACAAAAATTTTGGAGTAGGACTGTTTATCTTAATGACTATTAGCTAGAATTTTCCAGAAGTCTGTTCAAGCCCAGCTTTAGACAAATCAAAGAACAAAATGAAAATTAGTTTTCTGTTCCCTCTTTCCTCTCCCATGTGGCTACTCTTCCATGCATTGTCCCTTGTCCCTGAGCACCTCCTACCTTGAGCCATAACTATCTTCATTTCCTCCTCATTTTTAATAACCTAATGTATTAAATTATTAATGTTAATAATCACATTTTACCTTAGTGAGGAGTATTCACTTTTTAAACTTGGAATCTTGAAAGCATAGTATTGTACCTCAAAGGATTGAATCCTTCCTTTCCCCACCCCCTTTTTTTTTTAATCCTTCTCTATTTTGTTATTTTCTTTGTGTTTTTAACCAGGGATGGTGCCAAAATAGTCTACTCACATCTGTTAACATTTCTATGACAAACATTTCCACTATGTTTCCTTAAGCATAGTGCAGAGCCGTCCTCAGCTATTAGCAGTGTCTTTGGTTACTCTGGTGCAATTACACTTGTGAGAAAGTTCTACAAACCAGCTACCAACACCCACCCCCAAATATCCAGGATGCTCAATTCATCAGCATCTTTCTGACTGTGCCTCAAATGTTGTACAGTACCTCAAATGAAATGGGAACAATGCTTTTTCCCTTTTAAAAAACATTTTGCCTAATTCTTCTACCTCTTTAGCATATGCTGGTTTCGGAATTTCCCCTAACATGGTGACACCTCTGACCTCCCAGGACTTGGCTCTGGGAAGCCACCCATTAAAAGGGACTTCACGGTAAGATGGAATGTAATTGGCACAGCCATAATTCTGGGTTCCTAGGACTGCTAGCATTCATGACACTACACTTGAGGACCCCAAATGTACCTCCGTTATTGCAACAGAAATCAAAAGGGAAACTAGATCATCATTTAACACCATGGCATTCAATTTTGAGTTTCACATCTTGGGCTCTCGTGGTTGCCTTATTTAAAGCCCTTCTTTTTTTGCCAACACTTCCTTTGAACTCTGAGAGATGCATCCATCATGATAGGAGATTGGATCTGTAGCTCCAGGAACAGGAATAATAATCAGAGGTGTATATATAAACTGAAAACCTCTGCATTCCTCCCAACCATGCCCTGTAGTAGGAATGCTAAAATAATGCTAATGCAAGGAAAGATATTCCAGTGTCATTTTAGATTTCAAGCATTGCACATTGGTACCCATGATTATGTCAAAATATACACATAGGCATCATTGGAGAGAGAATTTATTATAAAAGAAAAAATAAAAAAGGAAAGCTAGCCTGACCTTGCTTTATTTACTTTTTTTAAATCAGTGCTTGCACTAGAGTTGAATAAATTTGTCCAACTTAACATGAAATTGTGTTGGTCTGAGGATAAAAAGTAAAACTGGTAAACCTATTCATGTGGAGTGAAAAGAAGAGAACATAAAAGAACCATAAAACATCTCCCCTGTGGTATTAAAAATGCATTTAAAAAATCAAACATACTTTTTAATAATACGTTTTATGTAAAAGAATAGGATTGAAAGCTTCAGAACCAAGAAAATTCGCATTTAATTCTGGGGATCTCTCCATAGGGTGAAAAAGAGAAGAGTAGAAGAACTGGTATTTTGTGGGGCGGGGGGGGGGGGGGGGGGGCGCAGGGGGTTGTTTTGTTGTGGGGGGGTTGTTGTTGCTTGTTTGTTTGTTTTTTTGGACATGATTGCAAGAGACAAGGATTAATGTTTTTTTTCTTTCAAGTTTGTATATCTTTGTATGTTTTCTTCACTTCTCTTATACCTAGACTTGTATGCCTAGGAAAAAAAGATTTTTGAGAGATTCATCAAAACATTTATTTTAATTCAAGTAGAATTCAAGCAATTCCAATTTTGCTTTCCAGTTCCAAAGATCAATAGCACAAAGGTAGCATTTCTACTTAGTCTGTTGCTAGCTTTTGAAATGTAATATTCTATGAAGTCAGTGTTTCCTTCCATCAAAACTGAAAGAAACAGGCCTAAATTGACTCTTAGTTGCTATTTGTTGATATCTTTTAGGTCTATTTGTTTACCATCACTAAAAGTTGTTCTTTGGACCAGACCACTAGAAAAGTGGCATAAAAGTATATGGGTATGGAAACTCAGAAATGGCTCAGAATTCATTTTAAAAATTCAGTAATTTCAGGAAAACACTTCTTGTTATTATTAATCCATAGCCTTTCCTTAGAGTGAACTTGGGAAACATTATGGTAAAGATAAGGCACTCAGAACCTCCAAGACCTCATCTATTTCTGTACAGTCCTCTAAGGGCATATATCTGAGAGTTAAAGGCTCAAATTCTGTAAGCTAAAAGTTTGTTAAGTAAAACTGAGTTGGGACTAGAGGGAAAATCCTCATTCTAATTCCTCACATCGGGTCCTCTTTAAGCTCAGCTGTGCTTATTCTTTTTTTTTTTTCTTTCTTTTTTCAGGGGGAAAAAAAAGCAAGGGGAAAAAAAATCCAACAGGTAGAAAGATCAGAATGTACTTTCTAAGTTTCAGCCTAGAGGAAATTTTTAGCCTTAAGTTATAAATTCCAGAAAATAAGAGTTTATAAGGGAAACAGTGACAGAACCTTAATTATGGTATTGCAAAGGGCAATGCTGTAATAAAAAGGAACTACCCCTGAGATGAAATGCTTAATCTTTGAGTGAGATGTGGCCTAATAACTCAAAAAGAGAGCATTGTGATGATTCAGGTCCTCACTTGCCGCAGCCTGTTGTGTGCCCTTTATGAAATTCACTGTCACCTTCAACTCCTTCCTTTCTAACTAAGCTTCACTTTGCTCTGGACCAAGTCGCAAAGAAAGGTCACAATCAACCAAGCAATGGCAAGTCACTTTTTTTTTCCTGGCAAAAACTGTCTTCCTACATGTGTGTCAAAGAATCAGAGAAGCTGCAAAGGACCGAGAGGGGCCATGTGATCCAACCTTTGTCTCTCTCTCTGCAGATAAAGCCTAAGTCATCAAAATCAGAGTAAGAAGGTAGCCCAAAGTTTACTTCAATGAATGAGGGGGAATTCACATCTTCCTTTAGAAACTCTGTGCTGGCTTTAAAGTCAAGAAATCTGTTATGCGGCCCTAATCGGTTTGGCTCAGGGGATAGAGTGTTGGCCTGCGGACTGAAGGGTCCCAGGGTTGATTTCAGACAAGGGCATGTACCTTGGTTGTAGGCACATTACCAGTAGGAGGTGTGTAGGAGGCAGCTGATAGATTTTTTTTTCTCATTGATGTTTCTAACTCTCTATCCCTCTCCCTTGCTCTCTCTAAAAAAACAAAAAACAACAATAAAATATATAGAGATTCTTGTTTTAAAAATAAAGAAAGAAATCTGTTATGTGAACCCCAATTCTTAAATTAAATGACTCCCTTAGCCTCACATCATTGTCTATAAACATGAAGTGCCCCGGTTAAACACACTTCAGACACTCGGAGAAACGTATGAAGTCAATGTTTAGCGTGCTCTCTTTGTCAGATAATTCCAGGTCTCTTCATACTTACTAGTACAGTGAAGGGCCAATTTCCTAATCTTTTTTTTTTCCAGATTACCCCCCCTGGAATGTTCTTTGTATTTCTACCTTTGTTTTACAATGTATAGGGTGTCCCCCCAAAATGTAAACACACTTTGAATAATTAATAATTCCAATAGGTTAAATCTGAAAAGAAAGAAACATCAATTGTGCTATTAGCTGTTAAAGTCTGTATACGTTTTGGGGGGGAGGCACCCTGAATGTATAGTATCATAACTCAAACATCTAACTCAGTGCCTAGTCCATAGTAGACATCTAGTACTTGTTTTTGAGAGAATAAATGTCAGCAACTAAAAAGTAGATGTTCCAGTGGACATTAGACAGCAAACCCATTAAACAACAACAAGACAAAGCCATTTTGCCTTCCAAATAGTCATTTTTTTTAGCTTCAGTTCCCTTGATTTAAATCGTATCTAAAACAGTTAATTCACCGCGTTTCTTGGTTTAAATATTACACGGATACATGCAAACTATATATCTGTCTGGCAGCAGTGTTATGACCCAAAGAAATTACATTTTATGCCCAACAGAGTAATATTTTCAGAAAACATACGTTAGCAAGGGTCATTGTCTCACTCATGGGAAAAGGAAGCTGAACAGAGGCAAAGCCACACATTCATAGGCAGACATGGAGCGCATCCCAGCCTCCCTTAAATCTAAGCCCTAAGACAGAACGTTTGCAGCTCTGTGCCAGGGCTCCCAAGTCGTGGCTGGGGAAGTTCTGGCTGCACAGCTCCAGGCACCTACTGATACCAAACACCCACTTACCTAGTAAGAAACTCCTGCAAGGCAAGACACAGCCCATCACATTTCAGATTCATACCGGAAAAGAAATAGAGAAAGCAGGGAACAGAGAGGCACCCAGGAACACCATACAGGAACAAGAGTCGCATGTTGACCTTTCTTTCCCCACTTCCTTCCCCCAAAGGAAAGAGCCTCTATCTGAGCCTATAGAAAGCTTTGTATCAGATCAACCCTCACAGAATTCCTCAAGAAAACAACTTGGCAGTTCTCTCATCAGAAGTGGTTGTCCTCAGGTTGGTATTGGGGGTTGGGGGGGAAGAGTCAAGGAAGGAAAACCATCAACAGTGTATACAATTTACAAGCGGGCACAATTTACAAGTGAAAGATACACAATCCCTTTTTATCTGAATCTGAGATATGGACTATGCCTCAGTAAGGAAAATCACCAAGAGGGTAAACCTCAGTAGTTAGCCATATGTTTGCTCATAACAGTGTGGTATTTTGCCTGACTTTACAGTTAGAAATATTCATTCATCCGATGGTGTGCCTCATACAGTATTTTACTCTGTTATGCTTTTATGCGATGCCTTTGGAACTTTAATTTGTATTTCTTTTGGAAATAGAGAATAGATAGTTTACTTTCCAATCCTAGCCAATAAATGACACAAGGAAGGAAGAAATGAAAGGAAGGAGGGAGAGAGAAGACTTGTTATAAATTTTTAGTTCTTCTTAGAGAAACTATAAGTAGTCTTCTGCTTGATTCCTTTGTATGGTAAAATGTTTCCAGTGGGAGCAAATTAAAGGATGTTTAAAATGTTTAAGATCAAATAAATACCTGGGGGAAAACTACTTTCCATAATTACTCTAAGCTAGAGCCAGGATGAAATATGCCCAGCTGCTTCTAAGATGATCATCTTTCCAAGTGAGATCCAGAGACAGATAGATGTTGAAACACATATATGCACCTACATATCCATCTGTGTCTATGTAGGAAACATTTACAGTAGGTGTATATCGAATAAAGTACACACAACATACGAGGTTCGACTCTGGTCGTGAACGTTGCAAAATTTGTGACTTTTTATGTACTTTGTGCATGAAATTTAAGATTGCATGTGATAGACTTATTGTGATATGTAGTATAGTATTCTGAGGCAGAATATGAAATCTTTCCATCATGATCCAATGTCTATCAGTATTATTTATGGCTATAGAGAGGATAGAGGCTTTGCAACAGAGAATATCAGTGATTGTGATATTTTATCCTTTTTGTCATGAATGTTAATGATCATTTGGGGACAATAGCTACATTCACAAATGTGAGTAAATGAGAATAATTATGTAGTTTAATAGAAAGCATACATAGTACTAAAAAGCCTTTCTTGAAATGAAAATAGTTTTCTGCACTCCATGACTTGGTTACAGCAATGTGAGAATCCTCAGACTCTCATGAAACCTGAGTTGTCTGTTGATAACATCAAGTTCAGAAGCTTGAACCTGGATGACATTTTGTAGATCAGCCACCTGCCATTCATGCTTCCCAACACCTTGTTCAAACTTGCTGGAAAGAATCTCATACACTTTAATCTTCAAAACCTTGAAAAATGATCAGTGTGCCAGAGGCATTCAACCTGTAAACTTTTTTTTTTTTAACTTCTCCATTAAATACCAGGATTGCAGTCTGAGTCTGGTCATGACCTGGGCAAAGATTTTAATACCCATTAGATATACACACTTTTTTTTTTACCAAGAATATTCATTGTTGCTTTATTTAAAATGCTGGAAATGGTGAACAACATAAATGTCTATATAAAGGAATCCATTGTGGCATAGCCACATGACAGACTATTAGAAATCCATTAAGAATTAAATTTTTATGCTAAAATATGACAAAGATAAAAAAAAACTTGCAAACCAACCTAACTTTAAATATATTAATGTAAAAAAAAAACTAAATAAAATGTTGACAATGAAAATCCACGGTACATTATGCAAATTGATTTATTGCAAGAATTCTAAAGTGTTTCAATCTTAAAACCCCATTAATAAAAGTCATTATATAAATAGGTCAAAGGAAAAAATATGATTACAACAAAAACTGTCAAAAGCATTTGATAAAATTCAAATGTGCTTCCTACTTCAAAAAATAAAAAGCTTACTTTTTGAGAAAGGACATACATATTCCCCAGAATTAATCATGCTAGCCCTCGCTGGCTTGGCTCAATGGATAGACATCAGCCTGCATACTGAAGGGTCCCAGGTTTGATTCTGGCCAAGGGCACGTGCCTGGGTTGCAGGCTCCATCCCCAGTGGGGGGCATGCAGGAAGCAGCAGATCAATGATTTTCTCTCAACATTGATGTATCTGTCTCTCTCTCTCTCTTCCCTTCCTCTCTGAAATCAATAAAGAAATATTTTTTTTAAAGAATCATGCTAAATTAAGAGAATTCCCTGTGAAGTCGGCAATATGACATGGGACAATCTTTTGTATTTGTTATTTAATATTGTTTTAGAGAGAGAAGGGGAGAAGGATAGAGAGACAGAGACACCAAGAGAGACAAATATCGATTGGCAGCCTCTTGCACACTCCCCATTGGAGACCAAGTCCACAACCTGGGCAGGTGCCCTAACTGGGAATTGAACCAGTAACTTCTTGGTTCATGGGTTGAACCTCAACCAATGATTCACACCTGCTGGGCTTAACATTGTGCTAACTGTGTCGGTCAGAGTGCACATACATTTTTGTGTTCCACCGCTGGTGCTTGTTCACCAGTGGTAAATGCCCCATGCATTAGGGGAAAAGTTTTGAAAACTATTTGACAGCATGAATAGTTCCAATAATAAAACAGAACTCTTTACATTGCAAAACCAAATAAATAACTCAGGCCAATGTGACTGAGTAAATCCTGAGCTTCACTACAGATGGCTGTTTTCACTGTCTGTGCGGGGGTCTGCGGAAGGTTCTTCAGTTCGTGTGTGTGTGTGTGTGTGTGTGTGTGTGTGTGTGTGTGTGTGAAGGGCTTATTTTATCTGAGATTTGGCATATTGCATGTGGCAGGCTGTTGAAAAATGAATAAAGACAGGAGAAAAAAGGCAATGTACATCCCACTGGTAACGAAGGCGAGCCAGGTTGCTGGCCGCCCATGTGCCAGTTCTCCAGGATTGCCCACGGGCTCCCAAGATCATTTCTTGCTCCCAGATTTTCACGCTGAATTATCGCTCGCAATCTCTAAATGAACATGCTTCTTATTTTATTTAAGACACACTGGGCACTTGTGTTTGAATTCCTGCTAGGCAATACAATATTAAGTGTGGGCTGCGTATGCAAACGGGAAGAAATAAAGAATGGCCATATAAGCATAATTTCCGATTTCCTTCTTTCTCTATTTTTGTAAAGAGATATCATTGCCCTAAGCTTTCAAGAGGCAGACATCAAGTAGAAAGTGTTTGTTCTGTGCTGATTTTGCTGGAGAAACTGACCACGGAGGTCTACAAGGATTCATCAAGAGCTGTAGGCTACGGCCTCATGGCTTTGGCCTGAGGCAAAGCTGGGGGCGAAGAACTTTTCATGTGGGGGGCAGCGAACACAGCAGGAACGCCGAGTGCCTGGATTCTCACAGTTGCTCTAACTGGTACCCAGAAGCCTCTCCCCTTAAGACCTGCCTGTCTGTTCCTGTGCTGCTGTTAAAATAGAAACGGGCAGCGTCATAACTTATTTGTGACCTACTTAGGAGAAATTCAGATTTGTCTGCAATGGCCAAGAGGATACAGGATGAGAAAAACAAAAATGCTTTTTCTCAATGTAGTAGCCAAAAGGAATACTGGGTGAGATGAATAAAAATACCTTTTTCTCCTCTTAATATGCGAATGTCACACTTGGCTTCAAATGACCATCTCTCTTTATGTGGTCATCTTTAAAATATATATATATATATATATATATATATATATATATATATTTTTTTTTTTTCCCATCACCATGTATCCCCTCTATGCCTGAAGAAGAGGTCATATTTTTTTTAAATGCTTGGTCATGAGGCAGTGCTTTGTCTAATGTAGTAATGATTTTGTGAATGAAATATATCCAGATAATAAAATTCCATCTCCTTTTATTTCTTTAGTTCCATCAAGAACTGCAAAAACGAATCTGATCGGTTGCTTATTTGTTCAGTGCTTCTTAACTCATCTCTGACCCAAAGGATCCCCTTGCCAGAGTCCAGGCCTATCAATAATTAATGGTCTTTTAAACGTTTGATCTCCAGCTACAACGTTTTTAAGGCTTTAATTATGACTTTAACCACCTGCAAAATAGAGGGAACGGGCACCTTACAAAGCCCCAGAAAATGCTGTGTGCTCTGGACTGATGACAGTGCCTCGGTTGGTTTTGTCTTTCTATGTTTCTATGTTTCTGCCCCCACCCTATGACTTCGCTTGGCCCATTCCCCAAGAGAACAATAGCTTTAAATTTTTTTTAAAAAAAGTGGTGTGAGAGAAATAACCTCTCAAATATAATATTTTTAGTAAAGTTATGTGCTTCATTTCAAAACCCACTTTTTTTTAGAAGAAAAACCAAAATTCCCAGAAAACAATAGCTGAGATATGGTCTATTGCCACTGCAAATAGATAGACCAACTAAGATGTGTCAAGGGTAGGCTAGGAAACCAGCTCTGAGCCAGAGTCTGAATGTTAAAACAAATGTGGTATCTCATAACACTTTATAATTAAAAATGTGGTTTTTTATAGTAAGAAAACTTCAGGTATTCCAGAAAATTATGTTAAGTGCTCCTAGATTCGTTATAAACTAAATGTAGACTTTAAACAGTCCAGCCTTAGAACAATCACTCCCAATGGCAGGGAGACATATAAAACCAAAAAGAGTGGAGACATGGGTTCAGTAACGATCTATTAACTGTATTTCTATACCTGATGAGTCACCCTGTCTCCAGGGCTGCTAATTTGGAGGAGTTAATAGGATTAATCTTAGGAGTTTCAGTCTCTAGCTCCAGTTCTAAATACAACAGACAGATTTGGCTCACTTTCAGAGTCTGCCTATGATTTGGCTCAAATACAATTGGGCCACTTTACCATAACAATTCCACAGGTTAAATATAGTAACTGGACAAGTCACTCATGGAATGGGAGAGTCACCTGCATATTTCATTAAACAATTATTAAATACTAGAGGCCCAATGCATAAAATTCATGCAGTCTGGAGGAGGGGGCGGTTAAAGGGGGAGGGCCTCAGCCCGCCTGCACCTTCTCTCAGTCTGGGAGCCCTCAGGGGATGTCTGACTGATGGCTTAGGCCTGAGGTGAGCAGGCCTAAACCAGCAGTCAGACAGCCTTAGCATTGCCATCGAGGCGGGAGATGTTCCTGCCCCTGCCACTGCACTCACCAGCCTGGCTTCTGGCTGAGATGTGCTCCCCCTGTGGGAGCATTCTGACCACCAGGGGGCGGCTCCCACATGAGCATTTACCCCCTGGTTCTCAGTGTGCATCATAGCGACAGGTCAGTCTTTCCACCATTTGGTCTATTTGCATATTAGCCTTTTATTATATAGGATTATTCTGGGAGGTTGCTATTCTCATAATTCTAACTTTGATATACCATTGTCAAGCAGGGTAGGAAGTGGGGTTGGAGCTGAAGGGAAGAATGCATTTAGGATCTTCCAAATACCCTCTGTTATTTTTTCCAAAATTATTTTATACACATTTTCAAATATATAGAGCAGTTGAAATAATTGTACAGCTATCACCCATATATCAATCACTAATATTCTATTATTAACATTTTGCTATTTGATTCAGTTCATATGTTTTCAATTCATTTATTCTTCTGTCAATGTTTAACTTTAGATATAATCCAAAGTTAGATGCAGACACAGTATGCATTCCCCTTAAACATTTCAGCATGCATGTCATTAATTAGAGTTTAATATGTAAGTTTTGTTTTTAGGAAAAATTTACATACCTTGAATTGCACAAATCTTAAATATGCCACTTGGTACATTTTGAAAATTCAGACATTTGGAAAACCCAAACCACTACCAAGATATAGAAAATTAACATAACTGCAGAAAATTCCTCCACATCCCTTCCAGTCAGTCTCCCCTGCTGACACGTTCAGAGACAAACTGCTTTGCTTTAACACCATATACTTGTTCTGCCTATTCTAAAATTTTACATAAATGAATTACATGATATGGACTCTTTGTGTAAATTTTCCTTTACATAGCATAACGTTTTTAAGAAGGATTTTCCCATTTCCTTGCTTGAATTGGCTGTTCATTCCTTTTAATGCTGAGTAGTAGCTCCATTGTATAAATATATCGCAGTTCAGTTTTCCATCTTTTTGTTGATGAGTATTAGATTGTTTTCATTTTTTTCAATTATAAATAAAGCTATAATAAACATTTTGCACAACACTTTTGTTGATACATGTTTTTATTTACGTAGGGTGACTACTTAGGAGTGTAGTTTCTGGGTCATAGTATGAGCATATGTTTAGTTTTATATTCAGCTGCTAGCAATTTTTCCAGAGTCATTGTTCCATTTTAAATTCCCACCAAGTTTATGAGAACACTAGTTACTCCTTTTCAATTTTCAGCCATCCTGGTGGAGATATAATGGGAATTTCACTGTGACTTCATTTGCACTTTCCCAATGCCTAATGATAGCACTTTTTTATGCTTTTACTGGTTTCATGTCTTCCTTTGTGCATGATCTATTTAAATTTTGTTCCTGTGTTTTAACTGGGTTGATTGTATTTTTATTATTGAGTTATAGGAGTTCTGTATATACTGTGGAGAGAAATTCTTCATCAGTCAGATGTTTTTGAAATATTTTTTCCCAGTCTTTGGCTGGCCTATTAGTTTTCTTCATGGTTACTTTTAATAAGCAGAAATTTTTAACTTTGATGAAGCCTAACTTTTAAAATATGATTATTGTGTTTTATACATACAGAGATTTGCCTGTCAGCAAAGCACAACAATTTCTATTTAATATTGGCCTTCAGAAGTTGATTTCTTGAGTTTTTATGTTTAAGTCCATGATCCATCTCAAGTAATTTATTATGTTTAGAGGGATAAGGATAGAGATTGGTATATCTCTGTGTCTCTCTATCCCACTAGATAGATATATAGATGATAGATAGATGGATAGATAGATAGATGATAGATAGATAGATGGATAGATAGATAGACAGACTGACAGATAGATAGATAGATAGATAGATAGATAGATAGAAGATAGATAGATAGATAGATAGATAGATAAAATAGATGATCCTGGAAAAACTATACATAGTCACTCCATGGTCATTTAATAAAAAAGATTATTTTTCACATATTGTCTTAGCCCCATTGTTAAAAACCAATTGACCATATCTGAGTTTTTTCCTTCACTTTCTAATTTGTTTAGTTTATCTATATGTCTACCCTTTTATTAACACTCACTCACTGTCTTATAATATAACTTTATTTATGTATTTATTTATTTATTTATTATTTTTAGGGAGATTGGAAGAGAGAGGGAAAGACAGAGAGAAATACTGATATGAGAGAAACATATTGATTGGTTGCCTCCTGCATGAGCCCGACCAAGGTACATGCCCTTGACTAGAATCAAACCCTGGACCCTTTGATCCACAGGCCAAAGCTTTATCCACTGAGCCAAACCAGCTAGGGCTAATATAGCTTTATAGACAGTAGAAAAAAATAGGGTATATTTTTCAACTTTGTTCTTTTTTAAAATGGTTTTGCTTCTTATAAACACTTTAAGTGAAATTTTCATATATTTTAGAAGATATAGGATTGCAGGGTTTACTTTCTCATATAGTTTCTTGCCAAGACTAGTAGTTTGAGGGTGATGCGTTCCTCTTCTCAAAGCCACAGTCCCATTTGGTCAGTCATCTCTTATAGCTACAGCTACATTCTCTGGGTTGGGGACAGTTCTATGGCTCTTGCCCTTCAGGCCAAAGGGTTGTAACAATTCATGACTGTTGTTTCACTGGGGTATTTTATCTTTCCTTGTTGACTACCCTTGATTCTGTCCATGCCTTTGAAAACTGTCCTATCATTAAATGTTCATTCCAGTTCTTTTTCATCCAAATCTTTACAAGGCTGGCTCTTTTTATCTCTACAGTCACAACTTCAATATCACTTTCTTAGAAGTGACCACTCTGTCAAAGTAGGTCCAGCTCCTCTGACATTTCATCACATTCCCACCCTTCTCACCGTTTTGTTTTATTTCATTATAACAGCATTTTTTTTTGTTACTTACCTGTTATAGGGAGCTAATTCTATGTAGGCATGGGTTATATCTATTTTATTCATCACTATGTAACCAGTGAATAGCAGAATGTTCAGCAAATATAAGGCAATCAATAAATATTTATTGGATTGTCAGTACCTTATAAGAGAATTTGGAAGAGTCTGTGCTAATGGGGTCTATTGGATTGTTATTGTATTAATTAAAGTCATCACTGTCACAGTATAGACACACTGCAATTATCTTACTTCAAGAGACAGATTAGTTGGAAAAATAAAACACATTAAATAAAGAATATAAAATCTTTTCAAGAATTTTTATATAACAAAATAATGCAACTTTGTAAAGTAAAATTCAAATAAATATGCTACCCTTTCAAAAAAAATCTGGCAAGTAAATACATTAAAAATAATTTTTTTGAAAATGTATTATACTCCAACAAATTATTTTTCCTACTTTGCAATTTAGTTTTTTTTATATTTAGAAAGAGTAATTCTTTCTTACATAATTTGAGTACTTAGGAAAATGCTTAGAATTCCTTAGGGAATTTGGGAGCCACTCGGATGCCTTTTGAAGCTGCCATTATACCCTCAAAAAGGAATTGGAACTGTACTAATCTCAGGCCTTTGAAGAAAAGCTGCCTTCCTTTAGACCTCCCCTCTGGACTTCAATCCTCTCCTAATAGGGCTTTTTACTCTAGTTTTTCTTTCTCAAGTTTTATTAATTATGCATTCCTTTGCTTAACTAATCTTCTTAAGATACATTATTCTTCATGTTTTCCTGTGAAAGAATCTGAAATTGTTCTTTACTGTTTCTCAGATCAAATTTGATACCCTTCTGTAGTCAGCAAATATTTAAAGTCTTCAACCAACTGGTAAAACCAGCTTCTTCACTCCTCCATCATGTCCAAGGTCAAAGAAGCCAGTCCCTCACCATGCACCGCTTTGCCATTGCCTTTCTCATGCAGCACTTCATACCCTGCTCCAACCCTCTCTGCCAGGAGGGCCTTTGCTGCTAAATGAATGCTCACAATTCATTTTAGGTTATAGCTTTCATCATTCATGAAATCTTTTGTGGATGACTGCAATCCACAATGATGTTTTCATTAGTTCAATTTCCTGTCATAGTTATGGATAAATATGTACTGAGTATCTATCAACTGCAGGACACCTAAGTTAGGCCCTGCATATGCAAAGAAGCAGAAAATTCAGTGCCCAAACTCAGGGAGTTTTATGTTCATCTAACAAGATAAAAGATATGCAGAGACAGGAGGCCTTGTAGGTTACTATCCAACAATGCAGCCACCTTTCAATAATGAGGCCAAATATCACACACACTCAGATCAATGGGATGGAAAGGAGAAGAACACTGGCTCCTTGGCTTCCCCAGTTTCCCTGTTATATGAGAAGAATGAACCCCTGGTTAAGCAATTGTTTCTAGGCCTCCGCTTACATGCAGCTTAATGCCATCCTAAAGGATAAAATTTCGTATTGGACTTTGATTCACAGGAAGTTCATTCAGTTTGAAAAAAATAGTAATTAAAAGGTGTTAAGAATGTTTACTATCCAGATTCACTGTGCGTGGACTTTTCAAAAAGAGAACGAAGAAAACATCATTTCCCCCCCCCCCCACCCCTCAAAAGGAACAAACGTTTTGTTGCCGTTATTATCAGGAAAACATAAAAGGAAAGACAATTAAATGGAGGCTCCCACTATCTCTGAGCCAGTAATTTTGCTCAAGACACTTTTACTTTAGGACAGAAAGTTCACATCAGTAATAGGGTGATTCATCTTTCCTTAATCAATGGACAGTTAATCTTCATTAGTATACTCAGGTCAGTTTAAATGTGCAAGGAGATGCCGGATCTTCACAAGGAAGCCTCAAACACAATGGGAGTCATTAAAATTACATTACATCTGGCATTCTTGATGAGGCAAAGCTGGCACGGGTTCCACAGTAATCACAAGCACTGAGGCTCATGGCCCCGTCATTTGGAGAATGTGGACAAATGTGTTAATTTCAGTATCATCACTTGTCCCCAAGGCCAAAGTCCAAACTGCCTGCAACTCAAAGGGCCCGAGGATGGCTCCCTTAGCAACCCTTAACCATGTCACACTTCTGCCTTCCTCACCTTTGCTCATACTTAAGGGCCCACTTGATTCTGATCCCTGAACTCAAAGGTGCCTTCTTCAAATGGGTGTTTCTATTAATCTAGTTAGTTTCTGTCTCTCACGTGGAACATTATTATATCATCATTATTATCACAGGCTCTTGCCAGGAAATTGATGTTTATCATCAAACATGAAATTGATGCTCTTATTCTTCCCTGCAGAAGTGAAAACTCAAGCTCTAGTTAAATAACTAGTTCAAAGTCGGTCATAGGCAACCAAAACCTGTCTGCCTCAAGAATCACTGCCCTCCACCACTGCCTTTCAATTAGGTGTTGTCCTCCTTTGCTGTCTTTGCCTCTTGCCAGGACACCATGCTGTCCGTTCCCTGAGCGGGGAATGATTTTGCCATGTATTTCTAGGTGTCTCTTAGATCCCAACACAAGCTGGACACAGTCTGGTACAGTTTTGATGAATGTAGTGGATTTGACTCTAATCCAATCCTCCTAACTCTCAGAGTCTTGAACCAACTAATTTGATACAAGACTTATCTGTAAACTTGGAAAATGATTTTTAAGACCATATGGCTGGATTTGGTAGATAGCAAGCATTCATGGGCTGTTTATCCCTCTAATCATAAACATAAATAGAAGAGGGGTCTGGGTAGGGCCTTTAAAAGACCAAGTTGACTCATCAGATATATGTCTCTATCAGTCTTTTGAAACAGGCAGTCTTTTTTTTTTTAAGACTTCAATTTAATTAGAATTCCTTCTCCCATTGAGATAACATCTTCAATTGATTTAATCCTTTCTTCTGCATTCCTTGCATCCTGAGAGGTAGTAATGGTTTTCATTTTACATTCTGGTCTTAAAGCATGATAAACAGCTAGTGTCAGTTCTGCTTCCCCCACCAGGGGCTGTAGTGGTGGGGGCAGCGGGAGGTCAGGGAGCTGGCCTCCAGTCATCTGTAATTCTCCACACTCTCACTCTCCACGCCTCAGACTCTTCCTGTGGTTTGATTCATCCTTTTGTTCTCAGAGATTGGGTGACTCCAGTTAGAATTCTAAAAGCATCTCATATTTTACAGTTCGTGTTTATTACGGTATCCTCTTAAATTGCAATTCAATTACACGTTTTACTTCATAGGTCCTTAAGTATATCTCTCTGTTTTATTTACTATGGAAAATAGCTGGGAGAGAAAGTTGGTTCCATAATTTTCCCTCCTAATTAGTTAAAACTAAGTTTGAAGAAAAAAAGAGAAAGACAATAAAGCCAAGCAACAAAGACTGCAGATATCAAATATAAATATATTGAACAATGTACTTTATAAAGTAATTCAGCACATATGAAACTATACCAATAAATGAGCCAGGTAACAATCAGCATGTCATGAATGTCTTAAAGGACTAACTCTCCAGATTAGGGATGCATTTGGGGAAGCCAACACCACAAAGGGTCATACCTGTAAATGACACTTCAAATTTGATTTCTATTGCATCTAATGTGATCATACAACCCCAAATGGCTTTAAACTTTTCCATTTTAATTCCTTTCCAAGGGCAAATATTTCCATTGGGATAATTGTAGGATAGTTATTCCTGGGAGGTCATTATGACAGGAGAAGTTTAGTTTTTTCTTTGTGTAAATATGAAGTATTTCACTACTACCATTTTTCTTCTATATTGAATTTTTAAACTAATTTGCTAGCACAAAGTTAGCTATGGCACACAAAGTGTAGCATTGTATTAACTTGTTTACCTCAGGGGGGGGAAAAAAGGTACGCAAAGTAATACCATCCCACAGTGGTTACAGTGACCTGCAGGAAAATGAACCAGTGAACTCCAAGCCCTTGCCTCTATGTATCTCTTTAACAAAGCTAGTTGTTAAATAAAATTAAATATACAACTGTATGTTTTATAGTTCTCTAATTTGTAACATTTTCATATTTTGTTACATATAAAATGCAAACTAGAGAGACAAATGATATCATGTTGATTCTGTTTACCTCTATCTAAAAAAGAGAGCACAGGCTTTTAATCAGGAATCTTAGGTCTAATTTACAAGTAGTATGGAGTTTATCAAGCTATTTATCCTCCCTAGGCCTCAGTTTAATTATCCATAAAATGTCAATATCAATATCTATATCAAAAAGTTATCTTAAGTAGCCAATAAGATTAGATAACATTCTGAGAGGCAGTTCAAGACTGTAGTTAAGAGTATAGAACCTGAGCCAGGTGACTTACTTTATCTCTTTGCTTCTGTTTCTTTTTTGTTTGTTTGTTTGTTTGTTTGTTTGTTTGTTTTTTAATCTGTATAATGGAAATAGTAGTAGTTGTGGGGTGAGGTGTGTGTGAAGAGTACCTGAAATAATGCTGGAGTCCAATAAGCCTAAGTCTGCTCAAGTATTAGTATTATTCTTATTATTTCACATGAAAGTACTTAACACTGACCATGGAACACAGATATGCTGCCTTCCTATTATGCTGTCATTAACTTCTTTTTTCCCCATGTAATAATATCACCCAACAATGGCAGCTACAGGATTTCTTTATAGGAGTTTCTGGGAGTCAGGGAAATGTGGTAGGAATGTTGAAGAGCTGTGAGTTTTGTTTTAAAGCAGTGTTTGTACAGTGGCTTAAGTAAGGTGAAGAATATTTTCCATAGAAAACTATTGGGTAAGCCTACTTCCAGGGCTAACACCCCTTCAAATTGTGAGGCATGCTGATATTCTTAAGGAGCAGAAGGAACCACCAATATAATAAATTCTCAGTAAATCAGCCCAGCATTTTCAGCATAACCAGCTGAGAACATCTGTGGGATAATGTTACCCACTGCAAAGCACAAGACAATAATGGGTACCTCAAGTGCATGAATTGATTGGGGTTTAGTCCATTAAGCATCCCAGACATGTTCTTTCTACCCAAGACATGCTACCTAAGAAATATATTAAAAAATGGCAAGGTCTTAATTTATTAATGCCAAAGTTTCAAAGTATTTCAATTCTAGAAAAATTTATATCCAATCTGAAACATCTCAATTTACCTGTATTTAAGTTTGTTTAATGGTTTGAACAGATTCTACCACCACTCACCCAGTAACACACACACACACACACACACACACACACACACACACATACACATACACACCACATTTCCATTACCATTTTCCATAAAGTGTAAAGCTCTTTGGGAAATCTTAAAATCTTATTTGGTAATTATTTGCCAGTTCCCTCATTCAACAAAATTTTACAACAAATCATAAAATCATACTAGTCACAAGGGAGGAAAAGCCATAGAGTCTGGCCTCATAGTCTAGAGAGAGAAAAGGCAAGTCAACAACAAATGTTAAGGACAACATATAAACATCTCTTCCACTGCAGAGGCCTATGGCGAACCCCTAGTTTTCAGAGTTTTCTCCCCTAGTAACATTTATACTAATAAAAGAGTGATATGCTAATTAGACTGGACATCTTCCAGACATCCTTCCTGACAAAGCCAGGGGCATGGCTGGCCTACAAACTTCCCCAGGCCCCTCACTCAGGCTGGCACCACCCCCCAGAGGAGACCCCCCACCCCAATCGGGGGTGTGGTTGGCCTGCAAACTGCCAATGGCCCCTCACTCAGGCCAGCTCATCCCAGCGGGGACCTCCACACTGATTGGGGGCATGGCTGGCCAGCAAACCCCTTGGCCCTTGTCCTGGCAGCCCCGCTCCCCAGAAGGGACCTCACCCACCTCAATCCAGAGCCCACTTCAGGGCACACTAGCCGGCCCACACCTATGCATCAGGCCTCTATCCTATACAATATAAGGGTAATATGCAAATTGACCCTAACATCAGAACGACAGAATGACCACTGGACCAGTCACTATGAGGCACAGTGACTACCTCTTGGTCCCTTTCCCTGGCTGTCAGGCACCGATCACCTGCTGGGAAATGGGGAACTGGTGGGGGGGGGGAGTGGTGGAGGAGGGTTGGTGGAGCCAGCTGCAGGCAGCTGGGGAAGATGGCCCTGATCACAGGCCAGGCCTAAGGACTGTACATGTGCATGAATTTTGTGCACCGGGTCTCTAGTTTCCTATTCGAAGGAAAAGGAGATTCTTTAAGAAATTGCTAGTTGCAGATCTGGGGCAGGAACTATGGTCGTGGGCAAAAATAGGTTTACAGCTGTGAGTACAGGAAACACACAGTTAATAAAGCTATTGTGTTAATCGTAACCTTCTTGTCTTTTTCTATGTGAACAACTTTAAATCTACTTTTGCCCACCCCTGCATATAGGATTATTCTGGCATGAGCAAAAAAGCTATCAACCTGCCTCAGGAATCCACTTGAATAAGCCATTCTTTTCCAAATATAGAATAATTGAGCATAAATAAATATAGTGCCTGAAATGTATTGGTAGACATTAAACATGTTTAAATAAAGGCATCCTTGATAATTCTTAAACAAAAATTGGTCATCTCTGCAACATCCTAGAGTACCAATTTGTAAGTTTAAAATCTGATAAAGGAAAAAATTGATTATGATTATCTTATATGAACTGTATTCCAGAGTAACCAAATATGTGATCAAGGGAAATCTCTCTTTTAAGATCAAGGGAAATCTCTCTTTTAAATCTCTCTGTGTTAAGATAATAGATTAAGAAATAATCAATGGGGGTTAATTGGAGAGTGTAGACAAAACAATAGTTGCCATAACAGATAATTGTTAAAACTGGGAGGTGAGCACATGAGCATTACACTGTGATGTTATTCAGGCCATTTGTATATGCTGCAGTATTAAGGATACGGAGTTAAAGAGGAATAATACATTCTGATTGCTGGAGCTTTGAAATAATCTTCAAGTAATATAGTGCAAGTCCTCCAAATACATTTTCCTTTCTTAGGATTGTGTTGGCTGTTCTTGTTTGGTTTCATATATACTTTAGAAGCAACTAAGCTATTTCTGTAAAACAGATTTTTTTCATTGCACTGAATCTGTAGACCAATGTGGGGAGAACTGACATTTTAACATGAACATCTCTCCATTTAATATTGAATCTTCTGTGAGTTTTCTCATCGGTGTTGTATTCTGTTTTGTGCTTTCCTGGAGCTCTTGAACACCTTTTGTTATATTTATTCTTAATTATTTTGGTCTTTTACTATTTTAAATTGCACTTTTAAATTTCACTTTTAATTGCTACAAATATTCAAGCAATAATTGATATTTGTTTATTGGCTTTGTATTCTGCAACTGTGACTTACCAACTCCTAGCAGTTTCTTTATAGATTCTTTATGATTTTATATATTTCTGATTCTTTACAATTTGCATACTTTTTTATATCTAAAGAGAATTCCTTTCTTTTACCATTTTTTATATTGATTAAGGTATTACATATGTGTCCTTATCTCCCCATTGTCTAACAACCCTACCACTCATTCCCTCACCCCCCTGTTGTATGTGTCAACCAAAGGACTTGTATGCATGCATATGAGTTTAACCAATGGACACAATATGCATACTTTTTAAAATATATATTTTATTGATTTTTTTCAGAGAGAAAGACAGAGAGAGAGAGAGAGAGAGAGAGAGAGAGAGAAACACTGATGAGAGAGAAACCTCAATTAGCTGCCTCTTACACACCTCCTACTAGGGATGTGGCCACAACCAAGGTACATGCCCTTGACTATAACCAAACCTGGGACCTTTCAGTCTTGAGGCCAATGCTCTATCCACTGAGCCAAACCAGTTAGGGCCAATTTGCACACTTTTACATAGTATACAAATATAGATTGTTTTGCTTTTTCTATCTTAATATTTTTTAGAGAGGAGGGGAGGAAAGAAAAGAGAGAAAGAGAAACACCTATGTGAGAGAGAAATATCAAGCAGTTGCCTCCTGCATGTGTCCTGCCTGGAGATCTAACCTGCAAACTGGGTACATGCCCTGATCGGCAACTGAACCACATCTTTTGGTGTTTGGGACAACCTCTAGCCAAGCCATGTTTTGCTTTTTCATCATATATTTCTTTTATTGGTCCTCACTCCAGGATAGTCTTTTCCATTAATTTTAGAGAGAATGGAAGGAGGAAAGGGGAGACAGAGAGAAACATCTATGTGGGAGAGACATATCAATTTGTTGCCTCATGCTCTGACCTGGGGCCTGGGATCAAGCCTGCAACCCAGGGACAGACCTATGTCTGGGAATGGAACTTGTGACCCTTATATGAGTGGGCTGATACTCTAACCACTGACAACACTGGCCAGGGATCCTTCCTAATTTTTATTTCTTTAATTGTTTTGTCTCACCTTATTATAAGAACAGTATTGCTATAGTGGAGCTCACCTGAGTCATGTGGCTCAGTGGTTGAGCATCAACCTATGAACCAGGAGGTTACCATGTGATTCCCGGTCAGGGCACATGCCTGGGTTGCAAGTTCAATACCCAGTATGGGGTGTGCAGGAGGCAGCTTATCAGTGATTCTCTATTATCATTGATGTTTCTACCTCTCTCTCCCTCTCCCTTCCTCTCTGAAATCAATAAGAATTTTTTTTCCCAAAAAGTGCTTCTTTAAAAAATAAACAAATACCAGTACATACCAGTATGAGTGGTGGAAGCAGACAGTCTTGTCTTTCCCCAATCTCAGAGGGAAAATATTTCAGTTCTTAACCATTAACAATAGTAATCAGTCCTTCGATCTTGAGAGGACAGGCCAGGCACCAATGGACCAGCACTGCTGGCCTCCTGGAATTTGGCCTTGGTCACTGCGGCCACTTCCCCTCTCTACATGCTCCACAAGGAAGAAAGGATAGCGCCATCAGCACCAGGGGCAACCAGCAGTGACTGCTCTCCCCATGCTTCCTCCAGGTCACTCAAACCCACCCACACCAGATGAAGTCTGATCACTGCACATGGAAGGAATGTAGTAAAAAATAAAAATTGATGACCAAGGGCCCACCTTCACGAGCTCTCTGGAGCCTCTGAGTGCTGGGCACCCCAACTATTTTAGGGGCTTCAGGTAAGCAGGGGACACAGAGGAGTCAGGAAACCTCCCTGGAGGTCGGCCCATCAATCTGATCGCGGATCCATCTATCCTGCCATCTGCCAACAACCACCTCCGTGGAGAATGGGAGAACAAAGGGAGAGGGTGGTTCTGAAAAACCTAGAGGGAATCCAGGGTCCCAGGTACTCTGCCCCACCCGCTGACACTTTTGGTTTCTCCCTGAGTCAGAGGCACCACCCAAGAGACCCTGAGCGGGCATCCTGGCACAACCGCCTCTCCACATTTGCGTGTTCATCTTTGTGTCTGTCTCTGTGTCCATCAGGCTGTCCCTGAGCTTGCCTCCACTTCTAGAACTAAGCTTCTGATATAGCGACAACCCGCAAACCCCAATCCCTTTTCTATGGCAGGATACTTGCCCCCCACAGGCTACATCCCTTTGCCCCCTCCTCCCTATCCTGTGACCTCTGGTTACCAGGAGCAGGTGCAGCATCCTGGGCCCAGACTTACACCAGTGCCCGCCCACATGCCTGCCCATACACCCAGCTTTGCTCTCTTCCCCTTGCCCAGCCCTAGTGCTCTGGGGTCTGCTGCCGGGCCTGCTGCCCGCACTCTTGCCACTGCCCGGGGTACCTCTGGCCTCAAATTCTTGATGCCGATTGATCAGATCCTGATTCACCAGAGGGCTATGAGAGTGGAAATGCTCCTAGGCTGAGAGACAAGGAACTGATATGAACTGTGTTCAGGGGCTGGACAGCCCCTGGGACAGGCGGCTGGATAGAGCAATTGCTGTGCACATCTGTGCTGCGGGGTCCACCGGCCCCTTCGTGTCCATCTGGTGGATTCCAGGGACCCAGAAATGGAAGTACAGTCATCACCAGCCAACAACATTGGCCAGGGGCTGCAGACCTGGCATCCCTCCCTCCCCAAGTTCTCCATCCAAGATGCCAATTGCCATACAATCCTGCGAGTGGTGGGGCCCTGCTAGACCTGTGGCTGAGGCACAGACACCAACTTTGAGGTGAAGACTCCAGATGAGTCCCACAGTGTGGACCAACCACATCAGCAAGCAGTGGTGGGGTGGGGTAGGGCGGGGGGAGTGGGGGTCCTGATCCAAGAAGCCCTCACTGATGCAGATGACTTTGGCTTGCAGTTCCCACTGGATCTAGACGTGAGAGTGAAGGCTGTACTGCTGGGAGCCACATTCCTCATTGACTACATGTTCTCTGAGAAGCGAGGCGGCACTGGACGCTCTGCCATCACCAGTTAGATGGCATCTCCTAGTGAGGACCATAACCAGCCAGAACTCAAGATAGTCACCTGGCCTGGCCCCTCCTCAGAGGCAGTCCCTTTCCTCCATGTGCACTGCAGAGGACAGACAGAAATGCCTGAGAGGCTGAGGCCATGGTGTCAATCCCTACCCTACTCCTCTGGCCTCCTTCACCTGTGGCCCCCACAGATGGTATGTATGAGAGCCTTTCCCCTGCTACCTCTCACCACAGTTTCTGGCCATCCCTCAGCACACAGGCATATCAGCTTTCAAATTTCCCTACTCACTCTCACACCCTTCCAAGGCCTCTGCTCTGGCTGGGGCCTTTGGAATCCAGGGCTCTGGGGTTTTACAACAGAGCTGGGGTGGGAAAGGGTGAACAGCACCAAAGATGGCTGATATAGCCACCCATCTCTGCCTCAGCTTGACCAATTAGTTCAGCCTCAGAACGTGGCACTCAGAGGGGATCCCTGCTTCCCCAGCAACAGCTAGCTCTAGGGCCTCGGCCCTAGTGTCAACTTCCTCTCCACCTTGGCCCTCACCACAGCTGGTGCTTGCTGCAGCTCTGTGTGCCTTACTTAACTAACCCTTCCTCCCTGTTCCTACAAAGGAGGCTGCATCTTTGTATGTTATATTCATATAAACTTAGTAACTTTTTGAAAACAAAAACAATGACCAAGAGAACGCTGCAGTCAACATCCAGAGTCTGGCTCAGGAGAACAGAGAAGAGAGAATTCCATAAATTGGTTGATGCCAAGATATTTCTGAGTGACTGCCTGGCATGTGACAGTTGTGTGACTGCAGAGGAAGGAGTCCAAGTTTCTCAGCAGTGGTAAGGATCAGTGAGCAGGCAGGTGGTAAGGAGAAAGGGGTTCTGGATGTGAGAGGGATTTTCCATGGGGAACAGACCTAAGATGGCAGGTGGACATCCCCTGAGGGCTCCCAGACTGTGAGGGTTCAGGCCCAGCTGCAAGACCACCCCCCACTCCTCAGTGCATGAATTTCATGCACCAGGCCTCTAGTTTTTACATAGTTAACAGGTTGAAGGGATTATCTTCAGTGCTATTTTTTAGGGGTTTTGGCAGGGGAGAGAAGGCATTTCCTTTTTCAGATTTTGGTTTCTGGGATCTGTTAGCCTCATAGAATGAATTAGGTAGTGTTCCCTCCTATATATTCTAAACATTTTATACTATTTTCTGTAATAATAGTTTTATAGTTTTATTTTTTTAAATAATTTTTTGGCAAATTTCGCCACAGAACTAATCTGAGCTTGGAGTCTTCTTTATGGAAGACATATTTATTATGAATTTCATTTATTTAATGTATTTATTACATGTTTATTTAATAAGTACAATTTTATTCTGACTTTGTATTTTCTCCTGCCAGATTTAGTATATTATATTTTTTCTAGAATTTGCCTATTTCATCTAAATTGTTGATTTTATTGAAATAATTTTTATCATGCACTAAATACACTGCACATCCAGGTGAATAAAAAAAAGAACAACACTGGATTCAGCTTGTTAAGTGGACAGTTCTAATGAAATACACAGACAGTTCTCAAACCTAATTTCAATCATTAATTTCAATCTTGCCCCCTGTTCTGCTTTGACCAAAATCGCTGACAAGGAGTAATGTGGGGCCGACCAGGACCTCCTGCCTGCACACCTCTGGCAGAGGAGCTAATGCACTGCAGGATGGCCACAAGGCAGCTCTCCCAACGCGGAAAAGAGGCAAGAGCCAGGTAATCCTCCAACTGAATGGTAAACCACTGATAATGCCAGTTTAATCTCCACTCCCAACTTCTATCCAGTGGCAGCAACCCTGTCCTTCTACTCATAAATATTGAATAATGAGAAAGGATGGAATTTAACTATTTCGTATTCAATTATGATTATTTTCCATAAAAGATTTAACTTGTGTCTTTTAGCAGCACATGTAACAAGGTACATAACAATTGCTCATTTACATTACCAATTAATAGCATAGGAGAATGATCTGCAAACCAAAGACACTTGGTTTCAACTGAAATTGTCTATTGGTTTAACTGAGCTGGCATAGATTTAATATCCTGCCAAGCTTGCCTTAATGATTAGTAGAAGAATATGCTGCCTTCAAGCAGCATTTATTAAATATATACAGTGCGTACATTACCAGGATTTATAATAGACATCAACAGATAAAAATTAAAGACTATAATGTATCCATTTGTATTATAGTACTTCAATAAATTTCAGCATAATTATGTAATTTGTTAATCATTTGAGAAAATATAGATGTGCTGATAAAATTTGACTTTTCTTATTTTAGAACAAAACCCAAGTTCTACACAATTCCATTCACATCCTTGTTAAAGTATTTTTAACCCCAAACTTCAGTTTCCTCTAACAGATTATTATAAGCTTCACAAACCCTCATATACACAGAAATGTTTTCTTTCCATGATAAAATTCTTATTGAGAATATAAATGATGCCAGGAGTATGAAACCTCCAAGACATCATCACTTGATGAACTCATGGGAAAAAAAGTGAAATTAATTAGAAACAGGCAAAATATAAAATCAACCAATGCAAATGTGAAAATGCAAAACATAAACAATGTATTGAGATGCATGTCCTTTGTATTTTAGCAATTCTTAAATTTTTAATGATTCTGGGTTTTGTAATAGCTTGGGAGAAATGTTTTAATGTAAGATTCATCTAAACAAGGATGCCTATAACCATGGTAGTGCTTAGAATAGCCCAATTAAAATTTTCATATTTGGTAAGTTTGCATTATATAGAAAGTACACAATGGAATATGGATCATTATCACTTTGCTTTCCTAGAATGAAAATACTAAATGTTGCATGGCATCAAAATTGTTCCTCCAATCCCTGAAAAAGCCCAGTTCTTCTGAATAGCAGCTAAGTTAATTAAGTTCACATGGGGAGACAGGCATTGGGGACGGCTCACTTCATAAAAGAAAATATATCGATTTAAACCCACATATGTTAGCTTCCATTATTTTTATCTTTGTTAAACTATTTTAACTGTGTAATTATTTGTTTTTATTGTCACCCTTGTATATATTGTACACTGCATAATTTGAGTGACTATGTCTGTTTTCAATTTTTTAAACTATTATATACCCAAATGTCCAGATTGCTTTGTTAAAATGTGGCCAAAAAAAAACCCCAACAAACTAGTTCTCACCCTAACTTATCTGAATAATTGCATCAGTTCCTCACATCTCTTGGAATATGGGCTGATTCTCAGCCACTTAATCTCTAACAATGTCATCACTTGCAAAATTCCATTTAGTTCTAGCACCTCCTTCTCTCTACCATGTGTCCCTGGGTTCTAGACTGAACCAAGAAATGTCCAGACTGATGTAGGGTAGCACATGTTAAATAGACAGCACTTTTGCATCTATTTATGCTCAAGAGTCAGCTTCCAAAGATCCACGCTAAAGAGTCAGCTTCCAAAGATCCAGGTGGCTTCTGAGGTAGCTGCCCTACAACGTAGTTCCCCAGCATTACTTTACCACTGACATAAGTTTTCCACCAATAACTCCCCATTACTACATACAAAGTTACTTTGGGATAAATCAATTTTGCCACTTCCTTGTGTAAGTAAGTAGCTTTAAGTCAGGGAGAAATCTAAAGGGCTTTCTTCACCATACTGAAGACCACCCTTAACATCCATGACCGCTCTTGAACTCACAAAGGACATTTCTGGAAAATCTTAGCCCATGCTGAAACTCTTGCTTATAGTCATCCTCCAATTCAAGCAACTCACAGAACTTCATGGAGCCACTAAAGATTCTGTAGTGATAAGAAGCAAACCTATCTCAATCAGTTTGTGAACAGAAAATTCCACTTAACAGGAGGTTTTGATGGTGAAGTAGGTTGCATTCCAGAAAGTTCCTAGCACATTGTGGACACAGAGTAAACTCTTCAACCACAACTCCTATTACTTTGTATTCCCCCAAGCTTACCTCAAGGCCAGGCACAATGCTAATTGGTTATAAATAGGATTATAAGGGGGGAAAACGTTGAGATGTAATATCTTTGGAAACTATATAAATCTTTTCTCAATTTTATGATTAAATTAGCATGTTTTTTATCAGTTAGAAGTGAATAATATAACAAATGTAGAGTAATTACGGTTTAAAAAATGTCTTGCATGTCATATTAAAACTCACAAAGTTCAAAGCTTACCAACATAAAGATGTTGTCTGAAAAAGAAAAATTAGATGACATAGATAAAAATCTTTAAAAACTTTATTTTGTTACCCTTTGAAACCCTTACATATCCTCTTAAAAACATTTAATGATACTTGAAGCCAGAAAATTTTTGCTCTTTCTGCTACTTTATGGGCTGTCTTTGTGTTAAATAGCATACTTTAAGGATGATGTAACAATTGGATTTTGACTCCACTTATGGGGTCAGTCTCAGGCTGGAAACCGGTTTTCCTCTGGGGAGGGAGGCTCCAACATGCCTCTTACTTTGTACAGATTTCATTGTAATCTACTTCAAGGAGCCACATCGTCTGGCAAAAGTCGAAGGAAATGTCTCTGTCTGGCTTCATTATCACCCTGCCTACAGCAGGAGTGTTGAAAAAGTAGACTCCCTGCAATTTGGGTTTGGTTACACTTGGGACACAGCCTGCTGATAAAATGTCACCAGTGTTTGCTTCTTCCTTATTTCTTATCTGAGGGGGTGTCATCTAAGAAGATTCTGAGGGGAAAAATAACATGTGTACAGGGAAAGTTGTCCCTTAAAGTACATCCCAGGCCCTGCAGAAAAATATTGAACTGAACATCAAATAGCATGGTGTGGAACATTATGAATTAGCACCCTCTGAGGACCTCAGATTTCAATCAGTTGGGATAAAGGATGCCCAGTTAGCACTAGTCACAGCAAAACAGATTTTTAAGGTAAAGATGGTAGTTTCTTGAGGGAAAAAATAAACAGGATGTATAAAAATTATTAGGTATAATTTCTTTTGGTTGCCTTTGGCTATATTTAATTGATACTGCAACCTAATTAATTAGGAAATTTGGTTTGTCACTTATTTCCTCTTACAACGAGATATTTCTTCACTGTTTACAAGTCAAAAAGAAATGAACAAGAGGTATAATTTTAGTGATTAAAGGAAGAGAGGGACAAACACACCTTGACATTAACTGGAATAATGATTTTATATTTGAGACAGATATTTGCCAAGGCATGTGGATAAGTAGCAACATATTTGTTAAAGTAAAACCTTCACAATGTTAAAATGTGAGTTTTCCCTGTTATTCATGGAAAGGGATTATGTGAGTCAAAATACCGCAGAATGGGTGATTTGAAAAAGAAATCTATTTTCTCACAGTTCTGGAAGCTGGAAGTCCAAGATCAATGAGTTGGTAAATATGGTTTCTCCTAAGGCCTCTGTCCTTAATTGGTAGATGGAAGCCTTCTTATCATGTCCTTACAGGGCCTTTTCTCTCTTCCTGCCCATGGTTTCTCTCTCTTCTTATGAATTTAATGAACAATTATATTGAATTAGGGCCCCACTGTGAAGGCTTCATTTTAACTTAATCAGATAGTTGAAGACCTTATCTTCAAATAGGGTTATATTCTGAGGTAATATAGTTGGGATTTCAACATGAATTTGGACGACATGCAGTTCAGTCCATAACAGAAATGTTTATGCCAGAGTACAAATTTCGGCTTTAAATTAAGAATCTCTCCCCTTGATGACATGAAAGGAATCCGTTTCTAACATTCATTCAGCAAATATTTAAAAATTTACTATTCAAAATGCTTGCCAACAAGGTTCTATGCTAGATATAAAATGAATAAAAATTCGCCCCTTGTCATTCAGATGTGTATAACCTATGGTGATTAGGAGGCATCTATCCCAATAGGTTCTGTGATCTCTGCAATGAGCCCTTGCTCAAATAACAGGAAGAATGAAGAGCTGACATTTTGGAAATACCCTTTTTGGAAACTTTGCCGTATTACATTATTTTGTTTAATGTTGGACATTTAGCCATTCCTTTTGCCCAACATTTATTGCACAACTACTATGTCCTAGGCACTGGAGTCCTAATTATGTCAATGTCAAAAATAACAATTGGATGAAATAAAAATACAGTATAGTTTCCTACCCTAAGAATCCTCTGTGCTCTGCTTAGTCATTCTTCCTGCCTCCCAACCCCTGACCCTTTTACTGCCCCCATAGTTGGTCTTTCTAGAATGTCACATAATTTGAATTATATAGCAGGTAGCCTTTACAGATACATTCTTCTTAGAAATCTGCATTTCTACTTCCTCCATGTTTCTTATGACTTAATACCTTATTTCTTTTTATCACTGGAAGATACTCTATTGTCTGAACGCACTATCATGTCTTTATCCATTCGTCTACTAAAGAACATCTTGGTTGCTTCTGAGCTTTGGCAATTATGAATAAAGTCGCTATACACATTAGTGTTCAAGTTTTTGTGTGAACATGTGTTCGGCTCCTTTGGGTAAATATCAAGGTGCTCAATTGATGGATCATATAAAAAGAGTATATTTCATTTTATAGAAATTGCCAAATTGTCTTCCAAATGGCTTATCATTTTGCATTCCCTCCATCACTGGATAAGAGTCCCTGTTGTTCCACATCCTCACTAGCATTTGGTGTTGTCAGTGTTCTATATTTTGGCCATTATGATTGGCCTGTAAAGGCATCTCATAATTTTAATTTGCAATTCCCTAATGACATATGATGTTGAACATCTTTTCATATGCTTATTTTCCATGTCCATATCTTCAATAGTGAGGTGTCTTTTCAATTTTTTGCCCACTTTTATACCAATGTGTTCATTTTCTTACTGTTGAGCTATAAGCCTTCTTTGTTATATTTCCTTATCAGGTATGTCTTTTGCAAAAATATTCTCACAGCTTGTGGCCTTTCTTCTCATTACCTTGACATCATCTTTTGCAGAATAGAAGTTTTATTTTTGTTTTGCTTTATAATCCTTACTAAGAATATGTTATTATTGATTTTAGAGATAGAGGATAAGATAGGGGAAGAGAGATAGAGAAACATTCATGTAAGAAACATCATTCAGTTGCTTACTGTATGCACCCTGACTAGGGATCAAACCACATACTGGGTATGAACTCTGATCAGGAATCGAACCCATAATCTTTTGGTGTATAGGACAATGCTCTAACTAACTGAGACACACCGGTCAGGACAGACAGAATTTTTTAATTTTAATAAAGCCCAGTTTGTCGATTATTTATTTCATGAATTGTATCTTTGGAGTTATATCTAAAGTTCACATTGTATTCAAGGTTGTCTGGATTTTCTTCAATTTTTTATTTTTAGGAGTTTTAGAGTTTCACATTTTACTTTTAAGTCTATGAACCATTTTGACTTAATTTTTCTGAAGGGTGTAAGATATATGTTTATATTCTATTTTTCTGCATATGAATACCTAGTTGCTCGAGTGCCATTTATTGAAAAGACTGCTCCACTGTATTGTCTTTACTCTTTTGTCAAAGATCAGTTCATTGTGTTTATGAGTCTATTTCTGAGATTTTTATTCTGTTCCATTAGTCTATCTATTTGTTTTCACTAATGCCACATTGCCTTGATTAATATAGATTTATAGCAAATCTGGGAGTTGAGTAGTGTCAGTCCTGTGACTTTGTTTATCTTCAATAGTTTGTTGGTTTTGCTGGATCTTTTGACTCTCCATATAAACTTTAGAATCATTTTGTTGATATCCACAAAATAATTTGCTGCAATCTTGGGTGGGTCTGCATTTAATCTATACGTCAAGTTTCTAAAGAACTGACTTTTTAAAAATTCTCACCCGAGGATAAGTTTTTATTATTTATTTTACAAAGAGAGAAAGGGAACAAGAGAGAGAAGCATAGATGTGAGAGAAAAACATTGATTGGATACCGCCCGCATGTGCCCCAACTGAGGATTTAACCAGCAACTTAAGTATGTGCCCTGACTAGCTATGAAAGCCATGAGGAAGTGGCATAAAATTTATGAAAGAAATCTATAGTCAACAGGTATACCTTGGCTTATTGTATTTCACTTTTTTTGTGCTTTGCAAATGTTGCACTTTTTACAAATTCAAGATTTGTGGCAACCCTGCAATGAGCAAGTTGATCAGGGCTATTTTTCCAACAGGCTCAGATAATTGTTACCATTTCTTAAGAGATGGTGAATTCTTTTTAATTTTTCAATTATAATTTAAATTCAATGTTATTTTGTACTAGTTTCAGGTGTACAGCATAGTGATTAGACAATCATATACTTTACAAAATGTTTCCCTCAAGATTTCCAGTATACACCTACCACCATACATAGTTATTACAAAATCATTAACTATATTCCCTTTGCTGTTCTTTGCATCTCTATGACTATTTGAAACTACCAATTTGTACTTTTTAATTCTCTTACCTTTTCACCCAGACCCTCCCCAACCCTCTCTCCTCTGGCAACTATTAATCTTTTCTCTAAAAATGTTTAAATTAAAGTACATACATTTTTTTCTTTTAGACATAATACTATTGCACACTATTTAATAGACTACAATATAGTGTAAACATAACTTTTATATGCACTGGGAAATCAACACATTTATGTGAACAAAGCAAGTTATATTTGCTTTCTTGCGGTGGTCTGGAACTGAACCCGCAATATCTCTCAGGTATCACTGTATGACTGAGACATTATTTTTCAGGAGTAAATGGGAATAAAGATATTATCAGCCAACAGAAAACTATAATATTTGCTAAATAAATTCTGTAAATAGGAAAGAAGTAGGAAAGAAAAAGAATCATCAAAAAAGGAACAATGAAAAGAGTAAATATATAGGTAAATAAAAATACATTTACATTTTTTCTCTTGAAGTAAGTCATAAATTCTTGATGGTTAGAGCAAAAAAATATATAATAATATCTTATAGTTTTCTAAATATATGCAAAGATAATATTTAAGTAATTATATCATCAATAAAGGAAAGGAAAGAGACATAAAATGAAGTAAATTTTACATGCTATTCAAGCTAGTAAAATATTCACTCAAGTAGAATCTGATGAATTATGTATATGCAATATACACAGAGCAACTGCTAAAAGAGCTACATAAAGAAATACCCTTAATATATTATAGATATATCAAAAAGGAATTCCTAAAAAATGTTTATGTAACCCAAAAAGAGACAAGAAAAAGAAAGCAAAGAAATAAAATTGAACCAGAAGAACAACAACAAAAAATCTGACTGAGGCTCTAACATATCAAAAATTAAATATTAATGGTCCAAGTATGATAATTAAATAGAAATGGTTCAAGTATGAGACTGGTATAATATATTTAAAAAGTTACCCAACCGTATACGCGCTACAAGAGATTCATTTCAACTATAATGATACAGGCAAATTAAAAGTTAAGGAGTAGAAAAAAGATATATCATACTAATATTAAAAGAAAGCAAGAGTGGTCATATCAATATCATATAAAATAGACTTCAGAGAAAAGAAAATTAGGATAGACCTAGAAGAACATTACATAAAAATAAAGGATTAATGCATCAAAAAGATATGGAAGTCCTAAAATGCAAGCACTAAATAATAAAGTTAGAAAAAAATATGCAAAGCAAAAACTTATAGAACTAAAAGGAGAAAGACAAATATAATTATAATTATAGTTAGAAATTCCTCTCTCTTCTCTCAATAGTCGATAGAACAACCCCTTAACACACACACACACACACACACACACACACACACACACACACTCACTCACTCATTCAGCCAGACACAAGTATGCCAAGCCAGGTAAAGTCTAAGGATGGGATAGAAGAAATGAAAGAAACCCTCCTGGCACTATGAGTCTTAACAATGTGTGCAAGCAGTGGCCTCCTATGGCTAGAAGAACAGTAAGAGAGCTCAAAGTTTCCTCATCTAATGTACAGGTGTGTGGGACCTGTTAAAGAGACAGGCAATGCAGGAATCCTGAGGGAAATCCTCCAGGCACTCATATCCAAAGCCCAGATTTTCTTTTTTTAAAAGGAAGTATTTAACCTGCCCAAAAATCATTTGAAGACTGTGCTGAACTAAATGTAATAGAATCAACAATATGGCCCAAACCCAGGTCAACTAAAAATGTGTTGAATCATTCTCACACTAGCAGAATGGCAGAGGGGTAAACCTTTTGCTTGGTATAAGCATTATTTACTTCAGTATCTACATTTATCTTACACAAAATAGCAAACAAAAAGCAAAAAAATAAGAAAATGTGACTTACCATTATGGAAAAAACAAAACAAAACAAAACAAAAAACAGTCAAAAAAACCGGACTCAGATATAGCCCAGATGTTGAAATAATCAGAGAGGGCTTTAAAAATAAAGAAATATAATAAAAATGTTGAATCTATGATTAAAATATACAAGTGAGCAAATAGAAAATTCCATCAGTGAAATGAAAACTGTGTAAAAATTCAAGTGAAAATACTAACACAACAACAAAACTGATAGCATAATTGTTTTCATTTATTGTTATCAGATTAGGCATAGAGAAGGAAAAAATTGTGAGTTACAAGATCATGATCTTAGAGGTCATCCAAACTGCAATGCATAAAAAAGTTTAAAAGATACTGCATCTGATATTTGTGTAATTATACCAAATAGTTTGACATATGCATAATTGAAATGTCATAGAAAGAAAAGAGAGAAAATAGGCAGAAAAAATATTTGAATAGATAATAATGGCAAATTTTTAAAAAATGATAAACTTATTTATCCACAGTGACATAAAGCAGTTTCAGTGTGTTTACCCTGAGCAGGATAAATAAAACTTAAAACTTAGGTATATACATCATAGTCAACATGCTGAGAGCAAAATCTAATCTTGAAAGCAGCCTGAGAAAAAATTCACACTTTATGCACCAGTGAACAACAAGCAGAATGAAGTATGACTATTCATCACAAATAATGAAGAACAGAAGAAAATGGAATGACATTTTTAAGTTCTGAAAGAAAAAACTGTCAACCTAGATTCTGTATCCAGTGAAAATGTACTTTATGAAGGAAGAAAAAATAATTTTCAGGCAGACAAAAGCTGGAAGAATTCATCCATAGCTGACCTGCTCCACAACGAATGATAAAGGAAATTATTTTGTCTAAAGGTAAATACCAGAAAAATACTAGTCCTGCATGAAAGAACAAAGAGCATTAAGAAGGATACATATATGGATAAATATAAAGGATTTTTTTAAATTACTAAAGATGTATATATATGTATACACAAACAAATATAAAAAATGTAAAAATATTTTAAATACTATAAAATTATTACTCCTATATATTTTTAAATTCTAAAATTTCTATACCTATGTCTTTATCAAATAAATAGATACATATATTAATTTTTTAAAAGTCCATTAGACTATTTAAAGTCAAAATTATATTAATGGATTATGAGTTTTATAATCTATGTCAAAATAAAACATATGATAAGAATACAGTGGGCAGACTTGGCCAGTTTTGGGAAGTAAACAGGTTTAGAGTGCTTATCCTGATTGTAAAGGTTAACATTTTAATATCTAGAGCAACCACTAGAAAATAATACTAAGAAGCATAACCTAAAAGTAGAGAGCATCTAACAGAATATTAAAATGTACTAATTTCACTCAAAGCGGGCAGGAATGGAGAAATGGATGAACAAAATGCAGATGGGACAAAATGAAAAGAAACATCAAGATAATAAATCTAAATACAAACATATTAATAATGAAATTGAATATAAGTGGACTAATCCCTTACATTTAAGAAGGTAAAAACTGTCAGGCTTGGGGAAAAAAACAAAAAAACACAACAGTGCCTAACTACATGCTGCTTGCCAGAACATACTTAAAAGGTTAGAATACAGATTGAAAGTAAAAATATGAAAAACATATACCATACAAACACTAAATATAAGAAGAGTTAACAGGGTATATGAGTGTCAGCCAAAGTAGATTTTGAGAAGAAAAGTACTAACAGAAGATTTCATAATGATAAAAACATCAATTCATCAACAAGTCATAGCAATTTTAAATGTGTATGAACCTAAAATATATGAGTCAATAATTTACAGAAGTGAATGAAGAAATAGATAGATAAAACAAGTAGATTAATTACAAAAGATATAGAAGATTTGAACAAAATACCAATCCTTGGTGTGATATACTCTTATAGAGCACTAGAGGCCCGATGCACAGAATTCCTGCAAGGGGTTTGGCCCCTGCCACTGTGGCTGTCTTGGCCCCCACCTGCCACGGCAGCCACTTGCCTCTGCCTCGGCCCCTGCTGTGGCTTCATCCAGAAGGTCATCCGGAAGGATGTCCGGTCTAATTGGCATATTATGCTTTTATTATTATAGATTATACCCAATAATAGTAAAATGCCTATTCTTCCCTAGCTCAAAGGAGTCATTCACCGAGATAGACCCTACTGACTTTAAGCAAGTTTTAGTGAATTGTGAAGGATCAAAATGATAGCGTATATTCTGTGGTCAAGACAGTATTCAACTAGAATCCAGTAACAATAAGAAATCTAGAAAATCTCTAAATATTTCTAAATTAAACAATAGGTTTCTAAACAACTCAAGGGTCAACGAAGTCTCAAAGGAAATCAGAAGCCTGGTAAGCCTTGGCGACTTGTACCTCTTCATGAGAATGAGATGATCAGGACATTTCAGAGAGCGTGTTTTAATTAGTGGAGCTACCTAAGAAGAGGAAAACCACTGAATGTAGGAGTTAGAGGACGGGCACTGTTACTTTCCAGCTGTGTGACTTTTTAAAAACCACTTAGAGAATGCGTTTGTCCATCTGAAACACTTGCGTGGCCACATCATTATGAAGTTCAAATGAAATGCCTGCAAAAGCACCTTCCAAGCAAAGGACTTGGTCCATCCAAATAGATGTTCCACAAGCACTGGTCGGATGTAAAAGTAGCTTGGAGCTGTCAAAAGCAAGCTTTATAAATTTGCCTCTGGCTTAACCTAGCAAGAGAGAGAACAAAAGATAGTTCCATGTGAGGAATTCATTTCATACCTAACTAGCCCATAAGAGAATTCTTTAAGGATAACTGAAAAGACAAAAACTTTTTAAAGATATCCCTTTGGAGGGAACTGGGAGTTGAGGAAAGCATGTGTCTCCATATTATTGCCCCCTCTCTCTCTTAACTGAACCAATGCATTCCAGCTTCTTAAACAAATAGTATTTCCACTTCATTGCTATTTACAGCCATAGCCTAAAGCACAAAGATCAGACTCAGCGTCTGATTAGACCAAGTTTCATAAAGAATGACAAAATAATTGGTAAAAACATTTCAGCTTGGGTATGTAAAATAGAAAAAAAAACAAAGTAGCAAACGTTCAAAGCACAATGGGTTTTGGGGAACAACACCGTCTTTTCTCTTTGGCATTTCTCTAGGATTCCTATCTTGGCTGGGTGACAAAAACCTGTCCATCAGATGCAAGCCTGAGCCTATCAGCCTTACAAATCAGACTTAATAAAAGTCAATCAGTGATGGTTTAACTTGCTTGCTACTGCCTGAAGCAGGATTCTGCCCCAGTGTCTGTCATCCTCTTAGAAAACCCTTTCTATGGCCACCTATACATTCTAAAAATTTACTCATCGACATTTCTACAGATAGGAAAAAGTGATTTCTGTAAATACGCACCGAGCCAACAAAGGTGCATATGAATTCCCTATAGGTAAATGCACAGATATAAACATATTCCTTCACAGCTGTGGATATGTAGAATGATGCAGTTCTCTTAAACCAAGAAAGAAAAATAATCACCCTCTTTACTCCAGAGTTTTACCCTGTACATACATGTCTTTCAGTATAAAGGCACATATGCCATAATTACCTTTATATGTATATTGGCTTGTGACTCTTTTAATAAATTAAATATGTATTGATATGCTCATTGACTGAATTCTTACAACATCCAACAAGATTGGATATTGAATCTAAAATTCACAAACTCCTGGAGCTACTGTTTAATACTGTCAGATCCAAGTGTTTATCTATCTACAAGGACAATAGCAGAATAGTCTGCCTCCACCAGGAGATATCTCCAGCCAAACACATGCTGCCCAACTCTCAGAAAGGTCCATTGGCACAGAGCAAGGAGAAACAAAAATCTAAGAGAGGCTGTTAGGACAAATATTAATTAAGTTCTCTTCTAACCATAGATACTTCAGTTTTTGAGTCAAATTTAAAATCCAGAGGTCATGCCAAACAGAATCAAGGTAGACTATAACATGTGCTCATCTATTCATTCAACAAATACTTGCTGAATAACAACTGTGTGCCTTTCATGCCTGTGCTTTTAAAAATATTTTTTATTGACTTCAGAGAGGAAGGGAGAGGGAGAGAGCTAGAAACATCCATGATGAGGGAGAATCCTTGATCAGCTGCCTCCTGCACGCCCCACAATGAGGATCAGGCCCTTAGCCTGGGCATGTGCCCTGACTAGGAATTGAACCATATCCACCTGGTTCATAGGTCAGTGGCTGGGCATGCCTGCGCTTTTAACATAGATATGATGTGAATCATACATGTCATTTTAAATTTTCTAATAGCCATATTTTAAAAAGTAAAAAAGGAAACAAATAAAATTAATTGTAATATACTTAATTTAACCCAACATATTTATGTATTATCATTTCAACATGCAATGAATATAAACATTTATTTAAAAGATATTTCTCATCACAATTCAGACCAGTTACATTTCAAGTGCTTTTAGACACATGTGGCTAGTGGCTACCACACTGAACAGTGCAGTCCTAGATGCTGTGGGTACTGCAGTGACAAAACAAAATGCAGGATGGGACAAAAATAGGTTGATAGCTGTGATTATGTGAAACACAGAATTTATTCTTGTACTACCGTGTTTCCCTGAAAATAAGACATCCTCTGAAAATAAGACCTACTTCATGGAAACATAATACATCCCCTGAAAATAAGACTTAGCTCATTTTGGGGAGCAAAAATTAATATACGACTCTGTCTTATTTGGGGGAAAACAGGGTATTATTTACTAAGGATTGTATTACACCTACTTTTGTCCATTCCTGTGCTTGCCCTTATGGAGATTAATCATTGTGGGAACACAAACAGTAAACAAATAAATATAGAACCCCAGGTTATTAATATGGCTCACAAGGCCATATATAATCTGGTCCCAGCCATCTCTCCAAATTCTTCTTCATCATCATCATCATCATCATCATCACCACCATCATCATCATCTTCTATTGCTCCCCTGCACTCACTGGGCCATAGTCACACCACCCACCTGCCTGTCCATGAGCAAGCCTGCCAATCACGTATCACCACAGGCTATTTCCATTCACTCAGACCCGTGGTGAGCAAACTGCGGCTTGCGAGCCACATGTGGCTCTTTGGCCCCTTGAGTGTGGCTCTTCCACAAAATACCATGGCCTGGGCGGGTCTATTTTGAAGAAGTGGCATTAGAAGAAGTTTAAGTTTAAAAACTCTGGCTTTCAAAAGAAATTTCAATCGTTGTACTGTTGATATTTGGCTCTGTTGACTAATGAGTATGCCGACCACTGACCCAGAACAATCTTCCCCAAAACACAAAAGAACTTTAAAGGGCAATGTGCATAGCAATGATAATAATAAGTACAGCTATGGAGTATTTACTATACATTTCATGTATATATAAGATAGGGACTATTATTATGCATATTTTATTAGAAAAAACTGCTTTATACACATTATGCACATATAATTTATTTAATCAATCTCTTATTTGACTTTTTAATTTTTTGCATTGTTAAATAGTTATGCTCAATGATTATTGCTTTAGTATTCATTCTTAGAGGTAGAATTGCTGAGTCAAAAACTAGGGGCCCTTTTAGGCTTTAGGTACACATTGTAAATTACTCTTCCAAAAAGTTATACCAATTAAAGTCCCACCAGCCTGAGCCATAACTTATTTACTATATCTTTCGTGGTTTTTCAATTTAGTATGTTTTCATTCTCTTTTTATAATGAAAAGTAGTGTGGTATGAAAAAGAATGCATCTCAATGATTTTTTTTACATTTTTTCATTTATTTGATTCCTTGTGAGAATAAACATTTTCTATTTGATGAAAAGTTGTTTTTCCCCCATTTAACCTTCTCCTGTCCACTCTTATATTTTTAAAATATTTTTGTTAATCCTCACCCAAGGATATTTTTTCCATTGACTTTTTTTTTAGAGAGAATGGAAAAGAGGGAGGTGAGGAAGAGAGAGAAAAACATTGATATGAGACAGACACATTGATTAATTGCCTTCCCCAAGCTACCCAACCTGGCCTGGGGATCAAACCTGCAATTGGGTACATGACCTTGACCTTGACCTTAAATAGGACCAAGACCTTTGGCTCAGGAACTCCTACCACTCAGCAACACTGTACAGGGCAAGAACATATCTCTTTTTAAAATCCTCACCCAGAGAGGAGCCTACAACCCAGGACCTGCCTTTGACCAGAATCAAACCTGGGACCCTTGGTCCTCAGGTAGATGCTCTATCCACTGAGCCAAAGTGGCTAGGGCTCTACTGCCTGCCCTTGTTTTTCACGTTTAACTTTTTTCAGTGTTAATGAGCACTATGTTAGAATAGGGTCATTAACTTTGTGCTTCTTTCTTATTTTGTAAATGTCTTTCCTCGTTTCCCTTTTGTCTTTTCATTCTGTTTTGATCCTGTTTACCTTTTTACTTCATGATTTCTGCTTTTGTTGGCTTGCCTTAAAAATCTTTGCCCCCCCCACCCCCAAATTTTGGAAATCCTATTCTCACCAGTGCCCTGATTGAGCCACCTTTAGAGTCACTGTCCACCCGCAGTACATCACAGAAGGCCATGTGTCCTCTCCTTCCTCAGTCCTCCCTTCTCAGCTGCCTGCAGAGCTCCTGAAGCCTTTGTGCCTGAGCAACCCCATCCCCTATCACCTTAGGATCCAGCTTCCCCATCTTCCAGCAAAGTATCGGCTTCATGCACTCACCTTAGGTCACTACATTTCTGACCAATATCTGACAGATTTTTAGATAAGTAGTAGAAATGGAAACAGACTTTAAGTGTGGGGGAGAGAGCACTAAGTTAGACGTCAGATCTATACATGCTAATTCTGATTCTGATATTAACTGCATGGTCCTTACCCTCAAGTTTTCTGGGCCCACCATTTCTTATAAGATAAAAGAATTGGTACAGTGACCCTCAGCTGCAATCAAAGGCTAACATTTTTCATTAACTGCTAGGTTATGAGTCTTCCTTTTCATCTGGCCTTGGAAGAAACATATTCTAAAGTACAGAAGGGGTGATCTAATTATATGACCCATATAATGAGAGTTCCTGGCATAAATAATTCTGAATGAGGCTCAATGGTCTAACTTTCTGCTTCTTAAGGCCATTTATTGTATGATAATACTGGGAAATCAACTTCTCAACAGGCCAAGATGTTATTTATCAGTGAAGAGAGATGATTGAGGCTTGGAATTTCTATATATGGTCATCAATTCAAAGAGGAATTATGTCTAATTCAGAAATATCACAAGTAATAGAGAGTTGACTTTTACCTGAATTAGAAATAACAAATTTTATTGGGCTTGGAATCATCAGTAAAATATTAAGCTTCTCTTTCATATCCTACCCAATGAATAATGAACTGCTTCACTGGACTTGAACTTATTTTTGGACATGAATTTATTGGACCATTTTCTGAGGTTAGACTTCCAGGCCAGAATTATATGTTAGTAACTGAATACAGCAGTTGGCCTTTGTCTAGTACAGAAACTGCCACCTTTTCTAAAATACAGAACAGATTTTCCAGTTCGTTTTGCAGAAATGGCTTTCATGGGATTTGACAACACAAAAGTCATTCATTAATCTAATTGTCTTCTGCATGAAATTATGCTTAATGTTGGTAATGTGCAGACAGTAATATGATAAAATATGAACTGCTAAAGTAGCCTGAAATACCCTGGCAATTTCCAACCACTTGATGGATTAATGTTCAATTCTGGTAAATTTTAGATACTGATTGATGGGGCTATTTAAAAGCAAATGTAATTAGTTTTAAACTTTATTTACCATTAAATTTCACATCTTTAACCCCTATATATAATAACAGGTAGGAATGAGGAATTCTCATCAGAAAGAACCATCTTTCAAATAAAGAGAATCACTCCTATTCAAATGATTGCAATATTAATCAGAATCCAATCCTAGCTCACACTCTCTCCTCTATACTGCTTTATAGTTAATATTTTCTTGGCAGTATAAATCAGAAGGGATTTTGTACACATAGATCCACATGCCTACATACATTTTGACTCTTTTTGCCTTTTTTGGAGACTGCTATAATTCGAGATAATCTAAAGTCATATTTTTTCAACATATCTTTTCCTGTGGGGGAAAATATACATTTTCCTAATTTAACTAAATAAGTTTGCTAAAACTTACATGTTTGAACCTAAAACACTTAAAAATTTTGAGCCGCTTAAACTTTGCTCACCTAAACCAATAACATGTAAAAGTCTGTGCATTTGAGGTGTCTAGCATTTCTGACCAATGTCTCAGCCTAAAGAATGATACTTGTGTGGTTTTCTCTGTTAATCCTTAGCTTTTTCAGAAGTGAGCTCACAGAATGCCTTAATCAAAGAGGGAGAGGTTAGTGATTGTTTCCATGGTGAACAGTAGGGAGGAAGTATGTGTCCTGTTGTTGGGTGTTCACTGCTCCCACAGTGCCCTCCAAGGACAAGCGTTCCGTGCATTTCACAGGTGAGTCCGCCTGCAGCACCATTAGTGGTCCTTCCAGCCCCTTCACCTCCCCCCAGTCAGAAACAAGCAACAAAGTCAAATAGCATTAGCTGAAAGGCCTTTCTAGGAAAGGCTTTCGCTGTGTTCTCCCCTTTCCCGAAAGGAAAGAACACACCTAGTTGCTACATGTTGTGTGACTCCGGGGAATCCGAAATTATTGTGCCTCAGTGTATCTCTTAAATCCTGCCGCCAGCTCATCTTAAAGGAATGCTGCGAAAGGATATGTCTCAGAAAGGTCCTTAAAATCAAGCAAAGCCTGGAGAGGACAAAGCCAGTCTGGTGGAATGCTGACCCCCAGAGTGAACAAACACAGAGGCGGTAATGAAGGCGTTGTAGATGCACAGTGTTCTCCTGGAAGGAGCAGGCTCGCCCCCCCGAACCCCACAGTTTATTGGGTTGTCCTCACTCTCCTTGCCACCTGAAGCAACTAAACACGATAACAATGATCATAATATATAATTAGAGCTCACGTCCATTTAGAGCTGAGTTTCGTTATTTACATCAGTTCTCTGGTGATTCCTCACTGTAATTCTAGGCAGTTATAGATGAGTAAATTAGGGTTTAGTCTAAGGTCATGCTATGAGTAAAAATTGGAACCAAAATCCAAGCCAAGATTATCTGGCTCCAGGGGCTCAACTAGGAAATGCAAGAGGAAAAATAATTAATCTTTTAAAACTATTTTCCTGCCCACGGGTGTTTATTAAAAAAAATGGCAAAGATAACGTCTCAAATTTACCTTTGGGGGGAAAAATGTTCCTATTACTTTTAAACTACAGATTATCATTTGATAATCTCTCAGAAGGTATGATAAATGGAAGGATACAGCCAAAAAATGAAAATGATAAGACTAATAATCTCAACTTTATTGCATACCTATTAGATATCAGATATTCTGTTAAATGCCTTCCATTCATTAGTGCAAGCAATTTTCAACCTTTTTCATCTCATGGCACACATAAACTAACTACTGAAATTTTGCAGCACATCAAAAAAATTTATTTTGCCAATGTGATTTTTAAAAAATGTATAATTGGAAGAGAGAGAGAGACAGAAACATCATTGAAGAGAGAGAATGTCATTGATCAGTTGCCTCCTACACACCTGCTATTGGGGATCAAGCCTACAACCCAGGCATATGTCCTGACTAGGAATCCAACTGTGACCTCCTATTTCATAGGCTGATGCTCAAACACTGAGCTACACTGTCCAGGCAAAAAAAAATATATAAGTATAATTTTGATTCATTCACACAGGATAGGTATTGTTGGCTGTTGTGATTTTTTAATTTGACAATCCAATGGAAAAGAGATCAGTGCCCCTGACTAAATAGTCAGGTATTGTGTGTTTAAAAAATTCGTGCAGCACACCTGTTGAAAATTTCTGCACTAATTTATTAAATCTTCTCAGCAGTCTTTATGATAGGTATTCATATTATCCACATTTTACAGATGATGAAACTTAGGCTTGGATATGTTTCAGATGAACTCATACATGTTAAAATATTAATAATTTTATATCTAAGGATTGACATTTTGCCTTTATAAAAATTTAAAAACACCATTATTTAAACTCTAATTTCTCCTAGTTATCTTTTATTTTACCAGTTTGATGTTTCTACCATGAAGTCTGAAAATTAGTGTAAATAACTTTATTTGTAATGGTCTAAGAAAGAAAGGGGAGGAATAAATATGCCCCCCTCTTCCCACCCTCTATTCTCTTACCAATGCTCATCACTAACAAAACCCAACCAGATGCCAGAGCAGCAAAGATAGGTGGGGTATGAATTAGAAAGAGAAGACTGGGCAACCAACATCATCGCTCTCCTAAATGGAAATAGGATCCAATAAAACACATTTGATTTGGTGCCTAATATCTACTTAGAAATAGCAGAAGTGATATGTGAAGTTTTCTATTGCCTGATTTGCAAATAAGTAAAGTAATAATCATGCCAATGTATAATTTTTTAGAGTTCTCTGTACAGTATATATACATTCGTCTGACTAAATACTAGATATTGGGCTCAATTCCCCCTTAGTCAATATGGCTGAGAGAACAGTTCTTAAACCCTGTTCTGTGTCTTCCATGTGGATAGGTGCCACCCTATTTGGGAAGATGAGAATTTTAAACTTGGGATTAACCGCAGTTGGTGATGTGGTATCTCAAGCACTTTTAAATTCTTTATACTTCTCATTAGTATTGACTTTATTTTTTCTGTAATAAATCCTTATTTATTTAAGGATTTATTACAGAATAAATAATTCTGTAATATTATTTACAAAGTAATATTATTCTGCTGAGCCCCAAGTTCACCTAATAGCTGTCACCATATTCCACATTTTCTTAAGTGTCCAATAAATGCCATTTGATTTTAACACATGAATAAACATTTTTTTTTAATTTGACATGGCTTGGTCATCTATATGAATATTTGAGATTGAGGGAATTAAAATTGCAGCTCTATGTTTGTTGTAATCATCTTGTCAAAGTGTCATTTTGTATCTAAAGAACGTGGAAAACTGTCATATATCTCCATTTCAGCTGATACTAAAGAGCTAGCCCAAGGGGGGAAAATGATTTGCCATAAGGTAGCCCTCTGTGTTATCTTGATTACATATATTTCATGAGCCAGATCTCCAAAGTCAAGGTTGAAATACAGGTAAGAGATAACCATTGGACAATTCCTACCTTCTTTGGAATTATGTCAACTATACTTCTCTACTCTATTTCCAGTGTGGAGACTGAGCTCACAGAAACCAGAGAACACTGGCTTCAGTCTGATGTTTTAATTAGAAAACTCTTTTTAATCATTTGAGCACTGAAAGTTTGGAAAAATAAAGATTCTGATCTGGTAGTGGTGAGGATACAAATTTGTAATTTGACAAACCTAGCAAAGCTAAATATGTGTATTCCTGATGATCTAGAAACCCCATCTTTTTGTCTGTGCCCCAGAGAAAATATACTTGTGAACAAAGACACATGGCTAAGATTTAATTGTATTCATACAACAAAATACTATGTCACAGTTAAAATGGTTTGGCTCAGTGGGAAGAGTGTCAGCCTGTGAACTGAAGGGTCCCGGGTTAGGTTCCAGTCAAGGGCTTATGCCTGGTTGAGGGCTTAATCCCCAGTAGGAGTGTGCAGGAAGCAGCCAGTCAATGATTCTCTCTCATCACTGATATTTTTAATCTCTGTTTCTCCTTCTCCCTTCCTCTCTGAAATCAATAAAAATATGTTTAAAAATAAGTAACTTAGGTCTACATGTATTAACATTGGTTACTCCCAAACATAGAATGTAGAAGAAACAAGCAAAATGCAAAAGGATGCATATGACATATCACCTTCAAAAAGCTAAAAACAAAAAAACAAAAAACAAAAACCTACAAAATAGCATATCTATTGCTTGGAATTGCAATATATATATATATATATATATATATATATATATATATATATATAGCAAAAGTAAAATAACTACATAAAGCATTTATATTCATATATTTATGCCAGCAATTTTTCTTTGAGGAGAGAGAAAATGGTAGAGGATACATATGAGTTCTCAACACTATCTATAACATTTATTTCTTTAAAACACACACACATCTGAAGTGCATGCAATGCTAAGATTTGATAAAGTTGTATTGTGGGTCCATGGATTTTTATTATATTATTCTCTATACTTGTCTGCATGTTTGAAATATTTCATTATGAAAATATATTTTTAAATCATCCAAGCACAAAAATATTTCTCATAGGAATCACCAAAGCAAGGAAAAATAAAACATCTCACTCAACGTCTTTTCCCTATAAGAAGCCATGAATTATGGAACAAAGAAGTCCTCATATTTATGAGAGGGATCCCTAAAGGATGCCTCACATTTATAAGTGAGTATCCTTATAAAGATTGCTGCTTTTTTTTTTTTTGTCCTGAATTCCAGACAAGGATATCCCACATTGGATTTGGTTCAAGCTTATGATCCCCAAAGTATTAGGGCTAGCTCTGCTTAACATTTTATTTCTTAACAGAACACTTCAGGAATTCAGAGAGAGGATCACCCAGCTAGATCAGGGCGTCACCTTGCCCTTGGAGCAGAGGGGAGATAAGATAGCTGCGGAAATGAATGATCGAATGAACTGAGCCCTCAGTTGGCTATGTTGTTTATCATGCTTGTTAAGACCCCGGCCATCAGAACATGTGTGTGCATTTTCCCTTATAACATTTTTTTTTTGAGTGGTAGTTGTGTGAAACAATGATCTGTTGAATTTAATTCACAGATCAAAGAGGGAGGAAATTAACCAACACAGTAAATTGATTATTTCATGGGTGACATAACCAAGGCAATGATTTATCTTAATAAAGAGCAACTTCCCTCTAGTCCTTAACTGAATTCCAGCCAGTGCAATAATACGCGGCTGTTAATGACTTTGATGTTGATGTGGAAAAGTGAATGACTGCATAATCACTGAAATGGGACCTCATCACAGTTGGAAACGTTTAAGCCAAATCATTTTGGACTGTGAAAAGAGCCCTGAGTGGTGGAGGTTGGCTGGGTCCCAGCTCTTCAGTCTTAACTAAACAGGCCCTGAAAACTTTATCATGTTGCACTGCTCTGGGCTGGACCATAACTCTGACAGCTCGCAGGGACTGGAGCTTAATGTATATGTCTGTGGCCTCACAGAGGAAAAAAAGAATTCCAGGGCTTACAGCGCCGATAATAAATACACGTCTATCAGCGTTCAGCTGAAAGTGTAATTAGTTAAATCCGTCTTTGGGAGAGGGAATACAAGAAAGGGAACAGAAGTCAACTTTCAAAAAAAAAATTGAACGAAAAGCTTATTTTTATACCCCATGTTACTAAATATGGCTTAAGAGCTTGCAAGATAGCATTAGTCATAGATGGCAGCCTCCTCCTCCACCCCTCCTCCTCTCCCCATCTCTAAATAATAAAATGAACTAAAATTAGAGCTGTTTTCAAGTACGTTCACTCGATGATGATTATTTGTGTTACAGCTGAGAAGCCTATGGGGAGAGGGAGCCCCCTGGGGACTCTAAGTGACTCCCCGGTGCCCACGTTTCTGACTTCTAAATGGGGAAAACAAAGCTTCGGTCTCAGTCCAATCACCACCAGCCAACCCAGCAGATTTCCTCTTGCGCTAATCAGATCCTGGATCACATCAGCTTCCTAGAGTTAAATTATTACATCCATGTATTATAATTCCAGTCTTTAGCAAGTCCCTCTAATACACCCCTAGTCTGTCCCCATCCCCTGGTCTCCACCCCGTCCTCCCCCTTCGCCCCCTCCCACTGTCCCCAGATGCTCCTGAGCAGAAGTCGCGGGGAAGGGTCCAAGAGAACTAAGACCGAGCTCTGCGGGCAAAGGTTGGTGACCGTCTTGTGAGAAATGCAGCCGCAGGTAAAGCTGGAGGAGCGCCAAGCGCTCGCCTGTTTAAGTACCACAGAGCCCCGGGCTCAAGATGCCTCATTTGAGGGGGCGGGAAATCCATGTTTACAGGCAAGGGTTGTTAAGCTGCTCACCCAGGCCTGCAGCTGGGGCTGACTGAGAGCAAAGCTAGAAATGCCCACGTGGCAAGATTAGAAAGTCATTCCTGTGGTTTGTGTGGCCTTGCTGCAAGCCTCCTCCTTCCCTCTCCTCTCTCCTCTGATCCAAGCCCTGATCAGTTTATTACTTTAAAGACACCCTTTTCCTGCTGGGAACCTGGCCTGGCTGCGTCCGGCAGCTTTTCCCCAGGGCATGCATGACCCTCAGCGGTTTCACTCCTGTTCAGCCATCTACTTACGTGAGATCATCTGGGAAACTTTCAAATAGTCTGTGTATTTTTTTATTTTTATTTTTATTTTTTTTATTATTTTTTATATTACCCTCCCTAAACCGTCCTCCCTCATGCACACTCAGTTCTTTTGTTTTATTCCCTTTCCTCAAGTTCGATCCGAAGCCAAGTGCTTTTAATTCTTAGCTGCATTTGCAAGCCTGGACTTTCAGGAATATATGTTATGAAAGCAGGGAAAGAAAAGACTTTCTTGTCATCAAAACCATAATAATTATGTGTCAAAGATAATTACTGCTTGGTGTGTAATACATCTAATACCAAGTGACAGAGAAAGTAGTCTACCGGCAGACAAGAGTAACTGCCGGCTGGCTGAAATCTGATATAAAATTAACCACCAGCTCAAGCTCGCTGCCCACTGGATTTAAGAGATAAAGGCCAACTCCAACCCCCAAAGAGAAAGTCATAACAGTGACTAGTCTATTTTTGTTTTGTTATAACAAGTATATATATTTGCATAAAGACAAACATTAGTTGGGCCTCTCATAAAGGTATGACTATATTCCAAGCGCCTGAGTTGCTGTTTGAGTATTATTATTATTACTATTATTATTTGTTATTGTTGTTAATCTTCACCTGAGGATATTTTTCCATTGATTTTTAGAAAGAATGGAAGGGAAGGGGAAAGACAGAGAGAGAGAGCAGCAGCAATATGAGAGAGACACATGATTGGTTGCCTCCCACACATACCCAGACTGGGGCTGGGGCCAGAGCCTGGAACTGAGGTACATGCCCTTTGACTAGAATCAAATCTGGGACCCTTTAGTCCATAGGCAGATGCTCTATCCACTGAGCCAAACCATCTAGGGTAAGAGCAATATTACTAATAATAATAGCTAAGGAGCACAGCTGAACTCTGGGCAATAGCATGAGAAGCTTTCAGAGATATGTTAACAGTTTTGCTCCATAATGCCTAGGCTTTAGTCTCCTCTGGGAAACCCAAGCTTGGAAGGCAAAGCACTTAAGATGTTTAGAAGATGGACTACACCACTATTGGAACAAAGGGAGGCAGAGAGAAATCTGAAGACGCTACCACAGTAAGACACTGTGTTTGATAAATTTCCCCACACTAGGCTGGGAATCATGTAGAGTAAGGATAACTATTGGGACTGGCAAGCATGAGAATTCTGCTTAAAGGTCCCTGTGGGCAACTTTATAGCTGAGGATGAAGTCCAGCTTCTTTTGGCTCCGTGGTCCCTCTGCCCCATTTCAGCGTGAGCAAACTCAGCCGTGCCAGAGAAAAGCTGGCTTGAGCCCAGCGAAGGCAAATGTTGGTTGCCAGTAGGCAGGGCTGCACGGTTTATGCATCATTTGGTGTAAATCTGAATCTTACCTACCTCATCAGTAGCAAAAACTGTATCTGCAACAGCAGGAGAGACCAGAAAGTTAGAAAAAGGACTGAGCTGCTGCCAACTGTTTCCTGGTTAGTTGAAATCACTCATCATCTTGCAGCCAGCTCACTCCCATGCAATGAATGGGCTTGGGTTCACTTTGTACACAGAGGCGCACGTGCGGAAGTTTTTGGAGGACTCCAGCACCCACCCCTCTGAGGTTCCCAGGTGACCGGGGGCCACCTGTCCTCTCAGTCAGGACTGAGCCTGAATCCAGCGCAGCATCATCCCCGCAGCCTTAAACATGAGTCCTCGGGGCACTTGTGGGTTCATACTCATCCCCATCAGGAACCCTGCTATTGCTCTAGCGAAATAAATCATTCTGATTTAGTGCTTGACTGCTGCCGTACCATTAGGCTGTTCTGCATCAACTATACAGGAATCTCTCATTAACTTCGGGGTTACATTCTTGAAAAGTCCTGAGCTTGTCAAAACTACATTTGGCAAGCCCGAGAATCAGAAAATAATTAAAGTGGTATTAAGGACATATGCCTAATAATAAATAAAATCTCTAGAAGGCATCTGATTTCAGAAAACTTGAATAATTAGCATTGGAAATCTCCAGTGGTAACCATTTATTTGTTTAGGAAATGCTGCTTCCTCACCAGGACTGGCTGAGGCAGAGTCAATTGCAAATTTTGTATAACACGAACTGTACCAGCTCAAAAAAAATGTTTCTAACCATTCCTCAGTGGATTAAAATTCACTGTCCTTTGCACTAGGGTCTTTGTTTCTGTTTGTGCTATGTCTGTGAAATTCTAGTGTAACCATCTCTTCTTTTTCTAAGCATCAGCCTGCTCAGCTGCACATGTTACTGGGAGTTGTCCTCAATTTGAGGAGATAGAGCATAAATAATTCCCTCTGTACCATTCCATAGACCTTAACACATGGTCTGCTGCGGGGGTGGAGGGAGAGAGATGAACTGATTTGAATTGCACATAAAGAAAAAGAGCATTCTTAAAAATATTTAGTATATAAATACAAAACTGTGCTGATCTCAAAACCCAATGCTGGTGAAAGATTAAAGATTTACCTTCCCACCTCACCTCCAAGATTTTGATATAAAAACTAAAGCTGTCTTCTAATTTGGCTGCTCACAAGAAAAATTGAAGATGGCAAAAAATGAAATGCTGAGACACGAAAAAAAATGATACAAAGTCTCAGGGAGCAAGAAAAAGATTCATATTCTGGCTTCTGTGTTAATGTGTTTTGGAATTTTTTCACAACATATGAAAAGTCTATTTCCACTATGGTTTTCTCAACACAAACTACTATTTTAAGCCCACATTGCTTCTAGGGAGAATACATATTTTTTGAAATGGTTTAGAGTTTTTAAAAATGCCTGGCCAAAAGATATTTATTTCCGGCAAAAGAAAAAGTAAAATGGGCTTTTGAATAAATGACATATATGTATATACAAAATATACTTATATTTCATGGATATTAAAATGTCAGATTGTCCCAATAAAATTCTTAGTAATCTATTCTAATTTCTTAGCATGTGTGGTAAAACTTAAGACAAAAGGTAATGGCCATTATAGACTCCACAACGCAGAATGCATACAAATAAAAACAAATAGAAAAAAGTGTAACAGAGATTAACCAAAATAGGTTCTTGACTTTTTAGCACATGGATTACTTAAATATTAACAAATACAACATAGCCATCAGAATACAGTGTTGTGTTATATAAGGAATCCACAGAGAATCAGCAAAATAAAGCTTCCCTAAGCTACATCACTGTGAGCCACTGAGAGTAGATTTCTATCTGGTATTCAAAATAATAGTTAAAAAAATTTGTCTCGGGCCTACATTTATTTATAGTCTGGTTTCTGAGACACCAAGTTATTGGATGTCAGTTCTCAATTTGCCAAGCATAAGGTATTACCTATATTGAAAGGCCGCGGCATACTGACTTAATGTTCCGGCACTCTCCACCTACACCGAACGCCGGTCCCCGGGACAGGCTTCAGTGATGCATGAGTCCTGGCACCCATTTTCTGAGACATCTGATTGGATTGAAATGATGTAAAGAGAAAGAGAAAATATACAAACCAGGGAAATGCACACACACACACACACACACACACACACACACACAATACCACTGGGTTTCTCTCATTCATTGTTACTAAAGAAAAGTTTTCAAATAAAATATATTTCTCTTCAGCCTCGCCCGAAAAGAAATAACCTTGGGAAATGGTGAAAGAAAAGCTGGCAAGCAGGGTACAAGTAACAAATGGCTAAGATGCTTGTTTTTGCAAATCATTGTCACAACACAGTGCAATATCGTGGCTAGCATGTTTTGAGAGTCTATGTCTGTCTATCGCACGGTTTGATGCATCATTCAATAAAGAACAGTAGATTTCTGTTACTTTCCTTGTTTCGTCTCCCACAAGAAAGCAATAGAGATGGCCCCCGGAGGAAAAGTGAGAACCTGACTAAGCCTGATGTAAAATGCTTTTTTTCAGTGGGATGAATGTGTGTGTGGGAAGTATTTCTGGGTGGCCCAGAAATACTATTAGGTCACCTGAACCACTTGTTATTCAGGTGACCTAATAGTACTTGTCCTCTCTGATATGAACCTTTGACTATGTGGTTTACCTGCATTTAACTATCTCATGAGCATTAGGTACACCTGACCTCTCGTCCTCCTAGCTTTTTAAAATTATTTTCTAGGAATAAGGGCTATGAGGATTCCTGTTTAATAGCTACCGCTGTTAGTTCTATTCAGCTCGTAAAACATCAAAATCCTCTAAAGGTCAAAAGGAGCTTGAAACGTTACAATCCTCTGGGTTTTTGCGTAAGGAAAGCTCGTCCGGAGTATCCACTCAAATGCTCTATTTTTACTAGCACTTTTCCTCCTGGCTTGGAAATGCTTTTGTTTAGAGTGATGTTAAATATCATCCAACCAGACAGTGACAGGAGCCTTGATCTGCTTAGCCTTGCAATGAACTGAACACGGTCCATTCATTCCCACAGCCAAAACCTGGGCCAAATGGGTGAATGGCTCTGACAGGGAAAAGTGGGAGCTTCCCTGATTAATCGCTAAGATGCAGAGTATTTGAAAAAAGAAATTAGAAGAATGCATTATCTGGAGACATTTCCTGCCACCAAATCACCCCCACTTAGGCCGATGACTGAGAAATCCCAGAAGGCGCTCTCCTCTGAACGTGGCCTGCGTCAATGGCACATTTCTGAATTGTCAGGCTGAAAGCCCATCAATAGTCATAAAGAGAAGGATGTGTCCTCATCGGGGGTGTGTTGATGGATCCGATCCAGAACACGAGAGGTGATTCCTGGGTTAGTTGGATGCTGGACATATTTGGGTCTGGTGACGGCGCTTCTGATTCCAAATCAAAACCATTCTCCCCGCTTCATTCAGTGCATTGCATAATAGGAGCAGGGCTGTCTATATGCATAATTATCACCGCTCATGAGAAACAGGCCCAAAAGAATTCTCTGACCTTGTGCTGATGAATTGTGCCGAAGGAACAAGGGGCTCAGAACTGCCAGTCTCAGTTACAGGCTCTGAAAAATTAAGTTGGGCTGAAGGGACATCAAGCTTCCGCATGGCACATCTCTCGGCAGACCGATGCTCTCATCTATTGAAGTCTGTTGCTCAGGACCCCGGTTCAAGCCCTACCTCTGCTCATCAGTCAGCACATCATTCCCGGCACTAAACAACATGCTTGTAATTTCCAACCTGACTGGAATTAGCTCCTGAGAGGAGCGGGGAGGGGGAGTGGAGGGGGGAAGGAAGTTAGAAAGAAATGGTTCAAAAAGTGCTCTTTCTAAATCAGAAACATCTGCTGGAGTCATAAATGGTTTTAAGTGGAAACCAGTGACAAGGGCATCCACGTAGGAGACGGAGAAAGGCACGAAGGCGCCCCTCCCTGAAAGTTCCCAGGTACCTGAAGCAAAGAACATCACCATATATTAGGGCAAACTTTTGAACCTGCTTGGTGGCTGACACTTTGGCGGTCTGCATTTGGCTCCTATTACAAAGAACCGTGTAATGCTAAGGACCTCTGTGTGCAGCTCAGGATGCCTGAAATGCCGCTACTTTACCCGTATTTGTCGTCATCCATTAATCTCATTGAAGACCCTTCTTATTAATATTCCCCGGGGAGATTTTTAAGAAGAAACAAAGAACTAGAGGAAGACCTCAGCTCTCCCTCAGCTCTGATAAAACCCCCACCCAGACCAGTGGGATCTTCCTAAAGATACAGAAACTCTGGAATGCAAAGCGGAGAGTCAGCTTCTGCCTCGCTGTGTCTCTATGTGTCAAAGTGTAGTTTGAAAAGATTTTAACGTGAATGTTCTAGAAGGAAATTGTAAGCTCCCAAACTTGCCTTGAGAAACCAAATTTAAAAATATATATATATTAAAGTATAGGCAATGTGAGTTCTAAACAAACATCGTCTCCAAAACAGAAATTCTTTTAGTCATGCTTTTTATAATTCCAGCCTCACCAAACACAAAGTAAAAACCTCCCTAATGCATGTTTTGATTAAATTTCTGACATGGTCAGAGTTCAGCTGACACCAAACCACTGTGCTGTAGGTGTCTGCCTGGAAAATAGGATGCCTAACGAAATAGCCAGGTACCTCAGAAGCAATGGGAAGGTTAGAAGTAAGAAATAAACACGACTTTTTCACAATTTGCACTACTGCAAAAAACGTGGTATTACTAGGGAGCGAAGAATAGAAGGAGAAGGAAACATAAACCAGCATTGTTTTCACCCAGCCCGGGAGTCTGAATAAGATGAGTATTGCTTTGCTATAAAATAGCTGGAGGCAGGGGTGGGGGGAGCAATGAAATGAAGGATTTCTTTAAAAGCAGACATCAAATTGCAACCACATCAATCATTCCCTGATTTAAAGAAAATAAATGAGTGCTTTTCTCCACAGTTGGAAATTTCATTACTTCTGTATGTTCCCCTCTTTGTTTATAAGCTGACTAAGAACTCCTGGAAGTTTTGCTTTCGTTTGGGAAGAGAGGTCAGATTTTTGATGGCCCCAAATGTACCCCAGGGATTCTGCCTCGAGACTAAAGTTTAACTTATTTTTTCCTTCTCTTCTTGGCTTTTTCTACTGGGGGAACAATAAATATATCTTTCAAATATACCATTATAAAACAGGCTCCCTGCCATGCTTTAGTATCCAAAGAGTCACTCACATTATGGGGTCCTAATGAAATGCAGATCCTTCAAACTCACTTCTAAATGTCATTTTGCACATGGCTAGTTTATTGCATAAAATGCAGTGGTCAAGCAAGCAAATAAGTTATTATATTGAACTTAAAAACAGAAAGAAAAAAAGATGATGATCTTTTATATACTTTGCCAAAAAATTATAAATTAGTAAGTTGCTGTGTTTCTTGAATATGCAGGGTTTCGGAAGCCATACAGAAGGTCCATAGAAAGGCAAGAATAAAAATGATTAATGAAAATGGTGCTAGGTTTTTATAAAAGAATAGATGAAAATTCTGGAATTAATTATCTCCAAAAATAATGCAGTAAGGAAAGTGCAACTTGGAAATGACTTTATCACAGAAGTTCCTCCTGCAGAGCCCAGAGTAGAGACAAACAAAGAAAAGAAAATGGTATAATAAACCATTAGTAAACCAGTAAGTAAATGATGCACACAAACACCAGACACGTGTCTTTCCAAGGATGACCAAAACACTTTGGCAAAGTTTGTAGGCTCCTAAAAATCTTATTTTAAGCCCTAACTGGTTTGGCTCAGTGGATAGAGCTTCAGCCTGCAGACTGAAGGGTCCCAGGTTCAATTCTGGTGAAGGGCATGTACCTTGGTTGTAGGAACATCCCCAGTGGGGGATGTGCAGGAGGCAGCTGTTCAATATTTCTCTCTCATTGATATTTCTAACTTTCTATCCCTCTACCTTCCTCTCTATTAAAAAAAATCAATAATATATATATATATTTTTTAAATCTTATTTTAATATACATTTGGATTATCAGGAGACTTAAAAGTAATTTCTCTTTATATCAGATGACATGCAGGTAATGTATTTTTCTAAGATGACTTATGGTAAATGCTGACCTTTAAAATACTGTTCTAGGACCCCTTTATAGCATTTCATTCAGAATACATTTAGGTAAAGCAAATAGATACTTTTAAGGTAAAGTAAAATATGTGCATATCCTAATCTAAATTCTGCTCTTAAGAAAACTTATGTACTGCCTTAGCTAGCTTGACTCAGTGGATAAAGCATTGGCCTGTAGACTGAAGGGTCTCAGGTTCAATTCTGTTCAAGGGCACATGCCCAGGTTTCAGGCTTGATCCCCAATAGGGGGCGTGCAGGAGGCAGCCAATCAATGATCCTCTCTCATCTTTGATGTCTCTATCTCTCTCTCCCTCTTCCCTCCTCTCTGAAATCAATGAAAAATATATTTTTAAAGGAAAACTTACATACAGACCTACCTCATTTTATTGCACTCTGTTTTATCGAGCCTCAAAGATGTTCCGTTTTCGTTATTGTTGTTTTTGACAAATTGAAGGCAAGCCTGACACCAGGGGAAAAAAAAAAAAGATTACAACTCACTTTATTGTGATACTTGCTTTGTTGTGATAGTCTGGAACCCTGTAATTAAATGTACTTTAATTGTTTCTCACCATATTGTGTTTTGATTATAGAGGTAACTTGGAGAAAAACCTGTAATTTCACCACGAAGGGATTTCTTGTTTACATTTTCATTTCGGGAACTTTCATATGAGATGATAGTGGGAGGGGAAAGCCAAGCAGCTATTATCCCGCTGAATAGTCACTCACTCTAAACTCCTGTCCTCAGTTTCATTCTCTAAGACTTTGCTTGTCATTGGACTCCTGGGGTAGCTCTCCTTTCTGACCTTAGTCTACGCAACACATGGAGCTGTGCTTCCTCACAACTATTGCCTGTGATAACTGTAGTACAAATTGGCACAGAACGGAGGACAGCACAAAGCAATTCACATATTTTTCTGCCGTCCCTCTCAGTGCAACAGCTAACCAGCCGACTTCTCCCGTAAGCCCTCTCCCAGCGGCTTCCACAGCCCTCTCCTATCTCCCTCTTCCACGATCCACAACCTCCAATTTCTTGGCTGCTTTCCTTGCACTGGGTCAGATATTCTGGAAATTATAGTTTTTGGTTTTCCCTACATTTAGGCCATTCTTTCCCCCTTTTTCATCTCCATTCATACTTAGCAACGAGGCTGAAGTTCAGAAACGGGAGAATAGGAAGAGAAGTCTCAGCTACAAAGAGAAAAACACATTTTTTAAAATCTTACCTCCATCAGCTCTGGAGGGTAGTGAGAAGAAAAGGTGGGATGTGGCATGGAAGCTGGGGAGGAGAAGAATACAATTTCTTCTCCGTATTCCACCTGGGGAGGGGATGGTATATTGGATAAGCTGGTGTGAATATCCAGCCTGAAGGACTCTGGAGGAAATTGGTTCACCGGTGGCCCTGATCAAGCAAGCATTCCAATAGAGTGGCCATAGAAACGTCAGTCATTTTGGTAGTGATTGGACAGTGATTAGGCCTAGGAGTTTCTAGTTTAGCTTTCCTGAACTATTTGTTTCTTGTATACAATGGGTGAGACCTAGAAATCTCTAGTGTACAGGAAACTCAGAGAGCAGCTGAGTTGAAAGCCAGCAAGATCTTCCTCGATGAGGTTCATGAAGGAACCTGGTTAAGCAGAGCCAGGCAGGCAGGGACTCGGAGGAGAACCGAGTGAGGCTGCCATGAGGGCCACACCTGCAAACCTGCCGGCCACCACTCTAGCCACAACAGCCACCTGGGGAAGCAATCACCAGGCCCAAAAGGACATTTTTACAGAGGCCGGAGGAACTGGAGGGTAGCAAAGGTCCATTTCCCTTGAGAACATACACTCAGGTGATATCTTAAAAAAAAAATATATATATATATATATATATATATATATATATATATATATATATATATTAAAAAAGAAAAGAAAAGGAAAGAGAAAATGATTGGGCATGAGATAGAATTTACTAAATTGGACTAAATTTAGCTGCCTCCCCCTTTCATCATTCCCTTATTTACCTAACCATGTGGAGGAAAAAAACAGATCAGCTAGTGAGAAAATAAAGAACCTATATTTCTCTCCATATCTGCACATAGCATTAATATATTTTTCATATTTAACTTTTTTCCACGAAGTTTTGCTCTCCCTACTTCCTTTTATTAACAATTCTCACTTTAAAACTTTCACAAATTACATATATATATAACCTTTCAGGTAAATGCTATCCCTTCCCCTCCTAAGAATGATGAAGCAGGAAAGTTTTTGTTTTATTCTTTCTCCTCCTGCCCCTTTCTTTTCTTCCTTCCTATCTCTTACCCCTCCCCCTCCTCTTCCTTCTCCTCCTTCTCCTCCTCCTCCTCCTTCTCCTCTCCTTCCTCTTTCCTCTTTTTGCTCTTTTTCTTAAGCTGCCTATTTTTATACAAGGTAGTCTTGTTGAGGCAGCGGTCAGTTTTTTCAATATGGATCCATCTTACGGAGGTTCAGGGACAAAGCCAGCAAATATCTTGAATTTCCTCACTTCCCATGAAGTTTATTTCCCTATTTGTCATTTAATGGGTAAGAGCATCTTCTTTTTGAAAGGTGTTTCATTCCTTGTTACTCTTAAATCTAATAGGCATTTCAAAGACATAAACCAAATTTGTAACCAAGGAGGCCCTTGACTTCTGTTTGCTTTCTCAAAGCTAATCTCTAAGATTTCTCTACTCCATAACATTAATATACAAACAACCTATTGGCTCCTAAGAGGATAAAAGGGTATGATCCATTCCTAAGAACTCTCTGATTTTACAGAGCCAATGGAAAAAATCCCAAACCCACAAATTGATTTTCTTATATTCACAATTTTAATATATCACACTAGGATAATCAAACTTAAATATCATCAGAGTAATCCTGGCTGCCTTTGCCTTCTCTCTCTACATTTTGCTCCTGTACCTTTCAGATTGTAAAGGTTTCATGCTTCCTTTTCACACTACTTTATTAGTCAAGAGCTCACCTGCTCTTCTTGCAGCTGGCACAATAAAACTTTGTTTCCAAAATATCGGCAACTCAGCTTGACACAGCTAGCATTATGCTCCTTAAATATCAATGCTTTTTGAAGGAAATTAGCTTTTGGTTTTGTGGGTGTTTTTTCCCCTCACAACTACCTTGTATTTACATCACACATTTCCCCCAAAGACACAGTAATTTACAAGTGTTAACTGATTCCTACTTAGAAAGGAGTTGGTGGGAGACACACCAGTTTAGTCCCAATGTGAGAAATGAAAGTACAGAGAAATCATCACTTGCATGAAGTCAGAAAAGTAAGAAATAAAAATCTGTCAATTGGATCACAATTTGACCTCTTTCATTCACCAAGAAGGGGCACAGTACAAGAACATGTGAAGAATTAAAGTGCCAGGTAAGCTAGTTTTACTGGATCTCAGTTTCCTATCTTTAAAAATTATAGTGCTTGATTGTTTAATTTGGAAGCCCATTACACTCAAACCTGATCATTGTGTTTATTCAGCTAATCACACACACACCACACACACACACACACACACACACACACACACACACATGTTTCATAATTCAGTTAACATCTACCCTCAATTTTTATATGAAAAGCCATTTTCACATTAAAAACATATTTTGTTATTTTGTTTATTTCCAGAGAGAAATATGACAAGAAGGCAAATTATACTTGTTGCAGGCCATTTTATTTCCCATAACTGTCAGTCCCAATCCTGCTCCCTCAACACATAAACATTAATTAGTAATATTGATTTCCTGATAAAGTATTAATGTAATAAGTAAAATATTTTACAGTTTAGATAATTATATTTTTATCATTTATTTTCTATAATTAAATTTTTGAGCACTTGTTTTTAATATGCTCTCTAACATGCCCATTCTTTATCAAGAGAAAATGTGAAATTTATGAATTTCAATGGCAGAATTTGTTGGTTTAACTTTTTACTGCTTTTGGTCCTTCATTTGGATCCCATGTCTGTCTGTGCATGTGCATGGTTACACAACCTGCATTATTTCTCTGCCCTCCCAGCCTTTCTCAATCAATTCTAGAGTGAGTGACCTAATACCTACCTTGGATATCAAGACAACACAATGTTCTGCTCTAGAGTAAACTTTGACCACTTCCCCTTCCATCTAGCAAAATGGCACTGCTATTGAGAGAAAAGAAATTAGTACTGATGGAAAACAACAAAGACTATTTTTCATCCTGGGGCCATATTGAAAATGATGACATGTTGTATTTGGTGCAGATGTCAATTTTTTTCCAAAGGTATACAATCAATTCAATTTTGTATTTCCCACACACTTACACCAACTTGTCATTTATTAGTGTGTACTGTTTTGTTATGTGCCCAAGAATGTTTGGGGTAAATTTACAATCAAGGGGGGAAGTAATCAGAGTGATAGATCACATGGAGTTGCTTTTAGCCACAATGTGGGAGCTAAGACCAGAAACAGAGACACTTTTTTTGTGTTTTCTTATTGGTTTTGTTTTGGTTTTGAATCTTTTCCCCTCCCAGAAAAATTCCATTATACCAAAATAAGATCACAATCTTGATCAACTTGTGACTAAAGAAGAATACTGTGATAATCTAAATATAGTAAAAAACAAATGACTGTCACTGATAACCAGGATAAAATATTTCCACCTTGTTTTCTAAAGGATGGGGTTATTTTAAATGTCCCAAATTAACCTCAACAGGAAAACTGCCTTATTTTGGGTAAATCAGGAAAACAGAATAAAATTTATGAATAGCAAGAATACATAGTCATTCAAGACAATGGACTTTCTTTACTGAGGAGATTTTTTTCTTACATTGGCTTGAATCGATTAATAGGAAACAGAGGTAGAACAAAGCCTATGTTTGGGAATTCCTCTCTCAGGCAGATATATTCTTCCTGTTAGTAGGTCAAAGTGAGGAGAATAAAGAGCAGTGAGAAATAATTATTTTTAAAAGGATCATATACATTATATTTTAATACTAAATTATAATTTGTCAAATAGATATCCATTAGTAATTTTTCTTTCCAGAATAATATAGCTTTGAAAAATGAAGATTATTAAATACAGGAAGTAACCTAACTCACAATGGATTCATCCTCAACATTACTCATCATGATAATCACTCACAAAACATGTCCTGATGTCCTTTACATATTCATTCAATAACTAAGCTGGCAAGTTATTACTTAAACACATGGGTTATCCATGAATATCAGGCATATGACTCTGTTATCCAACTATGGACCCATATTTTATGTAAAAGGTAGAACATGAGATTTTTATATACTGGTAATTTGGGGGCAAAGCTTACATCATCATTTTAATGTCTAGTCACTTAATTCTAAATGACCCAGACTGAATTTTTCATGATGTGTATTAAGCTAAAAAAGAAAAAGTACTTTAGATATTAGAGAATTTAAAAATTCTGAAATTTGTCAAATACCGTTCTTACAGCAATGATTCATCTTCTAACAAATAATATAAACAATTTTGTCTAATATTTTAAGAGTCAACACATTCCTACTGACATGCATTTCTTCTTAAATAGCCTAACGTTCTTTTCCATTATGGTAAATAACCATTAGTCTCCAGATCTGAACTAGGGAAAAGAAAAAAAAAAAAGGTCCAAATCATTGAAAGTCTTGCCATGAGTCATTTGGCAATTGCCTGAGAATAATTATCCTTGGAATTCTGAGTCACCAGTAATTTCGCTATTCAACCCACCTTCTTTGTGTAAAAGCTTAGATGGAAATGGGAACCAAGAAAATAAAATAAACGTCTGTCTCCAATATTCAGAACATCTGCATGAGTAAAAATTATTCAAAAAGATACCATGAATTTTTAAAATGAAATGCAGCATGTAAAAATTAAGCACCTGGTCCTCTCCTTTATATTTCATTTTAAAATTCTAAATAGACTATCACAGCTGTACATTTTACTGCATTTTATATTATGGCAGACAGTCAAAGCAATACTGCATCCTTTCTCATCTGAAATCCACATAAAAATTAATAAAAAGAAAAGGTAAAAAACAGAGCATGTGCCTTTTCTCAGATGCAACAAAGAATTAGGGATGCCACACAAACCAATAACAGACCATAAAAATGATCCCAAAACACACTTGATTCCAAATAAATATTTGAGATAGAGCAAAGGTGATATTATTTGATTTCTTGTTAATTCAGACTTCCTAAAAGACACATAGGAATCTGGATAAGAAATTCATTTAGCTTTGAAGATACTATGTACTTACCATAACTTATAAGTAAAAACTGAAGAAATCAATGAAGTCATCTTACTGTTTATTTTTTGTCATATAACCTGATGATTCATAAGCCAATCATAAGAAATATACATGTTATAAAACAGGAAGCAAACCTTTCTAAACTTGATAATTGGTTGGCACATACTGTAGTGTCAATACCAACCAAGTTTCAATGTTTTGGGGAGAAACAAGGCATAACTGGGGGAAATAATCCTAAAATAAGCAAGAATCATTAATTTTCAAATAGGTAGATAAGCCTAAATTTACAAATGGCATTTCTCATTGTTTTATGTAAACTAATTAGTCAGAGGAATTGAAGTTTGCCTCTTTGATTTAAAAATATTCATTCTCCAGAGACATAGAAGCATGGAACAGACTGTCAAATCTCAAAGGGAAAGTGGAGAAGGGTGGATGGGTGGGAAGAGATCAACCAAAGAACTTGTATACATAACTGCATAAGCCAGGGACACAGACAGCAGTGGAGTGAAGGCCTGGGGCAGGGGGCGGGGGCAGAGGAGGACTAGAAGAGGTCTATGGGGAAACAGGGGGACATATGTAATACTTTAAACAATAAAGATGAAAGAAAACTAAATAAAAATAAAAATAAAAATATTCACTCTAAAACATTTTAAATATTAATGCTGATAAAATACTTTGTAAATAATGTAGAAACAAATTAATGGTGTTTTATTTTTTAAAAATTCCAGTTCTATCAGATTTTCTGCAACTACAGTCACACGTGTTATGAATATTAGTTTCTTCTATATGACTGTTTATGATGACTTGTTTTTATTTAAAAATAAAGGGGAAAGTCCCTAGCCTGGAGTCAATAACTTCAGTTTAAATCTAAATTTACCAACCATGCCTCAGAAAATTTATTTATTCACCTAGTGCTTAGGTCATGAGGATACAAAGTAAGCAAAACAATCATGGCCTACACCCAGTTTTATCTGTAAAAATGAGAAATAATATTGATAGCATCTCAACTAAATGTTAGTCCCTTTCTCATTCTAAGTCATCAGACCATGTAGAATGAACTCTAGACAGATAAAATTCTTTAGGCAAGTGACAACATGTGCCTAATGTTGGCTTTTGAAAATGTTTATTACTTCTAACAATAATGGCTGTAGTCCTAGTCATATAAAATATGAAAATAAGATATTATGGTATTTTTCCCTTTTAAAAATGTCATTGAATTTTTCAGGTAGTTGTATCATATTCTTGGATAACAGTTGATTTATTGTGGTGATTTTAACCACACACACAAAAAGAGAGATATAAAATTTTTAATTAGAAGTACTTCCACATGATTTCAACTCATATACTCTTATAAAAAAAGTCAGAATCTTTTTCTATTAAACAAGTCAACTGTTGGTTAAAATTTTTTGTGACTTGCAGTAAATTAGAAGTTAAGGGGAAGCTATATCTTTTTAGAAATGCCATAGAAACACTAAACATCACTATGGTGTATTATAGAGCTCAAACGTACTGTGATATTAATTTTAAGACATATGTATGCTGTAGTTCATGAAAATAAACTAAATGTTCAATAATATTTGCCTTTAAACCAAAACCCAGGGAGCACAGAGATGGGAAATAAAGGTGTGGATTCACTTCTTTGATATTAATTACAGATGCTCTCCTTTTTTTCATTTATTATTTTATTTTATGTTTTTATCCTCACTCAAGGATATGTCACTGTGAGAGAAACAGATGAATTGGTTGCCTCCTGTGCAAGCCCCAACCAGGGTCCAGGCTTGGGAGGAACAACCAAGGTATGTGCCCTTGTGCCCTTGACCAGAATAGAACCCTGAACCCTTTGATCCTCAGGCCAACTCTATCCACTGAGCCAAACCTGCTAGGGCATGTTCTCCTATTTTTAAAGGCAAGTGAAATCATGATGTTAATATTGTAGAAGTGGATAGATTTGAAAGACTATAACTCTACATTGTTTCCTATTGCCTATGAAGTTCTAAGAAAACAGAATATGATCAACAGAATTATTGCTAAGAAAATATAATAATAACTGACAGTATTTTCAAGATTTCTTCTACTTACTAGGAGGAAAGGTAGAAAGAAGGATTGAGAATGTGATGCCTTTATTCTAATAGCATACTACCTCACTTTAGCATAAGGCTACATTAGGATTGATAAAATTGTGGACTTTGTTTTAAATTTTGTTCATTTGTTTAATTAATTAATTTTTATTTTTATTGTTTAAAGTATTACATATAGTAGTACATATATCTCCTTTTTTTCCCCATTGACCTTCCCCAGGCTCCCCTATCCCATACCCTCATCCCAGCCCCCCAGTGTCTTGTGTTCATTGGTTGTACTTATATGCATGCATACAGGTCCTTTGGTTGATTTCTTTCTCTCCCTGCCTTCCCAACACTCCTCAGCCTTCCCCCTGTAATTTGACAGTCTGTTCAGTGCTTTACTGCTTCTGTATCTATATCTATCTTTTTTTTCATCAGGTTATAATCTTTATTTTCCATAAATGAGTGAGATCATGTGGTATTTTTCTTTCATTGCCTGGCTTATTTCACATAACATAATGCTCTCCAGGTCCATCCATGCTGCTGCAAATGGTAAGAATTCCTTCTTTTTCATAGCAGCATGGTATTCCATTGTGTAGATGTACCATCGTTTTCTAATCCACTCATCTAGTGATGGGCATTTGGGTTATTTCCAAATCTTAGCTATGGTGAATTGTGCTGCTATGAACATAGGGGTGCATATATCCTTTCTGATTGGTGTTTCTAGTTTCTTGGGATATATTCTTAGAAGTGGGATTAACGGGAAAAATGGGAGTTCCATTTTTAGTTTTTTGAGGAAACTCCATACTGTTCTGCACAGTGGCCACACCAGTCTGCATTCCCACCAGCAGTGCACGAGGGTTCCTTTTTCTCCGCATTCTCACCAGCACTTGTTATTTGTTGATTTGTTGATGATAGCCATTCTGACAGGTGTGAGATGGTACCGTATTGTTGTTTTGATATGCACCTCTCAAATAATGAGTGACTTTGAGGATGTTTTCATATGTCTCTTGGCCTTTCTTCTTTCAAAAAGATTCTATTTAGGCCCATTGCCCATTTTTATTGGATCATTTATCTTCCTTTTATTAAGTTGTATAAGTCCCTGTAGATGTTGGAGATTAAACCTTTATCAGTGATAACATTTTCAAATATATTCTCCCATACAGTGGACTTTCTTGTTGTATTGTTGATGGTTTCTTTTGCTGTACAGAAGCTTTTTATTTTGATGTAGTCACATTTGTTTATTAAATTAGAATTTTCTCATGTGTTCAAACTTGTGAATTGCTAGCATTTGATCTTTGTGTGAGTGACTGATCTTTTTTTTCCTTTTTTGTTGTTCTTGTTATGACTTTTTATCAAATTTTGCTACTATCTTCCTTGGGGATAAAAGGTTCTAAATATTTGGGTCTTTAAGAATAAGCAGTTTCAATGAAAAAAAAATAATCTTAGTGGCCCTATTTAATTTAAACTGTAACTTCTCAGTACCTCCTAAAAAGGGCAAAAACATTTTCAAGGAAAAAAGCTATTTTAGTGACCTTTTGTCCCTCCCTAGGAGGAAGAAGTCTGACAGGTAGATATATGGAGAGTTTGTTATTGTAAATTCCAGATCTTGTGATTATCTCTGACTCAACTTCTGGGGTTTTATCTGGAATTCCTGTGAAGGGTCAACAAGTGTATTACTGCCTGTCTTCACCTCCTTGTGACCCTAATTTTAAAACGACACTTTATAGGATTCAGAAAGTACACTACAGTGTGGCATTTCAGCAGGCAAACTTTGGATTGGGATGTACCTGAAAATATATAATTAGTTCAAGCAACAAAAAATATAATTTTTAAATATTTTTATGTATGTCCAATTTTGTTTTCAGAGTTTAAGGAGAAAAATCTATATAACTTTTTTACTTTAATAATTTTTTAGAGCCAAATGTTCCATTGCACTATTTATTCCTGAATAAAATTTTCTTATGGTATCACTATAAATAAATAACTTCCAGGATGAATATATATATAATATACACAGATGTAATATACACAAATACATCTTAATAAATAAAACCATACTGAGTATTTGTATTAAAATTTTCAGAGGTTGACAAATGCAGGTAAAGCAATACATTTTGACAATAAAACTGCCTCTATATATGTTGGAAAAGTGAAATGGCCTATTTCCAATAAATGTTAAGTATAAACATAAGTTCAATGGCCCCAAGCTTCCAATTATTGCTCCTCTGACCTTCAGCACCTGTTAAGAAGAGCACAACTGGTTCTCTAACGGGGAAGATGGAGATTGGTTTGCTAAAAGGAACTCTTGTAAAATGGGTAATGAATGGTGGAAACAGATATATAAGAAGAAAGAAAATTAAAGATGAAGATTTAGAAAACTTTCTGTGAAGGAAGTATTGCAGTGAAATGCTTAAAGAGTATGGTTTCTGTGTTGTAAAGTAGGTTCCAGATCACTCGCTTGATGTGTGGTTTTAGGTAGGTCATTTAATTTCTCTAAGCCCATTTTTCCATCAGTGAAAAGGATATAAAATGGTACCTCTCTGATAGGCCTAACATTAGAATAAAAAGTTACACATTTGGCACAACATCTGTTTTTTGTTTTGTGAAACTGTCCATTGTAAATTTAATGAATAAAGTAATTGAATGATAAACAAACCTTCCAAATATTATAGATAATCCAATGTGTCTAAGCTTAGAGCACTAGTTAAGTATACAATTTTACCTATATGTTCCCAAAAATTCTAATTTAGCACTTATTAGTTGGGATTTAGGAATCTGTATATTAACAACTTCGCCAGGTGATTCTCATCATGAGAGAAGTTTGGGAAACACTGGTCTAGAACATAAGGTCCCAATTAATCTTGAATGCAGTTTGTGGGGTAAAATTAAATTCTTATTATTAGAAAAGGAAAATAATTTCTATTAAGAACCAAGCAGTGAATTTCGTTATTGTCTGAAACAGAATAATACATGGAAATCATGAGCTATGGGTGCAACCGTCCTTTGTGTCATACTTTTTTTATTCCTTTGATACTGTCAAAGACGTATGACAACCCAAAAGTTGGGAACTTTTGAAAATTGAAAGCACAAGAAATGCCAAGAATAATGATTATGTGAGATAAGGGGATCTAACATTTGCATATTTTACCAGCAATTTTTTAGTTTCTTTTAACTTGAGAAAAATGTAAGCTGTTTAACATATTTTTCAAACAAATCATTTAAATATAAAAAAGACTCAGAGGTGAAAAATCTATGAGATCATTTCCACTTATCACATGTACAATGTGAGAAAGAGCTTTCCTTTTTTCATCATTTTGATGGGAATTTTTGTCAAGCTACATCTAAATATAACATCCTGATTCTAATTCTTTTTCCACGCGTACTTTTTCGGTCATTTTGTTTCAACTGATTGTTAATACCCTCATAGACTTAAAAAAGGTCGGTCAAGAGACTCAAACTAGACATGCATTTAGGAACAATCAAGGAGAGCTCCCGTGCTTTACACGCAGCGAGCTGGTCCCTTGACTGATTTGGCCAGGTCTGGAATGAAATATTCTTCACCTATTTTTGTGATCTCTCTTACGTTATTGTTCTAAATTATTTATTATCTAAACATTGTAGTTTTTATATGTTTATTCCACCTTTCAAACATTTAGAGCCAAATTGTCTGTAGGTATCTTGTTAAAAATGTATCTTGGTTATTGAAAGTAATACAGATGTCCCCTTTTCCCGCTATAGACCCCATCTAGCCCACCTGCCCCCGCCCTAGGCCTGCACCGCACTATTGACTGTACCCATGGGTTATACATATATGCTTATAAGTTCTTTGGTTGATAGTATCTTGATGAAGTAAACTCATTACCTAACTATATGTTTACCAGACAAAAATAACAGGTTGTCAATACCTGTTTTTTGAGATCTCTGATGCTGATTCCTTGTGTACCACTGATAATTCAGCCTCTTGCCCTTTCAGCAGAAAATAGAATCCTGAATTTCATTTAATTAAGCTATATTTTCTATGGCAACTGGAACTCTACTAACCTCGGTATCTTTATTTTGCCATTTCACTTCTCATCTGATTGATTAGTTCAGTTAATGTACCCAGTTTTCCAAAGAGACATTCTACAAGACCTCAAAATATCAAATACATCATGATAGATACATTAATTTTAACCAAATGCTATATTATTAAATGGTCTTAAAGAAGAATGTACTACTATGTAACATACAAGGAGGCTAGTTTAAGCAATAATAACAAAATGAGTACCGGTATTTCCATTAACCAATTTATGTAGTTGGTACCTTAAAGATATCTCTGAAGCTTCTTTTGTCACCCTTGCTGGCAATTCCTACTCTCTTTTCAGTGATAATAAATAAATTTTGTATGTTTATTCTCTCTTTTCTTTATTGGTTTTGCCACATATCTGTATATACTCATACAACCTGTTTTTGTGTGTGTTTTGTTCCTATACTTAAACTTAACATAAGTGAAACCATTCTAAAGAAACTTTACTGTGCATAATTTGACACTTGATATGAAACTGTCTATAGTTGTACATCATTCAAACTTACTAGTAATATGATTCTATTGTCCGTACGGATCAAGATGGACTTATGCACTGCTGATGAACTTCATGATCTTATTTAGTCTCCTCTTTCACTGTGAGAGTGACTCCAGGAGGTCTATTGCTGGGTCATATGTTAAAATGTACATACATTTTAAACTTGGAAAAGACAAATTGTTTTTTAAAATACACCAATGTATAATTCCGGCAGCAGTGTGTTAAAGTTCTAATAGTTTCTCATGTCTGAAAATATATGATCTTATCAGACATTTACATTTATTTATTCCTATATCATTGGGTCTTTGATATATTCTGGATAACTAATGAGCTTAAGCATTTTTCAGATGCTTATCAAAATTTGTTTTCCTTTTAAGAAATAAGTGTTAATAACTTTTTTATATCTTTTCACTGGATTGCTTTTCTTTTATGTTCATAGAAATGCATATGATACTGAAATATTTGATTGCATAAATGAGACCAGCCACAATTTAGTAGTCTTTTATTTTTTTTTAAATGAACACAAGTTTTTTATTTTAATGTAGACAAAATATTTTTACTTTATATTTTGGAGTTTTTTTAATATTAACTCACCCTCTACTTCAAGTGCATAACATAGTCTTTATGATTGATGTTAAAAGTATGAACTGTTAAGTTTTTAATTCATCTAGAATTGACTTTTTTTGCATGTTGTAAGCTATGAATAAAATGTCTCTTTATTTAATAAGCCATTCTTTTTCCAATGCCAGTTCTCTCTGTCAAATATTCATATGTATACAGGTTCTTGGCTCTGTAATCTGATTCATTAGTTGTTCATCTCTGCACAAATACCAAACTATAGTACTATAGGTTTGTTTTAAGTCTTATTATGTCCTAGAGTTTAGGTTTAACAAGCCAGATACATTGCTCAGAGAAAGTAAAAATGTTGTTATTCTCTTTTTTTCTAGGATGTTTCTACCTTATAATTTATTGCAATTTCTTTCAGTACAGCTATACATACTTTGATTCATTTTGAATGTGCCTGGTATAGCTTTCTTTTTAACCTTTTACTTTGAACTTTTCTTTGTTTTTCTATTTCAGTTGTATCTCTTACAAAAAACATATAACCAGATTGTTTTTAATTTTTATTTTGATAATTGGGTATTTTATTGAGGAAGTTAGTCTATGTAAATATGTTCTGATATCCATATGAAGTCTTTGAAATTATTTATATAAACTTTTTTGTCTATGTTTCTTATTACAATCCCTCTACTCATTTCACACCTCAGTTTTTAATTTCTGTTTATATACTGGTTACCTTGATATTTAATTTGGGACTTAAAAAATTCTAAGGTTGAGAGTATAATTAACTTAAACAATAATAGCATGTTAGTTGAAAATAAGCTAATTAGAATAAAGCAAGCTTAGGTCCTTGCATTGTTTGAAAAGAAGGTCAGGTCTGGCAAACTTCACACCAGCAAATACTTTATACTGACTTTTTTTAAACTTTTTTTTTGTGGGACCACATAGGTAATATGACTTGGAGCCTCAACTAGTGCAGAAAATAATTGCTATACAAATAAAAATTTTAAGTTCTTTATGGTTTATATTGCCAAAAATTGAAGTCCCATACTTATTTCTCTATTCTTGAAAAAAATATTTTACAGAACTATACTTTATGCGGAAATTAACCTTAGAAATTTTTCCTGAAAATATTGTACTACTAACTCTGAATTTAATTAAACTCTCCTCTATGTTCTTTTCATAATAAACTAATTGGTGACATTAAATTGCACTCTTTATAAAGATTAATATTTTTTTGGCAAAGCACAAGGTGAAGTCTTTTCCTTTAGGGCAATAATTTTCAACATTATAACAATATCAAAGCACTTTATGTTCACTCATAAACATAGAAATAGGTTTATAATTTTAATTGTGTTGAAAAATTATAGTTACTTAATTGTCCCCAAATTACCTTACATTTAAGATAATATGTTTTTATGTACAACTTATATTAAGATCATTTTCTATTTAAAAATTAAATGGAAGGGGGAAATAGGATGATATAGATATATAAAATTTATGATAAAGGAAACTGGGCAGAATGAACCTTGTTTTCTAAATTATATACATTCAATAACTGTTATATACAAAGTATGATCCTAGTATAGTATATTAAAATTTTACTGTGTTGGTCATGTTATAACACACAAATCCAGACAAGAAATAACTTACTTCTGACCTTGTGCTTCATTGAAGAAATTAAAGAGTTATAATGTCATGATTGTTGATAAAAGTGCAAAAATCCAATAGAAAAATTAACCTGTGAAACATGTTATCTGACAGCTAATATTGAACCTATACTATGAAAGGTTAAAGATTCTTAAGGTTATTGCTGATAATGAAAGAAAACAAAATAAGCAGAGTCCCTGAGTTATAGCTTTTAAATATATGATGTAAAAATAAATCTCTGATTTGAAAGAATCACTTGCTAACCCATTTCCATTCTGTGAAGAATGTACAACCTTCTCAAAATTTTTCAGCTGAAACCGGTTTGGCTCAGTGGATACAGCATCCTAGAGCATCGGCCTGCGGACTGAAGGGTCCCAGGTTCAATTCCGGTCAAGGGCATGTACCTTGGTTGCGGGCAAGAGGCAGCTAATCCATGATTCTCTCACATCGATGTTTCTAACTCTCTGCCCCTCTCTTTTCCTCTCTGTAAAAAATCAATAAAATATATTTAAAAATTTTTCAGCATATTTGTTTTTCTGTTATGCAATTATGTTCTGGATATTTTGAAATTATGCAATTGTCATCTAACATAGCAAAGAAAAACAAATGCTAAGACTTTATCCAAAGGAACTCACATGGCTAATGTGGGTAGATCTAGTGTAATTTTTCCTGACAAATTTTGTTTCACCTAATGTTTTTTCACTCATTTGTAAGAATAACTGAAAAGAATTACCTGCTAATGCTGTGTTTCCATCACCACCTCTTCATAAATGTTATTAATTACAAATTTTTCATTAAACTAGAGCAATAAATATATTTCTACCGAACACTTATTGTGCTCATTTTTACTATTCCCAAGACCATTATAGCCTAATTTTAATGCATTTTAACAAATGAAGAAAAATCAAAATTCATTACTGCCTAAAGGCTCGGATTTTATTTAATTACAAAATGAACATGGTATTTTAAATAAACAATTCTACATTGTTAATACCAATCAAGATTGACATGAGATTATAGCATAAAGCACCTCTACTTTTGTCTAACAAGAAAGGAAAAACAACATCATAACAATTCCAAAACTACTGACACTCTGCAGAACTCTTGGAATAATTAATGAAAATACCTCAGCTCCTCTTGCCCAAACACTTTGATAACTGTAAGATATTCCATTAAAAAATATTGATCTAGCCGAAACCGGTTTGGCTCAGTGGTAGAGCGTCGGCCTGCGGACTGAAAGGTCCCGGGTTCGATTCCGGTCAAGGGCATGTACCTTGGTTGCAGGCACATCACCGGTAGGAGGTGTGCAAGAGGCAGCTGGTTGATGTTTCTCTCTCATCGATGTTTCTAGCTCTCTATCTCTCTCCCTTCCTCTCTCTGAAAAATATCAATAAAAAAAATACATATTGATCTATTAATTCACATGAGTTTCTAATAAGATGTGTTCATTAAAATAAGCCTTGTGTAGATATTAAGAATGTCTCATAAATTTTTTTTTAACCTTAAATATACAACTTCCATGTTTTCTTTCTAGGTATATTTGTCAAAGAAGCATTCCTCAGTGATATATTATAAACTATGTGAGAACCAGACTGGCTAACATTTGATAAGCCTGGAAGGTGTGGTTCAGCAGTTGAGGGTCAACCTAGGAACCAAGAGGTGGCTGGTTCGATTTCTGGTCAGGGCACATGCCCCAGTTGCAGGCTCGATCCCCAGTGGGTAGTGTGCAGGAGGCAGCAAATTGAAGATATTCTTCCCTCTATCCCTCTCCCTTCCTCTCTCTATTAAAAAAATCAATAAAAACATATTTAAAAATTTATAATATTTCAAAATAGAGACATCATTAAAGTTGGCTTGATCACCTGTAAAATTTTTGGAACATGTATTTAAATACAGACATTATTTAATGGACACTTTTGATGTGTTCTACAATTTAAGTTCTATATTTGTTTTAACCTATCTTATATCACTGCTTCTACTCTTCCAGCCACAATTATGCCTTCTCAGTGAAAAAATATCATGAGTACTATTCCCCCAAAAAGAATTATAGAAAATGTTGAAAGTCTTTTTCAAATACATATTAAGTACTTAATATTACTAACAATGCATGGGTTTCTCTCTGTATAATGCATTGCATTTAGTTCATACATTCATAATTGCTGTGTAATTTCTCCCTCCACCAAATCCTTTATTTTTTTTTAAAAAAAGAGAAATACTTATAAACACCTGTTGAAGAGGAAAAAAATAAATGCATAAAAATCAGTCATATCTTCACAGATATTTTGGCTTTACAGTAGGTAGAAAATTCTCTTTCGTGCTACTGAAGTCTCTTATTATTTTCTTATTAACTTCCAATGTCACCACATATTATGAGATGCAAGTGGTGACATTATAAAAATTAAACTCAGGACATTTGGGCATACTGCATCCAAGCATACACTGTCAACAAACAAAGCCACCTGACCTTTGAAAGAGAACAATTCATGTGTGCACATCTCATGCCTGTCTGCCTTCCGTATACTTAGCAGGCTGATGACTGCTCCCAGCTATGTGGATATTCTTCTCTCCACCTGACTGGCTGTGGATAGGAGGCAAATGATCTGTTAAAAGGTGATCTACTTTGTAGATGTCTCAGTCAATCAGAGTAGGGTATTGGTAAACATAAGCAGGCGTGCTACTTTAGCTAGTCCCGCTACTACCTGCGCTGCGTTCACTTGCCTTATGTAAAAGGTCACTGCAAATACTGCTGTGAAATGGCTCAGGGAATGAGTCCCTTCAGCAAGGTCCCCGTGGCAATGGACAATAGGAAACCCTTTCTGAGAAATGTAATGCACGTTTCATAGATAATCCAACTATCCTGTTGGTTTAACTCCCTCAGGAAAAGGAATACTTTTCACTACATACCAGGTTAGGTTACATGAAATTGCCAATATACAAACACTTTTTGATCCATAAGAATGCTAATTTCTTATGGTCCAGCCTAATATATCCGATAACTAATATAAAATTTAGAAAACATTGTCGTTTCCATTTTTCCTTCAGATTTCTATGTTATTGAAAACAGAAATTTCCCTCTGGTGACCTACATCTCTTCCTGAATTCAGAAACATTTGGAAAATGACCAATGTAGCAAAACTCCTATAGCATTTTCTATCAATACCAGTGGTTTTCTAAGAAGTGATGTGAGTCCCACTGGTATGTAAGTAAGGTGAATTTGGTGGTAGACTGATAAACATGGGAGCTATTAGAAAACATGCAGCCAACATTTCAAGCTCATATGTTTTAATGCAGTGATTTTCGACCTTTTTCATTTCATGGCACACATAAATTATTTACTACAATTCTGTGGCCATTCAAAAGTATATTTTTTGCTAATCTGACAAGTAGGTATAATTTTGATTTATTTGCACTGGACAGCTGTTGTTATGTTGTCTTTTTTCAATTTTTTATTTGACAACCTAAGTGAAAAGAAGTCAGTACCCCGGACTAAATAGTCAGGTATTGCATATTTTAAAAATTAATGCAGCACTCTGGTTGAAAAGTGATGTTTTAATAGATAGTATTGCTTAAAATAGTTAAGTCTACTTAAGTTTTTTTAAAAGTGACTCATTGAAAAAATATTAGTAGATAAAAATGGAAGTGCTACTCATACAGATGATTAAAATTATGCAAAGCGCCAAAACAGGTTTGGCTCAGTGGATAGAGCGTCCATCTGCGGACTGAAGGGTCCCAGGTTTGATTCCAGTCAAGGGCCTGTACCTTGGTTGCGGGCATATCCCCTTTTACATACAGGCAGCTGATCGATGTTTCTCTCTTGTTGATGTTTTTAATTCTCTATCCCTCTCTCTTCCTCTTTGTAAAAAAAAACAATAAAGTATATATTTTTTAAAATTGTGCAAAGTTCTGGTCCACACGACTACAACTTTTTATATACTACCATATACTATATTGCTTATATTTCCAAGTTTCTCCAGAGAAGATCAGTTTATATTTGATTGTACCATTTGAAATTATACCTTTTGTCCATGAAAAACAGACAAATACTGGCAACTTCATATGGTTCAACCTAAATGTACCTCTGTGACCACACAACATTCAATGTCTAAAAGGTATTAAGTAAAAACTTAAGTTTTGATTGAATGAAAGTATTTAACACAAAGATTGAGTTTTCCATAAGTCTCTGTACGAATACAAAATTTATCAATAAGATTAAGAAAACATGCCTATAAAGAAATGCCAACTGAAACATAAGGATAGAAGTCAACATGTTTAACTTAATTCATGTGTAAATATTAAAGACACATGAATTATTTTTACACAGCACTCTTCCCTGATAGCAACATAAAAATAAATGATTATGCCTCTTAGGAACTCACACCTTTGCTGATCTAATTCCAAATTGGATCGAGATCAAGAATAAATGTATTTATTTTCCTCCAAAAATATGGAATCTAATTAAGAGAAAAACACTCAGAAAACCTATACAGTAGGTCCCTGGGTTACATCAGAGATCCGTTTCTACGGCGACATAAACGTGATTTTTGCTGTAAGTTGAAACTCACCTACATAAGCACCTCCGTTACTCACATGGAGCACGTGCACAGCAGTAATGAAGTGAAACACTACAAAAAAAAATTAAAAGAAAGATAACAATTCCTGACCTTTACTTGTGGTAAATAAATGATAAAAAAAAACATAAAGCACATATGTACATACGTCAAAATTACTGAACTTTTTATATATATATAAAAATGGGAGATGGCGATGTAACCACAAAATGACATACATTGAGTCCAACATAACCCGAGGACTGCCTGTGTGTTCTTTTGTCTAAAACAACATATAACTAAAAGCAAACTATCAAAAGCCAATAAACTTCAGAAGACTGAATCAAATATATTTCCCCTTCAAAATTTCCCCCCACAAAATAATGTCATTAAAGTAAAAATACTATTAAAAAAAAACTTTCAATAGCAGCTTTGTAAACTTTATCAGAGTCCACATATTGCAACCTTTCTTAGCAATCTTATTCATTCCTCATAAAAAGAATAGAAAGACTACATTAACTCTTTGAACATTACTTACCATTTTGTGACTAAGAATACAGAGTAGAGGGAATGTTGAAGAATGGCCAAAGTCAGCAACAGAGAGCCTTTAACACTGTCATGTGGTTTCTACCCTGTTTACTCCACTTAACTATCAAACCCTTCTATCATACAATTTCTAGCTATGATACTAGGGATATGAGAAACGTAGAAAAAGGCACACTTATTTAGAAATTTATGTAGGCCAACAGTATAGAGACATACACTATAAATACAAGTGAATGTTCTTGTGAATTCTGTATAAACAAATGATAGTGTAGTTTAAAGAAAATACAAGTTTGAACTTAATTTTTAAAAAAGGAATACTTTTATTTTGATGCCTTTGATGCTCTTCCATTTCAAATGTAATGTCTGAATTTACTGGCCAGTACGATTGCAATAAAATTCAGAAAGCTTAAAATACTGAAGGTTGCCAGATAAGACACAAGATTCCCAGGTAAATTTGAAGTTCAGGTAAACAACAAATAATTTGTAGACAAGTAGGTCCCAAATATTTCAGGGAAGCATTATAATAAAATGTTACTCATGGTTTATCTGAAATTCAAATGTAACTGTGAATCCAGTATTTTTAAGTTCTTATTATTCTGGCAAACCAGAAAGAATGCAAATAGAAAAGAAAACCAGAAATCTTTTTGATAAACAATCCAAAGAACAAAAGAGTATTCCTGGTTTGGTGGAGGTTGCCAGAGTGATAGGTTTTGATTGCTCCAAGGCTATAAAAGTTCTCCAAAACTTCTTCCAACAGGTCTCCACTGACTTCACCATGCCCAGAAGTTGTTGGTTATCTTGACTGTTCCTGTGTGTTTTTTGTTTGTTTGTTTGTTTTTTGGTATTGGCTATAGATTTTACTGGTTCTTTCTCAGATATAGAAAATTATCAAGAGTTTGCTTTTATAACTTAGATTAAAAATTATGAATAGATTTTTATAATTACATGTAGCCAATGAAGTCCAACATTAAAAACTACTACAGCCATAAAACTAATCCTATATAATAAAAGGCTACTATGCAAATTATCCCCTCTGGAGTTCAACTGGGATACCAGTTCAATTGCCCTCAATGACGTGCACTGACCACCAGAGGGCGGTACAGAGTGCTGAGGGAGGGAGGGAAACAGAAGTCAGAGAGGCCAGGAGGTGGGGAACCTGATTGATTGCTGGCCAGTCCCAGGGACACTACCTGTGCATAAATTCATGCACCAGGCCTCTAGTTAATTATAAGGTTGGAAGATGGTATACTTTTGCTAATTACTCTCAGCTTGGTGCCCATTTTTTTCACGGCAGCCAACAACTGCATGATTTTAGTCTCCATAATAACAATAATGTCATACATCATTAACCCTATTTTATTCTTTTTAAATTTTTTATAATTCCAATAACAAAGATCATTAACCTCTGTTCTGTTTAACATCTAATCAGCCATTTTAGTTAAATAAATATCATAAACAACATTAAATATCACTTTGCTAAGCTACACTGGCTCTCGGGAGGGGAATTCCTCCTAAAGCCTTATATTAACATCAGTTTACTCCACAAGTGTCAAACCATGAATGGTAACCAGGAAATAGATAAATGACAATTTATGGCTTTGATCAAATTAGTTCAAAACTCTTTTTTTAAAGTAGTTTTAAATCTGATTTGTATAACTGCATTGTGTTTATGAAGTTATTTTCTGAAGAGAGTTATAGAATAGAGCTACCACATTACTGAGATATTCTCAAAAGATTGCACATGAGGATGCCAAGATAGTGAAACCCAATGTGTTTTTGAAGGGAATTTCGGAGAATAACTGCTCTCCAAAGCATAGAAACCCATGTGATACTACTTCCAGCCTTGGTCATAGTTACTTTAAATAGTTACCTCTAGATTCTTAATAAAGGCAATATGCTTGCTTGGCACAGCATTTCTGTGTTACCTGAATCAGCATTCCATGTAATCAGTGATATCAGAAGAACTAAAATAATAAATAAGACTTCTACTTAAAACATTTAGCAAAGCTCTGTCCCAGATCTCAAATAAATGTTCATTTTCCCTACACACAGGTCCTTATTCCTTTTTGTATTTGTTTTTACAGAACAATCAGGTAACTGAGGCAGTCTCTACTGTCCTATCTACCTGCTCTCTTAGGCTTGTTTTAGGAGACCAGTGAAAGAAAGATGGATCCAAATCACAGATAAGGAGAAGGTGGTTAGGATAACTGTTAAAATATTATATATAGTTTATATAGTTTGCTTTTGGATGCCACAGACACAATAGAGGAAACACAGGAGTTGGAAAACAGAGATTTGAAAAAGTTTTGGACAAAATCATGTCCTATGAGAAGAAACTAAGGAATTGGGGTTAGTTGTTCCCCAAATGAATAAACTAAAAGAAAATTACCAATTATTTGATTTATGCTCTTTTGGCTAGAACATTTAAGGCCTCTACTGTTTTCCAAAGGAAAAGGAACATGAGTGAATAATTAGAGAAATTGGAGACTCTGATAGATTTATGATTCTTTAACAAATTTCCAGAGCCCATTCCACAGCCAGTAATCAATGTCTGTTCTCCTCCACCCAGAGGTACCAGAGGAGGCCTGGCTAGGGGGATGGTCACTGGGTAGGATGGTGAGTGGGACAGGGGATTCGGGAGCACCAGGCTGTGACAGACACTGACCAAGTTCTGCCCTCTCCCTGTTGGACTCCATTTATTGCTTCCTTCATGCCAGTAACTTAATGGCTATTATTCTTCCTGAACCTAAACCTGAAAATTATATTCTGTGTTATATTACTTCCATTTTTACTATCCTGTATTTATTTAGGAGTGCCTCTACTTTATGGGCCTTATTTAAGACTGGTGGTAGAGAGCTTTGATCAGTCTTTGATAAAGTACTCAATAAATGCAGGTGTCTTAACTAGCCATGGACCTGGATATAGCACTGAGTGATGATGGCAAAAACAAACAAATAAACAAACAAAAACACACAAAAAAAAACCACTTTGGATTTTCTGTCCAATGATGCCAGGAAAAGAGAAACCCTTTCTGTGTTTCTATGCTTTGTTTTGCCTAAAAACCCTGGTTTGCTAGTTCCCAATGTAAAACACTATTGATTTAACTCCCTAAATGAGCTATACTATCATATTAGATTTGTTGAAATTTCACACTGTCTTTCAAATAATTTATACTCTTACAAGGTTCAAGGAAAAATAATAATTAAAATTTAGATTCACCAGAAATTAAAAAGTGATTGCTTTGGTTGTGGCTCAAAATTGTGCCAGAACATGGTAACTTCCACAGGCATATTTCTAAACCTGATCTCATGTGCTTGTTTCCTGCATACAGGTGCACAGAGAAACCTCTGGGCACGAACAGTGCTGTACATCAATACAGCACAGCCACAGGCATTCTCCTGCAGGACTCATTGATTTTAGATAGAATTTCAGGTTCTTTTTCTTATCATAACGATCTTGAGAGATTAAGAAAAAAAAGTGTTGTTTTATTCTCAGTTTACAGATGGGGAAACCAACACGGGAGGTGTCAGGGATTTACCCTAAGGCACAGATTCTGTTGGTGCAGGTTGTGAAATTTAAGGCGCCTGCTTCTAAACACAGTACTTTATTCACTAGGTTCATGTCTTTAAACCTGCGTATTAGAATTAGAAGATGTTTGGATCTTATGCAGAAGCCTCATGATGGAGGCCAGGAAAGAGAACAGCTGAGCTTTTGTTTCTTCCCATTGTGCTTCCCGTTAGCCAGTGTTCTCCCTTTGCTGTCTTTCCCTCTTCCTCTCCCCTCTGGACACCAGTCTGCCCAAGACCTTCCCTTGTTTATTTTTCCACTTTATGCCAAGACCCTGCTTCCACTACTCTGCCTTCCTAGACATCTACTTATGTACTTTTACTGTATTTTTTCAAATATGCACATATTCTTGTAAATTTGTGTGTGTGTGCCTGTTTAAACATCATCAATAGTATGGATGCTATGAATCGCATTGTGCTTCTTATTTTCCCCTTATTAACACTATTCTTAAAATATACCCAGGTTTTTTTTATTTCTACATATATCTGGTTCCTTTTTATGCACATATGGTGCAATTATATATATATATATATATATATATATATATATATATATATATATATACATATACCATATTTTACTTATCCATTCTTCTATTAATGAATTCAACTCTCCATCAAAATATATATGTCTGTCTGTGTGTGTATGTGTGTGTGTGTTTGTGTGTGTGTGTATGAATGTGTGTGTGTGTAAAAGAGGGAGGGAGGGAGAGAGAGACTTTTGACATATCACTTTGGGGTCAAGGCAGAGAAGTTCTTTGGGATAGTCACTGGGCTGTTGGGTGTATAATCTTGCCAAATGCTGCCAAACTGCCCTTTGAATGCCCCTCCCCCCACAGATCATGAGAGCTCCTCACTAAACCCTGCTGTTTCCTTTTCTAATATTCCATATTCTAGGAGTGTTACGTGCCATCTCATTATTGTTCTAATTAGCATTTTGCTGATAACTATTGATATTGAGCATTTATTCAAACATCTGTTAGGTTTTGAATTTTCTTGTCTGCAAAATTATGTATTACTTCTATTCATTTTCCTGCTGGATGTTATGCCTTTTTCTTGGTGCTTTCCAGTTTTCTATTGCAGATATGAATTTCTTATAAGTAGTAGAGGTTTCAAATATCTTTGCCCAGTATGTAAACTTTGTTTATTGTGTACTTCATTCAGTAATAGCCCTTCATTTTAATATTGTCAATTTATCTCTCCCTCCATTTAATTTTTCTATACAAAATATACATACACATATTGTTGTATGTATATTTTTCATACACAGATTAAGGAAATCTTCTCTATGGGTTTGTGATTTAGTGAACAAATATAAATTTTGATGCTCTGTTGTATAACATATTAATGTTGACTCCAGATTTTCACTGAAGACAGTAACTTTATCACTCTAAGATGGTTTGCATTTGATTCAATGTTGTCTGATAGTATATAGTTGTCACTCAATATGCATGGATTGGTTTCAGGACCTCCTGGGAATACCAACATTTGCAGATGCTCAAGACTCATATAAAATGGTGTAGTATTTGCATGTAAGTCTGCACATTCTTCTGCATACTTAAAATCACCTCTAGATTACTTACAAAACCTAATAAAATGTGAATAGCTATTATCCTGTATAGTTTAGAGATTAATGTAAAAAATCTGTACAAGTTCAATAAGACACAATCATTGTGGGCCTAACTACATAGTAGGCCTAACTATGCAGGTCTGTAACTCTTTTTTCTAAAAATTCTTAATCTGTGGATGGCTGAACCTCCTCATATGAAACCTACAATGCAGAGGATGGACTGTGCTACTTTGTGGTTTATTTTTGTCGCATTTGCCTTTACTGATCCTTTTCTTTTATACCTTTCTCTGTCACTTTTCTGTAGATGTGTCAAGAAAAGTGTTGGTATCTGTGAGTACAGTTATGCACACATTAGACACATACCTGCCTCATGGAGCCTACATTCTTCAGGGACAATAGATATGAAAGCAGGTACCACTTTACCTCCAGAAACCAGCACACTGCCTGACTCATAAGAAGGCAGAAATAACTATACAGCATGTCCCAAAGAATGTAATACACTTTAACAGCTGGAAGCTCAATTTTGAAAATGAGATATATTTTAATAACTGCCTTTATCATCATTCAAAGTGTGTATGTACATATTTTGTGATACCCTATATATTGACTGAATGAACTTGTTTTAAACAATGAATTACTAAGGAATTGAAAACTATGTCTACACATACAAAACCTGCACACGGATGGGTATGGCAACTTGATGCATAATTCCCAAAACTTGGAAGCAGCCAAGCTGTCCTTGAGGAGGTGAATAAATAAACAGTGGTAAGTATAGACAATGGAATACTGACTCAATTCTAAAAAGAAATAAGTGATTGAACCATGAAAGAACATGGGAAAACTTTGTTAAGTGAAAGAATTCAATCCCCAAAAGCTATATAGTGTATGAGTCCAAAAATATAACCTTCTAGAAAATACAAAACTATGGGGACAGTAAAATGGTCAGTGGTTGCCAGGGATTAATGAGAAAGAAGGAATGAATAAGCACAGAACACAGAAGATGCTTACCGTGTTTCCCCGAAAATAAGACATCCTCCGAAAATAAGACCTACTTACAGGTTTCCTTATGAGTGAAATATAAGGCACCCCCCCCCCGAAAATAAGGCCCCCAGGCTCTGTCTCAGAATGAAAATTAATTTACCGAAAACTGGTCACTAGGGCCGCCCCGACTGGCATCTAGCAACCAGTGACCTTATGCAGAGTCCTGACGTCACTGCTGTGTGAATGGAGAAAAATCAGCGTGGAAACTTAGTGAAACCTAAACTGCAAGAAGTTGTGACTTGGGTGAAGAATTCATGGGAGAAAATCACTGACAGTTGCATTGCAAATGCACTGCGAGCAGGCTACCTTGACAAGAAGTACTCATTTAAAGACAGTGCTATTGCTAAACATGAGAGATTTGGTCCACTGATTCTGAAAGAAATGGAGTCACAAGAAATTCACCAGGAAATTCAGGAATTGGATTGTTATGATGATGTTCCAGAAGATGATGATATGATTGTCATTGGATAAATGAGTAAATTCTTGATACTGTAGGATTCACAGTTTGTCTGGTTTGTGTTGACAACTACCGCACTACCGTACCGTATACAAGTAATAAATTTCATTTGTTTTCATTTAACAATAAATGTGTACCATATTCTTCTTCATGGAAAAATAAGACATTCCCTGAAAATAAGACCTAGCACATCTTTGGGAGCAAAAATTAATATAAGACACTGTCTTATTTTCAGGGAAACAGGGTAGTACAGTGAAGATAATTTGTATATTACAATGGTGGATACATGCCATTATGTAATTGGACCCCCAATCCCACAATTCGTGGAAGCTGCTCTGGGTGTCACACATAGGCCACTTTACAACGGAAAAAGAATGGAAAATGTCCATAACTTCTAAGGTTAGTTACTAGTATCAACTTAAAAGAAGGGTTTTAGAGCTCAAAAATTATGACTTTGAAGTTTTACAGTCAAAGGTAAAGTATATGAGATATCAAAGAGGATAAAACTGAAGAAATAATTAAGCTGCTGGCCTGAATTTCTTCTTAGTATTTCTTACAAAGATAAAGAGCAGAGAAAAACCAGAAAGATATTTTACATTTTCAGTCCCTTGAAGATTTCCTGAATGGTTGGGGAAAGGGTGAACCTGAAAAAAGGGAGGAAAGGCATGTCTCAATGGGAGACAGAGTGAGCAACCTCAGCTATATGTTACTGTGACAATTTCTTACTGGGAAGGTAAATCAGATAGGCTTACTGAAGTAAGCAACAAATACCTTCAAATGGAATTTTGAATAAAAATCTGAGTAGGAGTGTCTATTTTTATGGCACTGTATCTATGAGAGAAGGCTAGAAATAAGGTGAAACTGATCAGAACCATAGCTTCTTAAAATGATCACTTAGGGTTTGCTGCACACATACACAGTGGAAAGAGAATGTTTGTTGGATTTTTTAAAAAATATATTTTATTGATATTTTACAGAGAGGAAGGGAGAGAGATAGAGAGCTAGAAATATCAATAAGAGAGAAACATCGACCAGCTGCCCCTTGCACACCCCCTACCGGAGATGTGCCCGCAACCAATGTACATGCCCTTGACCGGAATCAAACCTGGGACCCCTCAGTCTGCAGACCGACGCTCTACCGCTGAGCCAAATCAGTTTTGGCACTTCTTGGATTTTATTGGTTCAATCCATCCAGGATCATAAGTATGTAATCAAGTATGTTACAGGGTTTTACATTTAGAAATTGCATTCTTATTTTGTTTGCCTAATCTCTTATTGCCCTCCAAATCAGTTATTTGAACAGTAGACAATATACAACCTCATGTTTTCTCCCTGGATTCTATAAGCATTGTAACAAAGGAAACAATTTGCCATCATCAAATAAATATGAACTAAGCAGTTCAGAGTAGAGTTTTGTTCAATGTTGTACAGATTCGCTAACACAATCCTTCCCTGGAGGCAGCATGTATTCTAAGAGCAAGAGCATATCCAAATTGAAAATAACGTCTATTAGAGTACACTGCTAAGGCAATCATCACGATAATTCAGGGATAAATCCCACTTTCACCCAAGCCTCAATAGTGTGCTCATCTACAAAGACATTCTTAACCCAAATCAGGTACATTATCATCCCACTTCTCCATCTTACCTCAGTAGAGTGAACAAATGTACATGCAGATTTTAGAAAATATCTACACTAATAAAAGAGAAATATGCAAATTGAACACACCTTCACAACACCCAACAGCCAATTAGGAGTGGGTATGCGAATTGACCCAACAAAGATGGGGGGTTAATTTTCATACACAGGCGCCCAGCAGCCCTGGACAGGATGCTTGCATCCTCGCCATGGTGATGACACAGGTGTTTCATGCCGCCCCAGCCGCTCTGGGCCTCTGGGCAGCATGGGAAGGCAGAAGGGCAGCTCCGGGCAGAGCAAAGGCAGAGAGGCGGCTCCAAGAGGGAGCAAAGGCTGTGATAGCAGCCAGAGTAAAAAAAAAAAAAAAAAGCCCATTCTGCACGAATCTTCATGCATCAAGCACCTAATATATAAAGTATATTCTTTATTTTATGATATAATGAGAGTAACTTCAACTTGATTATAAGATACAGTAAAAAAGAAAAAAAAAGTCATAAACCCTGTGTTCACTTACATTGTATTTTATGATAATACTAGTGGCCCAGTGCACAAAATTCATGCCTGAGGGAGGGTGTCCCTCAGCCTGGCCTGCACCCTATCCAATATGGGAACCCCTCAGGAGATGTCCGACTGCCAGTTTAAACTGGCAGTCAGTACATCCCTTTCACAATCCAGGACCACTGGCTCCTAACTTCTCACCTGCCTGCCTGCCTGCCTGCCCCTAATCACTCTGCCTGCCAGCCTTCTCACTCCCAAATGCCCCCCCTTGTCAGCCTGATTGCCCCGAACTGCCCCCCCCGTTGGCCTGCTCACCCCTATTGCCTTCCTGCCAACTTGATCCCTCGCAACTGCCCCCCTTCGCCAGCCTGATCACCCCCAACTGCCCTCCCCTCCTGGCTTGATCACCCCTAACCACCTCTGCCTCAGTCCTACCACCATGGCTTTGTCTGGAAGAATATCGGAGAAGGTCTCCCAGTATAATTAGCATATTACCCTTTTATTAGTATAGTAGAGGCCTGGTGCACAGATTGGGGCTGGCTGGTCTGTCCTGAAGGGGGTCCCACATCAGAGTGGGGGTCCCCTTGTGGGGAGTGGGCAGAGGAGTCTGGGGCAGTTTACAGGCTGGCCATGCCACCATCAGGGTGAGAGTCCCCACTGGGGGTGGGGTGAGCCTGGGTGAGGAACTGAGGGCCATTTGGGGGCAGTTTTTAGGTCTGTTAAGCCCCCAGCTTTGTCCGGAAGGACATCTAGAAGGTGTCCAGAAGGGTCTCCTAATCTAATTAGCATATTACTCCTTTATTAGTATAAACTAGGGACCCAGACATGAATTCATGCACTTTGATAGGCACTGTGGGCTGCGAGGCTGCAGTGGGCATAGGGGCAGGTCTTGGCCCATCCTCCACACTCCAGCCTGGTCCCTCCTGCCATGGTCCCTGATACCCTGTCTGCTGGCAGCCCTGCTCCGCCACCTGACAGTACTAGCCTCGCTTGTACCCGCTGACAGTGTGGAACGATTGGGGCTGGCACCAACAGCTGGTGCAAGCAGCTGCTGCTGCCCGGATTGCCCCTCAGGAGCAGGGGGAGTGGAGAAGCCCTCAGGGGTGATTAGGACCTGTAGCTGCCATTTGTCCCTGCTGAAAGGCCAAGTGATTGGGACCTGTGCTGGGCGCCAGCAGCAGGTGTGAGCAGTGGCTCTAGCGCCAGTAGTAGATGTAAGCAGGACCAGTGCCGGCAGTGGTGCGAGTGCCCAGTGGGACTGTGGCACACAGGAGCAAAGAATTTTCAGTAACCACCACAGGCTCACCCCAATGACAGCGACCAGTGCCCTGCGCCTTGGTCTGGCACCCCCACTCACCTGCTCCACCATCCTGTCGTAGCTGATGCCCACCATATGCTATGCTCTACCACCTGCTGCCAACGCCTGCCATGTTTTGTGTATGCCCCCTGGTGGTCAGCACACATCATAGTAACTCATTGTTTGGTTGTTTGTTTGGTTGTTTAGTTGTTCCACCATTCAGTCTACTTGCATATTAGGGTTTTATATACATAGATAACTTTCATTTTCTTAGTGCAAAAATTCCACATATTGAACAAGTACATTGTAGGTGACTACTCTATACTAAGGACTGAGATTTAGACATTTTATATATATATATATATATATATATATATATATATATATATATATTTCAAAAAATTATTTTTTAATCTTGACAAATGTATCAGTTAAGAATTGCATTCAGCTACTAATAACAAAGGGAGTGTGGTGACTTTTGAAGACACCAGGAACTCGGGCTTCTTTAATCTTTTCCCTTCACTATTCTCAGTCCTCAAGGTCACAATCTAGCAAGATCACCCTTCTTCCCATTTAAAGAACTTTCCTCTCTACCCCATATAGCAACTATAATTTACACCTCACTGGAGATAACTTAGAAATATGGCCACACCTAGCTCCAAAAGAACCTGAGAATATTTTTGTTAAAAAGAGGATACACACTGAGTAGGCAATGAAATGTCTCTGAAATAACTAACAAATATATCAATAAAATATTTTTAAAAAATAACTTTTCCTTTTTTAGCCAGAGTTTCATGAACCTGCATATAACTTCTGGGATGTTCTCATTCCATTTTATTTTAAATATAGAACTTCAAATAATATGCAATAATCAAGCAAGCAAGAAACAATCTAGTAAAAGAGGAAATCTCATCACCTGGCTAGTGTGGCTCAGTTGTTTATTATCGACCTTTGAACCAAGAGGTCATGGTTCAATTCCTGGTCAGGTCAAATGCCCAGGTAGCAGGCTTGATCCCCAGTAGAGAATGTGCAGGATTGATGTTTCTCTCATCATTAATGTTGCTACCTCTCTCTCCCTCTCCCTTTCCCTTCCTCTCTGAAATCAATAAATATATATACTTCTTTCTTAAAAAAGAGGATACCTCTTTAATTGCATTACTATTTTGTTTCTCTGTCTTCTTGGATTATATCCTGGACTCAGATATGGAAAGTCAATGCCTTCTGGTATCTCTTTTAGAATTTTGGTTTGCTCTTGCTGAGGAAATTTGAATGTGCAATTGTGGTGGGAAGTTATTTTTATACTAGTGTCCTGATGCACAGATTTGTGCACATGTAAAGGAAATTAAGGAGAATAAATATTTTAATATTGCTATTTGTGTCTTGCTAATGAAAAGAAAATAGGATTCTACCGAGTCTCCTATTTACCTACTCTAGGACTTCTGTGAGGAGCAAATGAGATGAGGCACGGGAAAACACTTCCCAAACATTTGGTTAAAGTGTAAAATGTTTACATCTGGCTATAAAGCAAGTTGGGTTTCTGGGCTGAAGAAACTCCAAGGATGATAGTCGCTGGGGAGAGGAAGCCAGGTGCTACTATGTAATGTCATCACCAGGTGTCCACAGCCACCATTTCCAGGCTGGGCTGGGCTGTGGGCTGCATTTTGCATCATGGGGTCTTGGCAGCATTGGCTGCAATTTGATGGGGTATCACTCTGGGGTTGTGAAAGGGCCTGTGTCCCACTTGGGGAAAGCCAAGTGTTGGTTTGTCGGTACCATGTCCATAGTGCTGTTTATTTTATTATTTTAAAATATATTTTATTGATTTTTTACAGAGAGGAAGAGAGAGGGATAGAGAGTTAGAAACATCAATGAGAGAGAATCATTGGCCAGCTGCCTCTTGCACACCCCCCATTGGGTATGTGCCCGCAACCAAGGTACATGCCCTTGACCGGAATCGAACCCAGGACCTTTCAGTCCGCAGGCCAATGCTCAATCCACTGAGCCAAACCGGTTTCAGCTAGTGCTGTTTATTTTTAAATGGCCTGCTGCTAGGGAGAGGAAGCCAGGCATTGCTACATGACATCATTACCCAGAGCCCACAGTGACCATTTCTAAACTGGGCAGGGCTGTGGGCTGCATTTTGTGCCATGGAGCCTTGGCAGTGTTGGCTGTGATTTGGTGAGCTGTTGCTCCAGGGTGGTGGCAGGGCCTGTGTCCAACTTGGGGGAAGCCGGGTGTTGGTTTGTTGGCACCAGGTTCATGGTGCCGTTTCTTTTAAATGGCCAGTGTGCATCATGGCAGCTCCTGTGTTGAGCATCTTCCCCCTGGTGGTCAATGTGCATTATAGCTACCAGTCGGACAGACACTTAGCCTTTTATATATATATAGGCTAGAGGCTCAGTGCATGAATTCATAAACAGATGGTAACAGGCCAGCCTGGTCCCAATTGGGACAGATTGGGGCTGGGCCTGTTGGGAGGAGGAGATGGTGGGAGGTTGGCCAGCCAGCCCACCCAAATTAGGGCCCAATCAGGCCCCAGCTGGCTGGGGGGAGGGACTGTGAGCGATTGGCCAGCTGGCCTGGCTCCCAATTGGGTTTGGGGGGCTATTTAGGGGTGGAGGTAGTTATGAGGAGGGGCTGTGGGCAATAGGTCAGATGGCTCTTCCCCCAAATGGTGTGAGGGTGCTGATGGGGGTCAGTAGCTAAGGGAGGAGCCATGGGTGGTTGACCAGCCAGCCCCACCACCCTATTGTGGTAGGGAGTGCGATCAGGGGTGGGACCAGCTCTGGGGAGAAGCTGTGGGCAGATCAGCATGGTGGGGACCCATAGAGGCAAAGCCAGCTTTGGGGAGGGACTGAAGGAGGTTGGCTGACAAGCCTTACCCCCTATTGGGGTGAGGGCAGTGATCAGGGGTGAGGCCAGACTGGGGTAGTAGCTGTGGGCCAATCAGGGTGGTGGGGACCCATTGGGGGTGGGGCCACCCAGGGTTGAGGGGCAGCAGGCCTATTGTGGTGGGGTGGGCCAATTATGGGTAGGGCCACCTGGGAAGGAGGGGCTGCAGGCTAATCAGGGTGGAGGGGGCCCATTGAGGGTGTGACAGGCCAGGGGGAAATGGCTGAAGGTGATTGTTTGGCCAGGCCAGCACCCTATTGGGAGGGGGATGCAATCAGGTTCAGAGTGGCTGGGGAAAGGGGCTGTGGGACAGTCAAGGTGGTGGGGGCCCATAGGTAATGGGGCCAGCCAGGAGGAGGGGCTGTGGTCTGATCAGAGTGGTGGGGACCATAGGGATAGAGCCAGCTGTGGGGAGGGGCTACAGGAGGTTGGCTGGGCAGCCCCACCCCATATTGTTGAAGGGGGTGATCAGGGGCGAGGCTAGCTGGCCAGGGGCTATGAGCCAATCACGATGGTGGGGACCCATCAGGGGTGGGGCCGCCCAGGGTGGTGGGCTGGGCCAATTGTGAGTAGGGCCACCTGGCGGAGAGGGGCTTCTAGCCTATTGTGGGGTGGGGTGGGGTGGGGTCATCTCCGGCAGGGTTAGCCAGGGGGAAAGGTAGAGGGTGTGTGTGTGTGGGGGGGGGGGGTGTTTGGCCAGCTGGCCCAACCCTGATCAGGGTGGGAGTGTCCTATCAGGGGCGGGGTGGCTGGAGGAGGGGTTGGGGGAGGTTGGCAGGTTAGCCCCTGATCAGGCTGGTTCACTGGCTACATTGGATGTCATAGCGACCGGTTGTTACAGTCATTATGGTGTTATGGTCACTGGTTTTTATATAGATAGATATTGTCACTGCCCTTAACTAAAAGAGAGTGAGTATTTAAGCTTATGGAAAACAAGACCATGATTTAGAAATGAACACTAGCCTTGTGAGTGTTAAATTGATTAAACAAGAAGGCCATTAGACTGAGATGGTTCTAAGACCATAGCAGCCCTCTTCAGCAAGCCCAAAACCTAAGCCTGAAAATGCCTAAAGGTGAAGAAACCAAAACCCAGTGACACCTTATCATGAACTGCCTACTAGGTTTTCCAAATGAGTCAAATGCTTTGGCCAAACCAATGATTTCCTTGCTTTGCTCTGCTTCCTCTCTATAAAAGTCTTTCCTCTAGCTCCTGTTCTTGAACCACTCCTACCGAGTTCCAGTTTAGGAGCTGACTGATTTGAATCAATTTTTGCTCAAATAAACTCTTAAAATGTTTAATATGCTTTAGTTTATTTGTAGCACAGGTAAAAAAATCAACTTCAATCATTCATATTAACTACAGCATGAGTTAATGAGGCATTTTTTTAGAAGAATGACTACAACCAGGTATTTTTAAAAAATATTTTATTTTTGTTTTGTTTTTTAATGAGAGAGAGGAAGAGATTGGGAGAGAAAAACATCATTGATGTGAGAGCAGAACATTAATGGGCTTCCGCCTGCAGACCCCCAACTGGTGATCAAGCCTGAAATTTCAGCGTGTGCTCTGACCAGGAATCTAACCTGCAACCTTTTGGTGCATGAGACAACATCCAACCAACTGAGCTACACCAGCCAGGACAAATCTTTATTTTTATAAATGTATAAATATGATCCAAGTGTGACCACTGCTAGTTTTTCAAAAAAAAAAAAAAAAAGAAAGATTCTATGAATAAACAAACTATACCTGTTCACTGATGTATGGACTTGTTAGCTATCTCACTGGGCTTAATTACAGACCACTCACAATAATACATTTTCAGTGTTACTAAAGCATAGCATGATATTAAGCTATTTTAGCTTTGGCACACACACATTGCACTTATGGCTGAAAATGCAAAAGCAAAAATCTTTCAAGAATTTGCATGTCATTTTTGCACAAGGGTCCTATTAGTCTCTGGAAAGGTCCAATGTAGTACATGTACTGCCAACTTGAGCACTATGTGGCTCTTGTAACAAAAGCAAATTTTGAAATACTTTAAAACAGTGCTATATTGTTATTTTGGGTGAGCACTGTGATAAAAGTTTTCTGTCTCTTGAGCACATTTTGAATATTTTTCTCTCTTCTCATTACAAAAACATTCAATTATCTGGAAAATGTTGGCTAACAAAATTGCTGGGGAGTATGTTTCTGCTTCTCCACCCCTGATCTCTGATAAACATTGCATATCAAGGGCCTCTAGCTGGCATTTCTGAGACACAGATATAAAGTGACTGCATTGAAACTTACTCCTTTAAGAAACAAAGATGCAGTATTCTATCCTTACTGGGCAAAATTTCTGTCCGCATTTGGTTAACAGGGATTCATTTGCTCCAAATCCAAAAAATTCCTGAACTCATTTCAAATATAAAAGCAAATAAATAATAGTTTTGAGGTAACGGAATTCTGAGTTACGATAAGCTAATGTGCTTAGTTTTTACTTCATTTCAGAGTTCCTACTTCCTGGTTTAAGATTCGAACTTCTGGACAAACATCTTGTGGTTGACCAGTAGGCTTTTTAGCTGATGAATGACTGGCTGATTTGAAAATCAGTTCTTAAAGCTTCCAGAGAACAGCATGCTGATATCCCTGAGCTTTTAGTTCCTAGATTTTTCACATAGTTTTTACAAAAGAAATACCTCCAGTGTACCAAAGCTTTGTGTAATGAAATCTTTCTGTGCAGCCCGAAATATATTACTCTTTCCCACCTGAATCCAGTTGTGGGCTAAAGCACATTTAATTTCAAGCCAATAGATTCCCCGCACATCAGCACAAGGGATTAAAGACAAGTCTAGTTTTGTTGCCCTTAATGTACTGTTATTGTTATCAATTCATGCTACCTTGCAATAAGTTTTCAATAAATCTAAGATTAACTATTATTTTCTCGCCTATAAATAAAATATAATCATCTTAAAAATCAATGAAGGAAAAGCCATCATATCCATTAACCTGGCTCTGTATCCCTCCAGGCCCTTTCTATGAAACACAGCTTGGTGGATCTTTCATTTTATTGAGCTATATCTCTTTGTATGGCAACCAGCAGGCAAAAGACACACAAAAAATCAAATCTAAAAATCAAAGACTACATTTTTTTTATTCTGAAAAACCACTGAGGCAGAGGCTGAGTATTCTTTTCTGCCTGGGGTTAATATTTTTTCCACTTTAATTTGCAATCAGATGCAATAAAAGGAAAAAAAAGACATTGCCTCAACTAGCGAATAGCTTTATTACCATCTCTACTGCCAGTCTCCACTTTTATCACTCCCGAATCCTTTGTTTTTAAAGTCACCTGCACAACCCTGCAATGTTATAAGCACCTTTAGTTGTCTTCACCGACTGTCATTTCGTGCCATCTGCTGTTACAATCTCAAAGGCAGTAATGCGTGGGGGTCAAGGCCACTTTCTCGCAGGAAACTGGAAAACAACAGCGAAATCATTTAGTGTGTTTATTTGTGTTGTGTGTTTTTTCTTTTCCTGTCATCTTTACTATACCCAAGAGTGGACATTTTCCTTGCCTTTCAGTTGTGAATGTTCCTCAAAAGACATGAACTTCACAATAAGGTAACCATACAAAAACAAGGTTTTATAGACAACCCATTATCAACTCGCAGAAAGGGGTGATTAGTCATCTGCTCCACTTGAAATAGATCCAAAAAACTCTAGCCAATATTGCAAAGAGAGGAATACATTTAGCTCAGCATTCCAGAGCTGGAGCAACCCTGCCTCAATGTGAGGGGCATTGGCAACAGATTTTGGAAAGACTGAAAGTAATCTCAAAAGCCAAGCAGGGAGCCCCAGCCGGTTTTTCCCAGTGGGTAGAGCATTGGTCTGTGGACCAAAGGGTCCTGTGTTCAATTGTGGTCAAGGGCACCTATTTTGGTTGAAGGCCCTAGTCAGGGCTCGTGAAGGTCTTTCCCTCTCTCTTCTACTCTCCTTAAAAATCACAGACATAGCCGAAACCGGTTTGGCTCAGCGGTAGAGCATCGGTCTGCGGACTGAAAGGTCCTGGGTTAGATTCTGGCCAAGGGCATTTACCTTGGTTGCGGGCACATCCCCAGTAGGGAGTGTACAAGAGGCAGCTTATCTGATGGATGATTCTCTCTCATTGATGTTTCTAACTATCTCTCTCTCTTCCTCTCTGTAAAAATCAATAAAATATATTTAATAAAAAAAAAAAAAAGCTAAGCAGGGAGGTGACCAGCTCGCACCAAGACAGTATTTTCCCCAACCCCCATGCCCCACTCCAATCTGGATGATCAAACCTGTGGACCTCTCTTTGAACTAGAGCCAGAAAGAATCACCTTTTGTTTCTGTTTTTGTTGGCTACTAAAAATGGTCGGTTCCATTATCTAATTCAACCTTTTAGAACAGATAGTTTCTTTAAAGTCATAATTTTTGTTAAAAGGAAAGAGGTGTTTATCAGTATAGTCTTCTCTCTTCATTTTCTGTGAATCATTACAAATTCACATAAACTTTTTCAACCTGTAAGAGGCCTAGTCTGCCCTCAAGGAAGTTCACATGCAAGTCCATGTTTTCTCTCATAAATAAAATACAATCACCTTAAAATCAATATGAGAAAACAGAACCATTAACCTATCTCAAAATCCCTTCAGCCACTTGTAGGAACCACACAGTGCTGCGTCTTTCATTTTATTGAGCTGTGTAATTCTTTGTATGGCAACTGGCGAGAGGAAAAAAATCAAAGACTCAGGTGTAGTATTCTGAAAATCAGAGAGAAGTGGAAATGTGGGGATAGATTTTGACCCTTTATTATATGTTGTTATTGTTTTTCAAACAAATTTTGGAAACCCAAAAAACAATGGTTTTGAGCTGCTGGGAAGAGATTTGCTTAGTTTAGTTTCTCCCTTACTCATGAGCAATTTATAAACCTGAGCATCAATTTTGAAAATTGTCAGAAAACTTTTCTTTTAGATTAAAAAAATAAGAAGAAGAAGAGGTGGTAAAGGTTGATTTTAAAAGTGGAAGTTTGCATCAAATGTAATGAAAGACACGACTAATTTGGGCTCAGACCTGTAATAGATGAACTGAAATGCAGATACTCATATGCACCTGGTCATTGTCACTGCTTTATGGTCACCTCTCCTGCCCTGTTCCAATTCCTTTGTAAGATTCAATAATAAGAAAGAAATCTGACTGTAACTGGACTTTAAGTCAGCATCTAATTTCATCAATATATAAGACAATGTATAATGTCTTGTAATATAGTCTAATATACAGGGTAAACTAAAAACAGATACAGATACCCGTAGCTCAATCTTGTAAATGAAATTCATTTTAATAAACATTGCCTTTATTATTATTCAAAGTGTGTGTATATATATTTGGGACATCTTATATCTCATTGATACAGAAAATACCTACCTTTTCTACAATCCTCTATCTCTTTAAAAAAATGAAATACCTTTTCAATATCACAAAGAAAAATTAAATAATTTTCTAGTAGTTAATCTAATGAACCATGAACATGTTACAATTATAAAGAAAGACATTTTTATATCCACACTAGAGGTCTGGTGTATGAAATGCGGGCATGGGTGGGGTCCCCTCATCCCAGCCTGCACTCTCTCCAATCCAGGACCCCGCCGGGGATGTCCAACTGCTGGCAGTCGGATATCCCTCTCACAATCCTGAACCTCTGGCTCTAATCCCTCACCTGTCTGAATGCCTGGTAGCCCCTAACTATCCCCACCCCCCTGCTGACCTGATCGCCCCTCACTGCCCCCCCCTACCAGCCTGGTGGCCTCCAACTGCCCCCCATGCTGGCCTGGTTGCCCCCAACAGCCTGGTCACCCCTCATGGCCCCCTGCTGGCCAGGTAGCTCCATGCAGCCTGCTGTTTAGTTGTTTGGTTGTTCCTCACTAATCCTCCTGCAGGCCTGGTCACCCCATGCAGCCTGCTTGTTCAGACATTTGGTCGTCCCTCACTAACCCCCCTGTCAGCCTGGTCATAGGTAGCCATTTTGTGAGGGTGTGAGGGTTAATTTGCATATTACCTTTTTATTATATAAGAACAATCAACTGTTCATGGGATGAGAAAAAAGTAGCTTAGTAATTGATCATTATAAAAATTGAGTTAAGAGCCAACTTTTGGTAGAACTTTAAGAAAATAATCTCATATTTTTAATGTCCATGCAAACAAAATTAAACTATTACTTTGCTCAGTATTTTTAAAACCAAACTTGAGAGCTCAACACTTGGAGAAAGAAATCTATGTGTGATTTTCTCAGTAAGAATTCATTAAGGAAGTGACAGAATCTAAAATGTAAGTGCTATTTTCCATAACTAAACACATAAATATCTACCTCATTTTATTAATTCTAATTTTAAAGTTTTAAATTGCCTTTCATGCCAAATAATTTAAAGTATTAAACAAAAGAAATTAGAAGAGACATTATTCTTTACCGGCACCTATGTCCTGGTATTTAATCCACTTGCATTTATTAGGATGGTTGGTTTTATTCCTTTAATCTGATTTATCTTTAGTATTATAACTTATTATCATTTTTTCTATTCTCTTTGCTTAAGTTTTGCTGGCTTATCTAAGTTTCTTTTCATTCTCTTCCTTTCCTTCCCTCCCCAGATAACTTGTAAATAAAATTGTGTTTATTAGTTTCACTAGTGATTATAGTTCTATTCCTAATAATGATAATTTAAAATATATATTCAATTAAAATGTCAACATTAAATAATAATTACGCCTCCCACCAATAGTTGTGCCTGATCACTGCTTCCTCTTTTCTTCTATCTGCCATTCAAAGAGTTAAGATGCCAGTTAACATTTCTTGGATTTATATAATGAAATCTATGTCCAGTTGCAGTTACAGTGTACTTCTAATAATGGCAGTGTTTGAATAGTACATACTAGACCATAGAATTCTTACATTTTGACATATTATAAAATAAACATCACCTTTTTATGGGCTTAAATCATCAATAGAGAAAAATTAAATAATCAAAGCGAGTTGGTTTTAATTATTAATTACCAGTTGGTGAGCAGTATTTTACTCATTTAGATATTCAGTAGACTACAAAATCCTAAACTACAGATTTTCCAGAAATGCATCATTATTTAATATTTGCTTATTATTTATCATTAAGTTCAGTGATCTACCCAAACTTACTTTAACTTCTAGCCCAGTTACAGAGGGAAGGCTTAAGCCTTGCCTCTTTGGCTGACAAGGTCATGACACTCAGGAGCATCTATTTCTCTCCAGTTCCCAATCTCTATACTGACCTTGTAACTAGCCCTTCCACATTAGAATCCAGGTTCTGGTGTTGCTATAATATTATCTCCCTATAGCTTTTAGCATTCCTAATCTATTTTACTGAATGCTGTCATTCTGGGTTCAAATCCTAGCTCTGCAGTTTTCCAGCTATATGGCATGGGGCAAGCCACTTAATATCTCTGAGCTTCAGTTATCTCATCTCCATCTTGAAGATAATAGTTGCTCTCATAGATTGCTGTAAGAAATAAGAATATGGATCATTTAGGACACTACCTGTCAAGTAACTTCATATACAATTTGTTAGTTAATGCAATGTCTGGAGATCACTGGTCCTGATGTTGGATGCATATTCAAAGCACCCAGGGAGCTATTTCAAAACACTGAATTCTGCCTGAGCCCCTACACAGACCAATGAAATTAGAATGTTTGGGAGTGGGGTCCAGTCTTTGATATTTGGTAGAATTCTAAAGCCAGAGCATAGTTTAAAGTAATATAAAATAATGTTATTTATTGAGATCCTACTGTGTGCCACATTCTCCCATAATCGCTTTATTCCGAGGAAAGGGGATGATACTGACTAGACTGATCATAAACAGGACTTTCTTCATGAGGAAGCCCCATCAGGATTAAGCAGGTGATGTGCATTTTTACACAAAGTTCTTTTTGAACTTGTTCTTCTAAAGTTTGGAGTCAAGAGCTTCAGAGGGGAAAATAAAACCCACAAACCACCTTTTATATGTGGGCCTGAGAGTCCAGTCTCCCTTGGTGAAGTTTTCCCAGTTAGGACTGTCCATGGCTGAACTGGAGGCTTGGAGGAGAGAGGAAGAAACTGTTCACTGAATGAGGGATAACCAGTCTGTTCTTTAATTTCCTTTGCAAACTGCCCACACTTGTCCCTTTTTTATATTGGATGTATTTATAACATAAATAATATACATTACATATTATTGTACCACAAAACATATTTAAAAGCCCAACATAATTACCCTCTGTTAATAGTCCTTGTGTAGATATCAGTGTGGATGCTTTAGGAAGGAATATTAATTTTAAAAGTAATTTAAAACACAACTTGAAATAATTTTTTGCAAAAAATTAACATGTACTGTGATATAGTGGAAAATTTATTTTAATATCTATGATACATTATAAGTGAAAAAGGCAAGACATAAAACACTATGAACATTATGATCCCATTTCTGCAAAATATATTATTTTCTATTAATATTGTATACAGATATAGTCATGTATATTCATACCAAAATATTACCAGCCAGGCATAAATGTTACAACTATACCATTAACATCAATTTTAGTCTCTCGTGCATAAAGTAATGATTCAAAAATAATTTTAAGTTCTCTAAATAAAGTGAGATACTGAAATGACGTCTTCATGACATAAAAAGTCTAAAAATAAAGCATTCATAATTTTCCCCAAAGACTCCCAGACAAAAATGTTTATTTATTTTGAAAGCATCTTTATTTGCATAAAAGCATGCTAGGTCACATTTCTGTATTTTACTCAACTTCTACTAAAATATGTATATATTCCAGATATTCCTTGCTTTCAGAAAGCAGTTTTTCTTAAATCTCATTTATTTACATTACAAGAGATTCTTCTTTTTAATAAAAGAATCAAAGCAGTGTTCCTTTAAAGTTTCAATTCCCTTGAGAATATGTAATTTTATTAAGAACACTAGAGGCCTGCTGCACAAAATTCATGCAAGAGTAGGCCTTCCTTTCCCCGACTGCCAGCACCAGCTTCCCTCTGGCACCCAGGACCCTGGCTTTTTCTAGAAGGTTGTCTGGAAGGATCTCTGGTCTAATTAGCATATTATTCTTTTATTGTTATAGACTAGAGGCCTAATGCACAAAGATTCATGCAAGAATAGGTCTTCCTGGAATTCTTACCATTTGCAGCAGCCTGGATGAAAATGGAGAGCATTATGCTAAGTGAAATAAGCCAGTCAATGAAAGAAAAATACCACATGATTTCACTCATTTATGGATAATAAAGAACATTATAAACTGATGAACAAAAGGATAGATACAGAGGCAGTAAAGCATCAAACAGAATGTCAAATTACAGGTTGGGAAGGGGTAGAGGAGATAAGAGGTCAACTGAAGGACTTGTATGCATGCAAATAAGCATAACCAATGAACATAAGACACTAGGGGGTGAGGACATGTATGGGACTGGGGTGGGGAGGGCAATGGGAAGATATGTACACATATAATACCTTAATCAATAAAAAATAAAGGGGGGGGTGGATAGGCCTTTCTTTCCCTGGCTGCCAGCACCTGGGACCCAGGCCTCCACCGCTTTCTGCCTTCACTTCAGCCCAGAGCTACCTGCCACCTTCACACAATGCCCAGAGGCCCCTAGTGGCCATGACGATGACACAAGTGGCCCAGCCTGGCAGCTACCATCTTTGTCACATCAGTTTGCATATTCCCTCCTTATTGGCTCTGGGTGCTGCCATTTTTGTCATGAAGTGATGGTCAATTTGCATATTCCATATTTATTAGATAAGATATGTTTCAACTTCTCAGAGGTACACATAATATGAAACATATTGGGTATCCACATTACTTGCTTGTAAAATATAGTGACTAGATATATGTCCAATAAGTTAGGAGGAGATCACTCCCCCAATGCCCAAAAAGTGACAATGTACTTAGGCTTTTTCTACTGACCAAGGAAAAAGAATGATATTCCAAGCACTGCTTCCTGTATACTCCTCAGTCTCAAAAGTTGTCACTTCTTAGCCGAAATTTTTAGATGAAAACTTTAATTGTGGATCTGATATCAGAAAGTCTCCTTCCTAATGAATTAATATAGTTTTAATCTATTCAAACTTTTAAAAAAAATATGGAAAATGTCAAAATGGAAATTTTTGAGGTGATATGATTTTAGTAAGAAGAGAAGTAAAAATGTAGAAACATAAGGTGATCTCTCATATTTACCTTCTCTATCTCCTCCCACAGAAAGAAGAGGCAATTTGCATGATAAAAAAGTTGGCCATTCTCTTATCAGCCCCCTCCCCAAAAGATGTTCTACTCAAAAAAATGATCCTTTCTTTATTTATTAATACCTTCCTTGCCCCACCTTTCTTCCTATAAAAACCTTCCATCCTATGCAACTCCTGAGTATGTCCTTGTAATTACTAGATGAAATGCTGCCAAATTTATGAATTGCTTAATAAAGCCATTCAATCTTCACATTTACTTGTGAAGATTGAATTATATTTATTAACAAAATGTATAGAAGTTATAGTACACAAGTATGAGATAAACAGATAAAGATGAGCTAATAAATGTATATATTGATCTCTGACTCCAGTTCCTAGAACATGGCTTCTGAAACCCTTAAAATTTCCTGGGTGATCAGAGGCTTTTATTTTAATGAGACAATTCTGGATGGACATCTGGATGGTTCACAGACAAGGAACGGTCACTGAAAAGATCAAGCTATGATTAGAAGTTGGAAATTTCACCTCGATTCTCTTGAGAAAAGAGAGGGGCTGAAAGTGGCATGAAGGATGGATGGGTCAAGCCTACGGGGTAAAGCTTTCGTAAAAACCCCATAGTGTGGAGATCCAAGAGCTTCTAGGTGGAGAACATCCACAGTGCAGGAGAGTGACATATCCCAACTCCACATGGACTGAAGTTTCTCTGCTTGGGAACCTCCCAGACCTTGCCCCGTGTATCTGTCTCCTCATCTGACTCTTTGCTTGTATCCTTTATCATATCCTTTAATAAACTGGCAAGTGTCAGTACGGATATTCCTGAGTTCTGCGAGCCATTCTAGCCAATGAATTAAACCTAAAGGAGGAGTAAGGGGAACCTCTGATTTATAGCAAATTGGGGAGAAGTACATATGGCAATAGGGACATGTGATTGGCATCTGAAGGGTGGGGGGAGGGGGGAATCTTGTAGGACTGAGTCCTTAACCTGTGGGGTCTGAGTCTATCTCCAGGCAGACAGTGTCAGAATTGAGTTGAACTGTAGGACACTCAGTCGGTGTTGCAGAAAATTGTGTGATGGTACAAGTAAAACCCCCACATTTTTGGTGACTAAAAGTATCAAAATTGAAGAGTTGTGTTTGAGTGTGGTAGCATGTAAAAGTTAAAAAAAAAAAACACATACAGGAGGGAAAGACTGCAATAAAAATGCAAGATCTGATGTTTGGTTGTCTCTATGGAACATCTGTATCTAAATTTCTAGCATAGATTCCTTGCTTAATCCTGACTCATATATCTAAATGTCCATAGTACAGCCTCCTTTTTAAAAAATTTCATAGCTACCTTAAACTCAACATGACCCCAGTGAACATCTAATTTCCTCCTTCACCCCCCCTTCTCCCTTCCTGTCTGTAATATATAAGATCATGACAATAAAGCATATTCTCTGAAAAGGCCAACGGGTCGAGAACGAGCGAGCATCTGTGGAAGACTGTGTTTAAGAGCACACAGAAGACATTCTCATGAGAAACCAAGCAAGGACAACATGAACGATTGCCAGTGTCTCAGAAAAGTTTAGTAGAAGCCAAGAAAATAGAGTTACACAGAGGAGCCGGTCACTAGTGTAAAATGCCGCATAGGGGCTTGTACAGCAGAATCCAAAAAAGGTCAGCCACTTGCCCAAGAGAGAGACATCCAGTCATTGAAAGTCATTTTAGACTGGAATTGCATTCTAATATAAAAACTACAAATACACCATGTAACGGCAGATTTGGCATTTTAGTAATTACTTTAACTGAAACAAGATTTGAGGGGATTTTTTAAAGTGAAATTCACAGAGTAAAATCAGGCTTTCAGAATCTCTTTCATCCAATACCCAACAAAATTAAATTACAGTTTAAAAGGGTGTGATGGTCAATTAACACCCTCACAAGATGGTGGCACCCACAGCCAATAAAGAGGGAATATGTTAATTGACTGTCACACCCTTACAAAGATGGCAGTGCCCACAGCCATAAGATGATGGCACCAAGTCCCCTCAGCCTTCCCCATTTAGCCTCAGTCCCCCATTCTCCTCAGTCTTGCAGGGGAGGGCAGTTGGGAATGATCATGTCAGCAGGGGACCAGTTAGGTGTCAATCAGGCGGCAGGGGAGCAGTTAAGGGGTGATCAGGCTCGGCAGGCAGAAGTGGTTAGGGGCAACCAGGCAGGGAGGCAGGTGAGTGGTTAGGAGCCAGGAGTCCTGAATTATGAGAGGGATATCCGACTGCCAGTTTAGGCCCAATCCCATAGGGACATTCCCCAGCAGTTGGACAGACCCTGAGGGGTCCCAGATTGGAGAAGGTGCAGGCTGGACTAAGGGACCACCCTCCCCTACCCTCCATGCACAAATTCTATGCACTAGACCTTAGTGTCTTATAAAGCCACAGCTTGCTGCTGAACTGCCCTCCCACACTAACTTCCCTTCACCTCATAAAGGTCTTCAAAAATATTTCTAAAGGTTTGGTAAAATAATGTTCAAGGTGTATCTGTTTTCACTGAGATTCTCTCTGGCTTTAAACAACTTTGTCTTTTACAATATTGTATTTGCAAATTGTTTTATTGATAGAGTTTACTTTGACATTGTGGTCATCATAGGATTTAAAAAAAAAAAAAACCTCAGTGCTGACTTTGCAATTGTTTCATTCCCTGTTAAATATAGTGAAATTACAATTTGTTCAGCTTACCTAGAAACGCTATTGCCCTTGGTGGTTTGGTAATTGGGTAGATATTTATTGTAACATCCCATCCTCTCCATGTAAACACTTGATATTAGTAGCTATTCATAACTGCAGCTTGACATGTTCATGAAATTAAACCAAGTAATTAATTTAGTTTCAGGCATAAAACAAGGAAATATGCAGGGCCATTGTAGCCAAATGCACATGTGAGAACTCATAGAATTATTACAATAACAAACAAAAAAATGTAGCCTGCAGTAATAGAGTGGTTTTTTAAATTATTTTGTCAAAGAAATACATTTAATTTATCATTGGTAGCCTTAAAGATACAAATTTTAATATTCCCTCCTTAAATTATCAAGCTACTTTCCATATATATGGATTATAATTATTCTGTTAGCAAAACCCAAACAAAACTACTACATATGGAAGTATCATTTCTTATGTGTGAAAATCTCCTTATTCTACCCACTAGGGCAAGGCATCTAGCAGGATACTATCAGTCAAAACAACCTGCTATGAAGAATGAACACCAGGGAAAGAGAACAATGCTGAATGTGACCAAAGCTAAGGTGACGGAGAGGAGAAAAGGAAAATAAAAAGGTTTCCTACCTCAGAATGTAACCTCATTTAGGCATCTGACTTGGTATGCTGGTTAATCTGTCAGTAACAAGAGAATGTTATCTTTTGCAAAACACTTCACAATATGTATGTGAAAAATCCCGTCTGGTGTGAATGGAGAACAAAGCACTCTAACAGACCTTATGTAGTCACTTTATACGCCACACCTGAATTTCTGATTTTCAGGTAATTGCAATATAATAAACAATCATAACATTTGAACCACTCTGGATAGAAGTTAATTTTTCACAATTCCAAATTTTATTCAGAATCTTGCCATATGACAATTATCATGAATGATGCTGAAACTACATAAGAATTCCAGCTAAAATGTTCATATGGGTAGCAGAGCATTTAATATAGTTTAAAATTAAAAAGTCATCAAGGCTTTAAAAATCTTCCACTGGTGGTTCTTCTCTCTCTCTCTCTCTCTCTCTCTCTCTCTCTCTCTCTCTCTCTCACCCCCCTCCCCCCCAAAAAAGGTTAATATTTTCTCTTTGCTTTGCCAAACCTCAATTACCATAAGACAGAAATTCTTGAGGGCTGACAATGCTGTTTCCATACTAAAGATCATAAAATTTTCTTGCCACATTTGATGGAGATCTTGTCCCAAGTCATTAACAGGATGCTGGTCCTCAGCCCTCTGTCTTCACAGTTGTGTTTAGCTTTCCTCTCTCATTTCTTCTGAACTAAAGCTGCCAGGGGGGAAGAAACATTCACCTTATATTTTCTTTTGACCCTGTCAATAATTAACATGAGATTTAGGAGAACCCACAGCTTAAAAATTGTTTACTTACCCCATTACCATTTACAAACACACACACACACACACACACACACACACACACACACAGGATTAAAAAATAAATGAATCCACATCAATGACAAACTTAGTAGTTTTTCTAGCTTCTTAAACTATCCTAGAGGTCTAAAGTTTGACATTTTATGTTGGTTTCCAATGACAGTCAAAAGTGTTTTTTTGTTTGTTTGTTTTGTTTTGTTTCTGTTTTTTGTTTGTTTTTTTAATGTATTGTGGCAGCTTCTTTGTATGCTTTGTTTGGTTTGGTTTATTCAGTTAAAGACTCTCCATTGATAATTAAAAGCAAAATTCACAAATACCATTTCTCTTCCAACATTGTATTCTGCTCTATTAACCTGACTAGGTTATTAGGTTATGCTCCCCCAAAATATATGTTCTATCTGTGTAATTCTATGGTTACACCTACCAAAAATCAAGAGCCAACATGCCATGGAAAATGTGATGAAGGATACTTCACAAACCAAAGCACGTTGGGATCTACCAACTGGATCTAGGCTTGATCAACTGATTTTCCGTTTGAAAAGCACTACTAACCAGTCTCACTCTCTGAAGTTTGCCAAATTTCCAAAAGTAAGAGAATCAGAATCCCTACTATAACTGAAATTCATTAAAATGTCTTCCTCACTCCACTTTCATCATATCACCTTCAGATTTAGGGCACTTCACTGCCAGTGCTGCAACCACCCACCTCAGTGATAAAGAAGACTACTGAAAACCAGCCAGTGAGAAAGGTAACTACTGAAAAGCTAAGACTGGCTTTATCTTACAAAATGATTGGTATGTCATCTCCAAGGAAATCATTCTAATTCCGTATCTACCTATAGATAATGGTTTTCAATGAACAAATTTATCAGAGAAAGGGAACTTGACCAAATTTTTTTTTCTTTTTTTGCCTCATTGTTTAAGCATATCATTTAACTTTATCTGCTTCTGCTCCCAGGTTATAAAGTTGTTAGGTAAACTAGTATTCTTCCCCAGGGCATAGGAGACTATAAAATTATTTAAGATAACAAGCATGTGTCTTTATAAAATGTAACAGTAAATAAATTGATCTAAATAAATTTCTACTTGAACTAATTTTTAAAATAGATTTTAAAGAATTCTAATTGAAGAATTTTATTCTCCAGTCTCTTCCTATACTCAGGTACATTTTTTTTAATTACACTCTTGCTAAGAAAGTTCTAAATACATGCATCTCCTTTAGAATCTCAAGCACAAACTAGATCTTAGCATATTTCCATTTTCTTATATTTTACATTTTGGCCACAGATGGTGAGTGGGTTAGGAGGGAGATGGAGAGTGGAGAAAGGAAAAGAATGAGGAGAGGTTTTGTAAAACATTAAAGGATATCTAGAATGAATTAATTGTTATATAAATGTGTGTAAATAAATTGAAATGACACCATTTTACAGACTATAAAGTAAAAGTTGATTTATTGAGAAAGAATGAGTGTAAACAACATAGAGTGTTATATAACATATCTGTTACATGAGTATCATACTATCCTATATATTGTGTTCCTAAAATTGTACCAGATAATAAGCAGAAGCAGCTCTTGAATGGGAAAATGTCCTCTTTTGTTTTATTTAAAATGGAGGCATATTCTTCAGGCATCTTGTGGCATTGTCAGATTACTCTGTATGACCATTTCTCTGATAAGAGCCAGTGTCTCGAATGTAGCAGAGTTGTCTGAAGCAAGTTCTAAACAGAACAAAGACACAAAAACCTTTCCTGATTGGAAACCCCGTTTTCAGCCTGTAGGTAGGCTGCCTTATATAGCTTATCTGTTTGAATGGTGGTGTTCCCCTTAACTGCAAGGAAACAAATAAGGTTCATGCACAGGTTTAATTTGACATCATGCTGCATGCTTAATCCCTTCTGCTTTTTTATGGCACATCTGCGCTGGGATTCTCTTGCCTCTGTCTGCTGCTTCCTCCATAGTGAAGTCATACAACCGGGCTGTCACAGTTCATGGTTTTCCTCTTCAGTGTGTGTATCCCGTTTCCACTGATGACCTTATTCTTGCCCTTCTGGGTAACTAAAAATGCATGTTCTTCATAATATATTTTAAGGGTGTGTCACAAGAGTCTCTGGGTTTTCTTTTTGTTATTTTTTTTTCCTTTAAAAAGGCAAGAATAAAATAAAAACCCCATTAAATGTCAACATACCTATTGTTGCAAAGTTGTTAAGGTTTTACTCAACTTTTTCTCCTCTTGTTCTTTTTTCACTGTGGCTCAAGTTTCACAAAAAGATACTAAGTGATGGTTGATTCTTATAATGGTTTCACTGAAAAAGCAGCAATAAATATCAAATTCTGGGGTGTCACGTTGCTCAAATTTTACAAATTAAGAAGATTAGGAACAAAAGTCTTTCAAACACAACATCGGGTCTTGGTGGGGGGTATCTTGAGGTTGAGGCAAAGTCAAGTGGTACCATTCATGCTTAATATTGGGATTATCGAGCAATCACATGTGATTTCCCACTCTATCAAAAAAATTTCCATCTTCTTTCAAACTCTAATCTATTATTCTCAATTCTTTTTTGAAAATCTCACACTCATATATTCAGTCATTCATTTATCACACATTTATTTGATAAATATTTATTCAGCACCTAGTGCCAGATACATGGAACTTTAAAGGGAAAAGAGAAGGTGGAAGAGAGCATGCGATGTAGACTTACAAGACCAAGTTCACTGAGGCACCAAGCTACCTGCCCATCCTCACACCACTCTGTCCATCAGCCTGGGATGTATAATAAGAACAGATATGCTTTCAGTACCTTTGACTGTCTGAACGTGTAATGAAACAGATTCTATAAATGACACAACAGGTAAGCATGCGGCCAGAGTGTCTGGGTTCAAATCTAAGCTTTACCACTTTAAGCCATATGACCTCAGAAGAGACCTTATCTCCATGACTGTTTCTTTGCCCATAAAACAAGAAAAATAGTAGAAATTCTCTCATAGGTATTGACCCATATTAAATGAGTCAAAATTGGAAAGTAATTAGAATAGTACCTGGCACAGAGTAATTGCTATATATGTGTTTATATAAATTTATGTTTATAAAGAAATAAAGATAAATAAGTTATATAGGTTTTAAAAATTAAATGAGTTACTAGAGATATAAAAAGCTTTGACCTGTGCCATACATACTAACTAAGGCTAGCTATAAGTACTTATTGCTCAACAGCCCCCTTCTGGGAAGCCCAGGTCCTTTCTGCAGAAATTTCCCCACATACTCCACCCTCTGAGGCCCTGCCACCCAATCACAACTGACTCGACCAAAGAGAAAGCACCTAACCAAAGGCAGATGATCCATGTGAGGAACTGGACCAGTGCAATGGTCCCTCTCAGGAATTCCAACTGAGGATATAAAAGAGACTCAGTGAGTTGACAGTAAGAGCTGGGGTAAAAACCCACACTGAGAAATAGCAGGGACTGGGAAAGCAGCTGAGTGATAGTCACAGCACCACATGAGAAGGGATCTCTGGACCCCTGCGGATATCCAGCTGCATAGCTGAATCCCAAGTCACCTGCCTCTCTCTGCACTGTGATCCAGTCATCCACGCACCCAAGCATGCTGTGATTTATCTTTGTCCCCTGCTATCAAGTGCCCTGAGCCCTGGCCAACTGGCAAGATTCCTCCTCTTCTTATATCCACTGATATCTTACCACTAGAACACCATAATATATGGATATTTTGCAACTTAATGAGCCTCCTCACTGAATCATAAGGTACTATTGGGTAGAGAGGAAGTTCAAAAGGAAGCTTTAATCCAGTCTGGGCATCAGAATCACTTGTACTGAATTTTTTTTAAAATATATTTTATTGATTTTTCACAGAGAGGAAGGGAGAGGGATAGAGAATTAGAAACATCGATGAGAGAGAAACATCGACCAGCTGCCTCTTGCACATCCCCTACTCGGGATATGCCCGCAACCAAGATACATGCCCTTGACCAGAATCGAACCTGGGACCTTTCAGTCCACAGGCCGACGCTCTATCCACTGAGCCAAACCGGTTTTGGCAGAATCTCTTGTACTGAATTTTTAAATTCATCACCTGGGCCCTACAATGCAGATGTTAATTCGATAGTCTGGAGCAGAGCTTAGGCATTAATGTGTATCTAAAGCACCATTAAATGTTATTAATGTGCATCTGAGGCTGAGAATTATTGAGACTAGCTGAAGAAGGGCATAGGCCAGGGCCAGAAAAAGGGGGAAAACAAAAGTAAGATGGTGACCAGTGCTTAAGAATAAACTATCTTATGATTGCCTCACTAATGTACTAATAGGTAACTTCCCATCCCATTGTAAACTAGGGTATAGAATAATCTTTCTAGAACATGTAATATTGTTTCAAAACCTTCATTGACTCCTTACTGAGCATAGAATAAAGCCCAAACCTTATAACCCAGCATTCAGGCCCTCCATGAATCCAAAACACTCATTCCAAAGATGCATGGATTCTTATGTTCTTTGCTGCGTTGTTTATAATAGCTAAACTATGGAAGCAACCTAGGTGTCTATCAACGGACGAATGGATAAAGAAGATGTGATATATATAATGAAATATTAATTGGCTATTTAAAAAAGAATAAAATCTTGTCATTTGTGACAACATGGGTAAGTGAAATAAGTCCGTGAAAGACAAATATCATATGATTGCTCTTATATGTGGAATCTGAAAAGCAAAATAAATGAACAAACAAAATAGAAACACACTCATAGATACAAAAAACAAACTGATTATCACCAGATTGGAGGAGGGTTAAGAAGATGGGTGAAAAGGTGAGAGGGATTAAACAATACAAATTGCCAGTTATAAAATAGTCATGGAGATGTCAAAGTAGGGCATAGGGAATAGTCAAAAATGTTGTAATTACGTATGGTGTTAGATGGGTACTAAACTTATTTGGGGTGACCACTTCCTGAGGTATATAAATGTTGAATCACTATGTTATTCACCTGAAACTAATATAATATGTCAACTGTAATTGATGAATAAATTTATTTTTTAAAGTTTTCCATAATGCCCTAATCAAAGCACTTAGCTTATAATAATTAGCAATGATAGCTACCATTTTTGAATACCCAGTATCTGCTAGGCATTGTGATAAGGACTTTAGATACATCATCATAGGTCCTACCTCTGAGGAGACTGAGGTTGAGAGAGATAAAAGAACTTGTCTGAGGTTGTCCTGCTAATAAATGGCAGAACCAGGCCATTGATTACAGAGCTCATGTGCTTGACTCTTATGTAATAATGCCTCTCTATATGGTTATTATTTTGTTTGACTTTTTAAAAGCTTAATTATTAACATGCATTTCTCCTCTCTAAAACTCTTTGGGTTTAGGAACCATCTCAGGTCACATCCCACTTCTATTACCACACAAATATCCATGGTTCTTGAGGTTCTTATCAGCATGTGACTCACTGGGACTGTTCAACCTCTCTTTACTCATCTTATTTGCATTATTTCTGAGCTGGATCCCGTAACGGTTTTTCCCACCCCCAACCTGTCTGTCTTACAGGTGGTTCTCATTGCAATCCATTTAAGAATATCAGCATTGGTTGAGCAGCAGTGACTCCCTTCTCCCAAACAGCTTGTGACAGTCCCTGCACAGATTTTTATCTCTGTACATAAAACTCCATCAATGCTGCAGACTCAGACACAGAACTTTAAAACCACATGCTTCTGATATTTGAGACTTTATGCTTTGTAAATGGAAGAGAGATATGGCATCTTTCTTGTTCTTTCACTGACAAAGGTTCATTTATACAACCTAAAGTCATATGAGAATAAGTCTCCATGATGTCTTATTTTAAAGTATTGTTATCAATTCTGTTCCATACATGCTCACATAAGATGAATATATAATGAGTCAATATTGCCCAAGAATATACAATCTTTCATACTTGTCCATTTATAATAACATTTTATCCCACACTGTTAGAAATTATTTTAGAATGTGACCCCTCTGTGGTTTTCCATGGTGATAAAAATAAGGATGAACCCATTATTCTTTTAACCCAATGTGCTACCAATAAGGTATGCAGTTGCATGATGCCAATTCTGATTGTCAGGCCTGCCTTACTCTAAACACTTTATATTATGTTTACCATGATCATATCAGCTTCTATGTATTAGTTTCTTCATGCAATTAATTAGCTAAGCTGGACTATGCACATGCTAAGTGTCACACCTCTGCAAAGCATGTTCCTCCTAGAATCTGATTTGCTATTATTACTCTTGGATACTATTATTAAACTCATTTAACAGGTGAAGGAATTGAGCCTAAAGAGATTTTGTAAATTGCTCAGAGCACCCAGCTAGGAGTTGTGGGGCTGGGATTTGAAACCAGGTGTGTCTGACCCCAAAGCTTTGAAGCCCATGAACCATTTACACAGGTGTGGGCTCATCTGCAGCGCCTCACAAGATGGGCATCACACTGCAGTCAGGGTTCAGAGGGCATTACTGACTGGCTTTTCTTTGTGCACAACCCATGTAATAGTCACACTAACCACGCTGGTCATGTAGCAATTGCTGTAGCTGACCTCCTTGCTCCTCAGGCCTTCCGGCAAAATTAGAGATTATCTGAGATCAGTGATGATGTCCTCTTCTATTTAAATTGCATTAAAAGGGGTTTTCAGGCATCTACTCTCTGTAGCCATCAAGTTCACCGCCTTCCTTCAAATTATTTTAGCCAGAATCCTGTGGCTATGCAGTAAAAGCTGCCCAGGTTTTAGTATCTTTAAAAATAAATTTCCGTGTCAGTTCTTCCCCCTCTTTTTCCCCTACCCTACATAAAAAAACCTTCCAAATTCCTAATTCTCCCAGTCAGAGGAATAGGGAATTGCATAACAATGGGTAATATATCTTTCGAAGTACCGTTTCAGGGGTCTCTGACATTATGTGGAGTGACTGTGTGAGAGCAAAGTCGAGTCTCTGGAACTTTTCTCTGCTACAGAGTGACAGGTAATTTAAGATTTTAAAAAAACTTTTGCCCTAGATAATACTTGAAAATTCAACCTCATATAAAAACTCACTTTCTCCCCCCTTTAAATCTGTTCTGGGGCTTCAGTTCCTAGTTTCCCAGCCTATATATGCTATCATATATAATGTCTGTGGAAAATATTGATTTAAAGATCAGGTCAGCAATGGAATCGGGCTCTTTGCAAGTTACCTCGGTTTAACTACTGAAAACCACCGTAATTGCCTCTGAGACCCGAGTCACCGGAACTTTAATTCACTTGTGCTCTCAGGTGGAGGAACTTAACTGCGCGCTCCAGGCCCCCCGCCCCTCCTGAGTGCCTTTGGAAGGGAATGGCAGACCAAGCAAACTGCCTCTTTGTGGGCATAAGGAGCAGCTCCAGTAAAAATCTTAGCCACGGAATAACATTCTGGATAGTATCCATCTGTAAGGCGGGCTATTTGCCACGGCTGTCCTGGGAATCATACGTCCTAGGACAGTCATGAATTTTAAAAAAGTACCCATTGACTTCTGACCTGTTGGTTTTGAGAAGGTGAGTAAGCAAACAGCAGAGATGGTGACTCAAAGTTAAACAGATTTCAAGGAAACCCTGGAGGAGAGGTCAGAGCAGTGAGGCTCGAAAGCAGGGCCACGGCTTCTCCCGGAGGAGCTGTCAGTGTCCCAGCGGGGCACCTAGACGCTCCATGCTTCCTAGGAAAACAATGTCGATTACTTTCATCATATCTGGGTGTACATTCCCTGGAATTGAAAGGGCACTTGCCCGTGAAGTCCAAAGAATTTCCCTGTTTAGAGCTATAACCGAGACTTTACAAAAATGATGTGCAGAATATAGCACTAGGACTAATTTATGGGACTTTCCACTGAGCCATTTCTCAGTCAACTATACTTTGTACACATATGCGCAAATGTGTGCTTAGGAGCTTTGCAATGTTCAAGGCCATGTGGTAATGAGCTTTCTAATGTTTTCGTATGTATGCATGGATGTATGTTTCCTGCCTAGATAGTTAAAGGAGTTATCTGCCAGTTCATCAGCGTGAAGCATACTGAAAATAATTTTCTTTCCCGATTATTTGCATTGAAAACTAAAGAGACTGTGTAAAAAAGAAATAAGAAATTCAAGTCACTCCTGAACATTTTGTACTCCTGTATATTTTTTTTTTTAGAATTCAAGCCCATGAGTTAATCAGAGTTCTCCAGAGAAACAGCTACCAGGATGTACATATATAGAAAAAAAATTGTTATGAAAAATTGGCTCCTGAGACTCTGAAGACTGAGAAGCCCCAGAAACAGCAGTTGGAAGCTGAGCTGCCAGGAGAGCCAATGGTGTAATTCCAGTCCAAGTTCAAAGGCCTGAGAACCCAGAGAGCTGATGGCATAAGATCCAGTCCAAAACCAGTAGCCTCCCGATTCAAGGAGAGCCAGCATTCCAGTTCAGGTTTGAATCAGGAAAAGACTCATGTCCCACCTTGGGGACTCACACAGGAGCAGTTTTCTCTTACTTAAGGGAGGGTCTGACTTATTGTTCTATTTGTGTCCTTCAACTTATTAGATGAGGCCCACTAATATTAGAGAAAGTAATCTACTTTACTCAGTCTTCTGACTCAAAGGTTAATCTCATTCTAAAGGATTATTACACACATACATCCAAAATAATGTTTGACCAAATATCTGGGCCCCTTTGTGGCCCAGTCATTATTGACACGTAAAATAAACCATCACACTCATATTATAAACTTTCCAGTTCATTATTTGTGTCAGACCACCAATTTCAATGTGTGAGACATCTTACTAAGGTTTACTAAAATACCCAAAGACATTTATAAGTTTAACAGCAATATTTATAAAATACTTAACAGGTAGAAGTGTGTTGAGTGAAAACATACCCCAAGATACGCTAAACACATTATTTACCTTGCTCTAGAGATGGCACATATGAAACAAAATATGAATGATCCTGTTGTTGGATGTACCTTAATTAATATTAATAATAAAACATGATACATCATTCTATATAGATTTATCAGGTCAATAGATCTGAAAGACACACAGAGATTTTCTCTATCAGAAAGATGGCTCCTTCCAACCTACCCACAAACGCTTTGGCCTCAGAAGTCTGATGGTAGAAAGCAAAGCTATATACTATATAATACCTTCAAAGCTATCACACACATTCTCAAACAAAACTCCAAAGTGCCAGAGCCATTTTTCTCAAGTCCTCTGGCTTAGCAGGCAGAATATAAGCAGACAAACGAATGTTTCAGAGTTCCTTCTTTCCATAAATACGGAAATGGTGAAATGTATCTCACCAACCATACACTATGTATTTACTATCATGCCTTAATGCAGAATCAGTGTTTGTCTATTAAAATGGGAAGGTGGGAAGTAAAGTTGGGCTGAGAGAAAAGCATAGTTCTTTTCTTAATGAATCTGGCCTTTTGTGTCTTTAATTTTTTACCAGCAATTTTATGCTCTGAAGGTAATAAACAAAAATGGTGACAGCCAAACATGCATTTTGCATCATAACAAACCCGCTGGATCTGCAAACAGCTATTTAAGGTGCTCCTTTTCCATCCGGAAAAACAATAGCATTTATTAGCAGCATTTCGCTCCACTAACGTGATTTGTGTGTTCTTCCCTCTCAAAGTGTCAGCTGTCACATGAAATGATGGGGACTGACAGTTCAGAATTTTAAAAGTTCAGCTCCTTTCAAATGCACTAAATGAACAAGAGCTGCCTAATTTGGGCTGAAGAAAAAGCAACAAAAATCCCCTGTAAGTATGCAAGGTTTTATTCTACTTTTGCATGCTTAGTATGCACAGAGAATGTTAAATCTTTTCAGCTGGATACACTGTTAATTCTATGAGAGAGAAAAATTTCATTAGGTGAGCTTCAGGCAAGAGTGGGCTACAAATGGAATTCCCTTTTATTTTCTGAAATTCACAGTATATGACCCATATCCAATGATAAATGGTCTATAAACTCTCTTGCTGGATTTAATTGCATAAACTTCCATTATAGTCTACTATTAACATGGGAATACTTTGACACAAGATGTCAGAAGGTAGAAAAAATGAGTAAAAAAAATAAAGATTTCACTCTTAACAAAACCAACATAATCTTAGTATCTCTCAGAATCGAGTTCAACATGTAAATTCCCAACACACAATTTTAAATATTTTTTTCAACCAATTAGTTACTTTTAATTTTGGTAGCACAGAAATCTATTAATCACTATTTAATTATCTGGAGCTCTTGCCTGCCTAATTAGTGCTTTCCGTATTGCATCTTCAACTAGACTGAGGACCCTATCAACTCATTTATCTGATACGTATTTGGTGCACTGGTGAGTTAATTAATGAAAGAAAAAAAAAAACCTCTTTTAAATGGCTCATTCAAAAAAAAAAGCTTATTAAACACTTTGAACATTAAATAAGCCGACTGATTTCATTGGGATTTCATTGCCCTAAAACTCATTATATAAATGCAAAGTCCCATGTGACATTTTTGGGTAAATATACGTGGTAGAAGGAATCAGAGCAGCAGCGAGCAGTTGAGTAACAATCCCTCTTAAGTTCACTGCCTGAGGCAATGGGCTTTTGAAATCTTTTATACAGAAACAGGGAGCATGATTACACATAAGATTTTATTTGGAATTTGCTGGTGTTAGGAACACTAAGCATGATTGTAAATGAAACTGCATTGTTATATTCTAGGTAATGTAGTGTAAAATGGTCTATATATAACTATGCTTATAATACTGAAGAAAACAAAGACATAATAATTTCCCAAACCCAATACATCCCTCCACCACATTTCCATTTTTCTCTGCCTTGCAAGGGACTGTGTGCTTGTCCTTCAGCATTTTAGCTCACAAAACATCTCCAAGAAGGCTTTCCTAAGGATCCCTAGACCCTACCCTGTTCCTCACAGCACCTGGGTATTAACCTTTGTCTTTGCACTTACCATGGGGAAGCAGTAGGGTACAGTGGTAAAAAAAAAAAAAACACAGTTTTGGCATCAGAGAGACCTGGGTGCAAGTCTAGATTCAGACACCAGCTAGGTCGCCAGGATGAAATGGAATGGTCTTGCCTGACACAACCTAAATGTATCATAAGCGTTAGTATTTTTGTTAAATCTCACTCTATGGTACTTGTTTGTTCAGATGTTTCTCCTACTGGCACCTGAGCTTTTTGTGGAAAGAGACACATGACCTATCATGTCTCCAGAGCGAAGCACGGTATCTAACGGATAGCGAGCATCCAGGCATGCTGGTGTAACACATGGGCAGAACAAAGAATCTGCAGGAAAGTTATCTAAGGGACTAAGGAGTACAATAAGCAAACTCAGATTCAACTTTTCACTTTGCACAGAGGGCAGTAAGAATTCTAGAGCACAAATCCATGTATGCTAAGTGCTAATAATATAGTTTACCTTCAGAAAAAATTTAGCTATATTAAATTGCTTTATCTTGATCTCCATTGCATTGTCAAGTAGACCCAGGTATCTGATTCCTCATGTGCGTATTCATTTTGTGAAACTTACCAATTAAGAAATAAAAATTTATCATAGCATGAAATGATTCATTTGTGGACTTACCACTTATAAGGTTAGTTCTAACTCAAATTCACCTCTTCAATTAACATAGCACCTATTTTAATTCATAGAGTCAACAATTTAATCAGTTATAATTCTGCTAAGAACTGAAGTCTACTACTTCCTATGCATATAGAATGCAACTTTAAAAGTTAAACTAAAAATCTTTCCAAAATACAGGATCTCATAAAGTTAATTAAAATGATGTTGGAGATCTGCTCCAGTCACAGGCAAAGACTATGTGGATCTATCAAAGCCAATCAATTGTACAAGGCGAATATAAAAAGGATGAGATTCAGAAAAAGGACAATTTGAAAAATAATTAGAAAAACCCACTTGAAAATTAATAAAACCAAGAAACATTTTGGCAAAATTGATCTCTTTTATGAGCATATGTTTAGTGTCTTAAACTTATGCTGGAAAGAGTATTCAAAATCTAAGATTTGGTTCACTCTCCACATGTTCTAAGGATTAGAGAATTTTTTATCAAAACCTAAATTTTGTTTTAAAATTATTTCTATTAATTTTTATTGTATATTTCTAGATAAAGTTTCAACCAAACTTTTCTTTTTCCCACTATTCTCTATGAAAATGGAGGTTCCGTTTTAAGCAGGTTCACTCTAAGTGGTCAATTACATACTGGCTTAAGAGAAAGATTCTTCTTTGACATTGCCACCACCAGCAGTCTTGCTGCCATGGTCCACCAACTCCTGACAACTGCCAAGGAGACCCAGGGTGCTCATGGGGCATTCAAGTTAACAGCAAGAAGAGTTCTACAGAGAGATCTTCATGAGGCAACTCTCAAGAAGAGTCTGTCGGTGTAGACCCAGATGGGTAACAGTTTCCCTTTTTAGGGACCCCTTCCTTCCAGAGAAGATGGCCTAACTGGACTACAGCAGGAAGTGGGTATTTAGAGGGACTCCATAACTAAATCAGACGTAGTGCCAAAGACTGCAAAGCTCCAAAAAGTCAGTACTGACAGTGGATATATTATCTTCCAGGATGTTTTAATCTTGTCTCATCTTTCTTCTCTTTCCTGGTATAACCATTGGTTGGCTAAGGAAATAGAGGACTTATAGAACAATTGTAATCTATCCCTGGAATGTTAAAATCATTAAAAGGACAAATCTTAAACACTAAACTACCTGTACTTTATTATATAATGCTTCTAAAAACACATTCAAGTTCAAGATTTAAACACTATCCCATGGTCTGTGAATATATTTTCCCCAAGGATATTTACTTTATGCCATTGATAATTATATATTACATATGCTGTGTTTTTCAAATATGACAGGGTGGTTTTGTTTCCATTTTATTGATACCTTTAAAGAAAAATTCAAATACATTCATCAGAATACCAAAGGTAATTTTTTTTTTTCTCTATCTCTCTGTCAAGTTAGATTGCCTCTAATTCGGGCAAATTTCTGACAGATATCAGAGTTCTATTTACTGATTATCTATCCTTCCCTTTGGGATCATAAGCTTATAAGTGGGGGGGAAATCTAAAGATTTATTGCTAATGGGATTCTACAATTGTAATCTTTATTCGGTGTAAAACTAATATATGATGCCAGCTTTGTAGAGCATCTTTAATGCTCCTTTTCTGAATATGTATAACTCATTTAGAGACCAAGAATAGATAGTAACTCATCATTTTTGCCACCTGCCTTAAAATATCTGCATTTTGTCTCTTTGAAAATAATAGAAACTTGTGATTTAATTGATGCCATAACTTCAATTCATCACCACATTCACTGTAAACAAAGAGATTCTGAATAATGAACAAAGTGCTTATTGTTCGCCAGAAGAAAGGTCATAACATGTTATATACTCATTTATGTCATGTATTATTACTAAATCTGTATAAAGCATCTTCCTTCATTATTTCTGAATGGGAGACTGATGATAAGTGCTATTTTCAGGATTTTTTTAATCCTTTTTTATTTGCCCAGCTCATTTGTGTGCTGACGCATTACAAGGCCAACTCTGTTTTGCTTATTAACTTATTAAGGATTAGTAACTCCCCCAAATCAAGAATAAGTTCTTAAATGTAACACTTGCTTGGGTTGACAGCTTCAGGAGAGAGAGAGAGGTCAGCTGCCCGGCGAAGGAAGAAGAAATCTGTCTGCATGATTGCAATTTGCTTTGTATAATTGACATTGGGCTTGGAATTGGGCATGATTTGTTGTTAGGTTAAACAGCAGGGAAGCTTATGGCTTATTATTTTTACTCCTGATACAACCAAAGCAATGGGTGAGTAATGAGAGGACCATAGATAATCATAATGATACGAGGCAATGAATCGTGTGGGCCTGAGCGATAGTGCGGGTTTTTATCAGACTGTGAGGTCCTGTGTAAGCTAATGCAAACTATAAATATGCAGATTAGCTCAATCTTTATTACATCTGCAAATAGCTACTGACGTGTTTTTTCTCTCCCACTTTATAATTTTGATGATTCTGACCCCAAGTCTTATCCAAAGAAATTTATGTTAAAAAGAAAATGTATCAGTTTATGATAAGAAAACGAAAATGTACCAATGACAACTAACAGTCACACAATTAAATCACCAACATTGATGCTGGTTTTCTGTTCCCAGAATGCCTAGCAATTGATTCCTCACCCAGTACAAGTCCATCCAATGTTCACCCCAAACCCTTCCCTCCCCACCCATTCCAGTGGACTTAGCTCACCCAAGACTTCTCCTTTGCTCTGCTCTGTCCCTTGTTTAAACGAAAGAGAATACAGGATCAGTCCTCTTTTTTTCTCACTATAAAGTCTCTTCAGAATCTAATTCAGTGAGATTGTACTTGTTACAATGAATGCAGATTGTTCACTGGGGCAGATTTAAGAAATGCTGAAAAGAGCGCAGGGTTTCGCAGGGTGGGGGCTGGCTGTGTGGTGGGGGAGTGGAGTTTTATACATCGCCCCATGTTTGTTAAGGTCTAAAAGCACTGAAAAGGATTTGTTCTGTTTGTGCAAAGGGCCTCCGTGCTCTGGGTCTCTAAGATGTGATGCCAAGCTTTTTAGTACATGAGTTTTCTCTTGATCTTGGGCCTGACATGACCAAGACGCAGGGGCTCAGGCCCTCAGGGACTGACCCCTATTGTCACTCCAGTCAGGCAGCTAGGAGTCTGCTACCTAAACAGCTGGTTTTCTGCAATTAACGTGTTGCTTATTTTAATATATAAATTTGGAAAATTGTTTCTGCATATTATCTTATTTCAAAGAGCCCTTTTGTTTACTAGATGTTTTCACTTACCAAAACTGTTACTAAAAGGCCTGAGATCTCCCAGGAGAATGAAGATCACATAATGTGAACCAAACAGTCTGTTTTTAGAGTCATTGGCAAAATGAACAGCCCTAGATAGAGTCCCAAACCACAGGGCTGCATACCCTACTCACAAACCGTCAGTCACAGAAGTAGGTTCATATATTCCTTGACTCCATCCATCATTGCCCTACTTTCTGTGGTTGGAAATTTTGTATGACTTCGTTTAATTATTATGATGCATGGGCCAAAGGAGTTAAGATGATTATATCAACCTAGAAAGAATGCAACACTGAGAATATGTAGATACACATATATATGTGTGCATGTGTGTGTGTGTGTGTGTGTGTGTGTGTGTGTGTGTGTGTATAAAACAGGTGGTACTTGAACCATGGATTAGTTTTCTTCTTCTCTACTACCATGTTAAGAAATCCTCTGTTACATCTCCTTTGCACTTGCTTGGAAAATATCTCGGGAAATTCCCTGCAGCTTTTGTGGTCACTTTTGAGTATTAGTACAGTATTATGTTCAGGTGTGAAAATATCCAATTCAATCTAAATCAAAACTTGGATCATTTCAAAGCTTTCTCCCCTACCCCTACACACACCAGACTTGCAACCTGAGTATGAGAGATGGGAAAATGGGGGCAGGAAACAGCCTGAGGAGGGAATGGATGCAAAGGATAAAGATATACATGATAGGGGTTTATGTCATGTGGCCCTTTCTCTTCAGACTCTTTATCTCATGGACATCTTTGGAGGATCTTTGGAGAGCCCCGCCTGGGGCCTTGGCACCGACCCTGTCACTATGCAGGCAATACCCGCTCAGGCTGCCTACTTCGGTTCTGCCTCGGCTTTTTACTCAGTGCTGCACTCCCGGGATTCCTGCCCCTCAGTCTTAGTCCACCCTGACTGTTGTAACAAAGTACCGTAGACGGGGTGGCTAATTAATAACAATTTTATTTCTCATAGTTCTGGGGTCTGGGATATACAAGTTCAGTCTGTCAACATGGTTGGGTGAGGGTCCTCTTCTGGGTCACAGACTTCCTGCTGTACCCTCAAATGGTGGAAGGTACAGGCGGTCTCTCCTGGACCTCTTTTATAAGACTCTGCCCTCATGACCTAATCACCCCAAAGTCCCCACCTCCTAATACTATCACATTGGGCATTGGTAGTTCATCACTCCCTGAAGGCAGCACTAATGTTCAGGGTCCTTTCTAAATGGCTCTAGCCATCAATACAGGTATCCGGGTGGCCCATAGGGGGGAAAGAAATAAAATAAAGCCCAATGCACCTGCAAACTCTAGAAGTAAAAGCCACTCCCACCACAGTGCTCTCTCTAAGATCTGTTACAATTCAATGGAGGTCCTGGACCTAGTCCTTCTAAAGGTCACAGGATCCCAGCTGAGGAATGGTATGCCAGTCTTTTCTTCTGGCAGACAGTGGCAATGTCTGTGCATCACCCTTTTAGAGCTGCTTCCAATAGCTGGGGAAAAACAGGGACACCACAAAATATACTACAAAATAACAAATAACCAATTAAAAATAAACAAATAAAAAATAATCAACCAAAAATGCACAAGATATCTGAATAGTACTCCAAAAAAGTTATATAAATGACTAACAAGTACATGAGAAAATGCTCAACACCACTAACCATCTTGGAAATGCAAAAGCACAATGAGATACCACTTCACACCTACTAGGATGGCTATTAGCAATAGAACATATTGTAGCAAGTGTTGGCAAGAGTGTGGAACAACTAGAACCCCCATACATTGCTGATGGGAGTTTAAAGCGTTCAGACACTTAGGAAAACAGTCTGCCAATTCCTCCAAAGGTTACACATTGATTTACCATTCTAACCAGCAATTCCACTCCTGGGCATATAACCCAGAGGAATTAAAACATATGTGCACACAAAAAAAATTTATACCAATGATTATAGCATCATTAATCATAATATTCAAATACTCTTGATCAACCGCAAAGGTCCATCAATTAATGAGTGAATAAGAAAATTTTAGTATATCTATATAATGGAATATTATTAGCCAATGAAAATAACTGAGGTACTGATAAATGCTACAATATGGATGAAACTGGAAAACATTATGCTAAGTCAAAGAAAGTAGCTGCAAATGCCCACAAATTGTTTGAGCCCATTCATATGAAATTCCAGAAAAGGCAAAAGTATGGAGTCATAAAGTAGATTAGTGGTCGCCTAGAGTTGGATTAAGGGGGATTAAGGGTACAGGTGAGGATTAAGGAGTGACCGCTAAAAGGTGAGGCGTTTTGTTGGGAGGTAATGAAAATGCTTTAAAATTGATTGTTGTGATGGCTTCACAACTCTGTGAAAATATGAAAAGCTGTTTAATTATACACTTTATATTGCTGAATTGTATGTTATGTGAATTTCACCTAAATCATAGAGCTGCGTTAAAAAACACATCCTCACTCTCTCTCAGAAATCTGTAGACTTCTCTTCTATGGACTAGACGAGAAAGGTTAGTATTGCACAGATGAGTTTCACACCCTTTCTTACTAGTAGAATATGCAGCACTTACCACTGACTTCCTCATCTCTGGGTCCCAATCAAGACTCTAAGACAGAAAGAAAATCCCATTTAACAAGCTGCTCAATTAATAATCTAACATATTACTTACAACATTTCATTTGTCTTTTCTTCGTGCTCCAATTTTAGAATAATGATTAAACCTCCAAACTTTGCAGAATAGTACATATATTTTATAGGCTGCATTACCCTCCCAAGCAATTCTGTTTCCCATAACTCTGCTGGTTATGTATTTTCATTCAAGGATCAAGTGCTAGTCTTATAACAAACTCAGTAAACATTTGGAGACTGGCTGACTGACTATTCTAATAAGAATATAGCTTATTATTTAATAAAGTATTATGTTCTAATCCTTAAACATCCCTGTAAGGTAAATGCTGTTAAATAACCAGTTTACAGATAAAGAAACTGAAGCTCAGAATGGTTAAGAAAAGTATGCCAGGCAAATCATTTAATGCCTGACTGAGCCAGGAGTCATATCTAGAACCTCTGCCCTGCACACAGGCCTCTCAGGATCGCCCTCACTTTCTGACTGTCCTTTGAGAAATGTTCACATAATTTTTAAATGAAGAGCCTAGCTACTGCTTCTAACAGTGAGACCTGCGATCCTGCAGCAACATGTACCATACATTGCTATAAGAAACTTATTGTCATGAATTTTGAAATTGGGAAATAGATGGTCATTTGGTCAAGCCCTGCCCATTACTGAGTGCATCTTGTGCTAGACACCGATGTCCCTTGAATTCTATTTTGGAAAATTTTTTTCACAAAAGCAGTGGGAAATTTGGCGAAGATTACTATTAGAATAAAAACTGAGACTCTAGATTATGAGAAGAGGAATGAAATAATTTGAGATATATCATTAGCCAGAATAATATCAGTGAACTTTGCCATCTCAGCATCGCCTTCTATAAAGATCTACCCACATGCAAGGCAAAGTTAATGTGGCTTCAAAGAAATTCAAAATGCGCCTTCTTTATAAATATAATTGTTGATACAAGAGAAAAATCTTAATTGTTGATGTTGACTAATCACTTAATCTTCTGCCTAGTTCCTTCTCTGTAAAATATGGTGCTCTGACTGTGGTTTCAAGTCTCTCTAGTTCTAGGGATCTGTGTCTACTCATCAGTTGGTGGTTGAGTTTGACCTATGAACCAAGAGGTCAAGGTTTGATTCCTGGTTAGGGCACATGTCTGGGTTTCAGGCTCAATGCCCAGTAGAAGGCATGCGGAAATCAGCTGATCAATGATTTTCTCTCATCATTGATATTTTTATCTTTCTCTCCTTCTCCCTCTCTGAAATCAATAAAAACATATTTTTTTTTAAAATAGTAAAACTTAAACAGGTAAAAAAGAATATAAATAAAAACTATGTATTTTCATTCAATTTTATCTCCTTAGACACTGATTAAATTTAGTAAGTTATAACACAGTTAAAGTCACAAATATAACATTATACAGGGGAGGGTGGGCAAATGTAGGTTTTTGAACAAGTATGTGAAACGCAGAGTTTATTTTTGTGTTATTGTAATCATAACCTGCATGATTTTTCCATATGAACAACTGTAAACCTACTTTTGCCAACCCCAGTAATACAAACTAGCAGAAGTCAAACATAAAAATAGAATGTACTAATGGGTCACCAGATATTTTTTTAATTGATAAGAAATTTAAAAAATATACACTAAATGGCCAGATTATTGTGAGTTCAGAGATCATAATAATCTGGCCACTCAGTGTGTATATATATATTAGAATCCCGGTGCATGAATTTGTGCATGGGTGGTTGGCCTGCCTGCCTGCTGGTCAACCTCTTGGTCGAGGGGACTATTTGCTTATTAGCCTTTTATTATATAGGATATACACTAAGTGGCCAGATTATTATGCATTCAAAGATCATAATAATCTGGCCACACAGTGTATTAATTAGATATATAATGGTAACCACAGAATAACTGAAAAATAGAAACTGTTAAAAATGTTGTAGGATGAAGAAAGATCTATTCTTTCCATTCTATACATTTCTATATTAGCTGGAATTTTTATTAAAGAGTCTAGATATTACTTTAAAATTTTTTTCAAAGCTTAACATGTTTAAATGCATAAGAGGTAGACCAGAAATACAGCAAAATAGTATAGTGATTTTCTCTGGCTCAATAAATTCTGCATGATTTTTGTCCATGCTTATATGTTTTGCTAGTTTCCAAATGTCCTATGTATAAGACTTTATTAAAAACATATGAACTAAACTTAATTTTTTTGTTTTTAATAAAGCCATTCAAGATAATTTTTGAAGTACAAAATGATTAATATTTTAGAATTTTTTCTCTTTTTTTCTATTTTAGAGTTCTTTAACTTGCACTCTGAAGGTCATGACAGAATGAAATCAAGATAAAATACAAAATTCTTCCAAAAACGTAACTTTAGTCATTTTTTAGCTCTGCTGAAAGAGAAAGTGCTTCTGTCCACTATGAAAGGAACAGTACTAACAGCCAATAATAGCCCTGACCACTCAGGTGTTTTACTAACCATGTTTCCTTGGTGGTTCCCACCAGCCCACCTTCTAGTCCTCCACTTTATGGACTCAAGAGCCTAATTTCCCAGCTACTGAGGAGTAATAGGATTCTAAGAACTGAGCATTAGAAATCAGAACAACAGTTTACCAATGTACCTTCAGAAATAGAACTACCAAAATTTCCATCAGCAGAGTCGAATGCCCTCTCTCTAAGTAAATCTGAAAATACCTGGAGAAAAAGAATGATAAAGGGTAGAAGTTTTTGAACACCCCATGTGCCTAAATTCTATGCATCTGATTTTTCTCCATCGTTGATTTTTTTCTCCATCGTTAATATTCCCTTTGATCTATTACCTCCCCCCCCCTTTTGTCAGTAATAGTTCCTCGACCGCATGTTATAATTTATCTTATTGCATTTGAATCCTCATTACAAGTGGTGTCCCTTGGATTGCAGAAAAGTTGTGGGGTTGGAGAATCTGCTGGAGAACACCAACAATGAGACTAAAGGAGATATTTCAGCCCACGGCACACACATTGGGTGTGCTCCTCTTGCAGATTACTAACCCATTTTTTTCAGCTCAGTTCTTATTCACTTATATTACAGAGGGAAGCAATTTCAACACTTGCCTTCTAGGTGTTGCTTCAACCTGGATCTCACAGTGGCCTGCTCAGTGGCTGTGAAAAACAAATCAATGGATTTCCTGCCCTTGATGTCAGCATGTATGTCTTGAAAAGTATAAGGGCTCTCCATTTGCAAAGTTATTCTTGCTATCATTGTTGTCATGTCCAATAGGCTGATGGGAGAATCTGATTCATTATTAAGAGCAGAAAAGAATCACTTCTGTAACTATATAGGTCTGACAGCTAAGAACAATGCATGGTAGCCGTTTCTTCAGAGACTGACAGTAACTTCAGAAACACACTACATTATCTAATTGCATTTTTCTGCCCTTCAACTCTGTAAAAAGATATTAAATATCATTAATTCATTAAAGAAATTTCTTGTGGTTTTTATGGATGCTCATGAATATTTCATAACATGATTAAAATTGTTAATCCTGCTCCCAATTAATTGTAGTAATTTTTAGAACACATGTAAATAACAGGTAATTATAATGTTTTATTATGTGTCACTGAGGCCATTAAAATTGCATTTTGATGTAATATATTTCTTAGGGCTCTATGTCATTTTGTAAGAACCAATCAATTCATTTTTACTTTATTTGAGCCTGTGCTAATTTTGAAGGAGAAATTTGGAGAGACTTTAAGAGAGGAAAATTGGTTAAAGAATATAAAGACTGGCTCATCTATGATGTATCATTACTGACATTCTAGGTTTTTCTTCATCAATCTTCTCAGGTGGCATTTAGCATGTCTATTCTAATTGAGTAGACTATCATCTTTGGAATCAGACACAAAGCCAATTCTATTCTTTTTTTGTTTTCTTTCATTTCTCATGCTTAGATCTTCATTATGCTTGGCACTACATTGGAGGAAAGGAAGCTTAAATCTGGAGGCAATTTAGAATAACGCAAAGTTCAGAGTCAAGAAGAATGAGTTAGAAAGGATCATGACTTCTTAACTAGCTATGTAGTCTTGGGCACATCACTTTACCTCTCTGAATTTCAGTGTATTTACCTGTAGTATTTTGAAGATAATATCATCTCTACTTACCTTGTAAGATTTTTTTAAGGATTAGTTAAAACATACTCAGAGGGAAGGTAGGAGAGAATGGGGGAAAGGGAGAGAGATCAACCAAAGGACTTGTATGCATGCATATAAGCCTAACCAGTGGTCATGGACAACAGGAGAGCGGGGGTATATGTGGGGAGGGGTTTGGGATGGGAATGGGTGGATGAGGACAAATATGTGATACCTTAATCAATAAAGAATTTTTTTTAAAAATAAATTAAAGCAATTTTATAAAACGTCCTGCTAGTTATCCCAACTAATTAAATAAATAGGTAATTTTGAGTATGCTACTCCACCATTTTCATTTGTCTAGATCTCAGTCTCCTAATGTCAAATGTGGGATTAGAAATCCCCTCCTTTGGGCCAAATTTATTTTTTCTAGTGGTCTATTTGTGTTTCCGACTTTTTCTTTCAATTTTTGGACAATTGCTTGCCAGTTCAGGGGGTGCAGGACTGGAGGAGATATAGGGGATCCTATGTGGTCCAAAGCAGACCCAATGTCATGATGAGGTCTGTGATCCTTGTGTCTCATGGCATCTGCTAGGGATTTGCATACTTGGAACTCACACTCTTGAACCATGGGGCTTGCATCCTGAATATCCATCACTTCCAAAGAAATGCTTCTTACTCTGGGCAGATTGTTTCTACCATAAGTAGTCAGGCAAAGTTCTGTTTTGCCTTTGCCTGTTGTGTTCTGTGAAAACTAATTCCAGTCTTTGACACAGAGAGGCATATTTATGACATTTGGCTTCTTCCTTCAACAGATTTTTTCTTTCTGTGTTTATGAGAGTTAACATTAAATATCAGTGATCCATCCCACTCGGCTCCTTTTGTTTAAAAGCATTTGTGTCCTTTACACTTACTTTGGCTTTTGTTACAAGGAGTTACATGTGTAGAGGCACAGCTCCAGAGTTGCTTGACTGCTTTTATATCCCTTTATAAAAGGATTCCAAGTCAAGAGAATCATGTATTTGTTATTTCTGGGTCCATTAAATGCCCAAGTAATTAATGTTAGCCATTATGCCACTAACAAAGCATGGAAACCACAATGTTTTTGTGATGTACAGTCATTTCAATGTCAGCTTACAGTTGCACAAGCCCATCTAATCGCCTGAATGACAATACATCAAGACAGGTGCCAAGATTATATGGCCAGACATCCAAATGACTCTACAGTGTTTGGAGATGCACAGACTCCGGCCAACCAACAATGTGTTCTGTTAAAGTTTTTGAAGTTGTGCAGGAGAAACTCTTAAAATACCAGTGGTAAGGTCTGAAAAAGTGTCTAACCTGTACCCAGCGTTACCATAAACACACCAGAAAGTTGCATTTCAGACAGATCCATAACAATCAGGAATCAGGATCTGACATTGCATATTCCCCACTTGCAAATTCATTCCTTTCTTAAAAGCTGCAATTAATTACAAACTAGTTTTGATGCCGTTTTTGCTTTCCTTAAATATGGAGTGAATTCACCCCATAAACTAATGAACCAAAGTGGAGCCAAATAGAGACCAGCTGGCTGGATGGCTCAGTAATTTTATCCACATGATTGACTTTATGATCCTTTCACTGAAGTAACTAGTCTTTATTCTCGCAATCAGCACCAATGACAATTTGGGAGGGGAGGGGAATTATTAAAATCCGGAGAAAGAAGAGGTGTGGTCTGTTTGATGTGGAACAACACATTCTTCCCCACACTCCCCTGGTATTATAGGTGCTGAATTCCAGGCCTCTATGGCTTCCAAAGAAACACTGATTAGTTGCCACAGAGACATAATAAGCAACCGATGTCCAAATAATCATTACAGATACTCCATTAACAGCATCTAACTGTGTGGCTTTTAACCATACAAATTGGTTTTTGACAGCTTGTAACCTTTTCAGATAGTTTCCTTTGGGCATTACACCACACTCAGATCTAATTTTAACTTTTGCTTAGTCTATAATTTATGAGTTTCTTTGGCGATGCATAATGTATTTGAGAGAAAGGATACATTCGAATAAAAGCTAAAAACAAAATCAATTACTGTTTTAATCCAGGAAAACTTTGCTCACCAGGACAGAACTACAATGTGTTGAAACAAAAAAAAGAAGGAAAGGGAAGGATCTAACTGATCTAGAATTTCCATAGAATCTATGTTGAAATGAATAAGGTTAGTTCATTTAAACAGGATTGTAGCTATACAGAAGTGAAGCATATTACTCAAGCATACAAAAGTTTGTCTTAAGGTCCAACAACACAGAAATCAAAAGTTATAAAATAGCTTAATGGGGCTGTCAGTGAAGAGCTAAAATATACAACGTTCCTTTCGCAGAGAAAATCCCCAGGTTTACAAGTTCCAGACACTGGAATGCATACATTCCCGGAAGACAAAGAGTATCATTCCAAACTCTGGTTTAAAAAAAAAAATAAGAAAAGAAATGGATTCCATTTTAAAAGCATAGATCACAAATTGTTGGAGCTAAAGAATCTTTGAAATCATCTGGTCGGGCTCAAAATGAAACCCAGGGCTTGACTTTTCCCTTTTTCACTCCTGACACCCATGTGATCAGCAAGCTGCCTACCCAGCCAACTCTACTGTGAGAACTCTATTCCTCCCGCCGCTGCCCGCTCCGCACCCTAGCCTCCCGCCTGAGGTGCTGCCAAAGAATCCTGATCTGGGGGTCAGCAAACTCCAGCTCACAATTCCATTTTCTGCCTCCTTTTGTACATCCTGGTTTACATTTTTAAACGACTGTAAAAAAAATCAAAAGAATAATAATATTTCATGACATGTAAAATTATATGAAATTCAAATTCCAGTGTCCATCCATAAAGTTATATTGGAGCATTGCCATGCTTATTCTTTCATGTATTGCCTATGGCTGCTTTTGCTCTACTATGGCAGAGTTGAGTAATTAAGACAGAGACCACATGGCCCACAAAGCCTCAAATATTTACTATCTGGCCCCTTTTTACTATCTAGCCCTTTTACAGCAAAAGTTTGCTGACCCCTGTGTAATCGGCCCTCTATGCCGATGCTTTCTCTGCCACAGTCAGTTCTTCACACAGCAACCATTTCCTTTGCAAGCAAATGAAATTGGGTCACTCCCTGTTTACGCCCTGGAATGCTGGGCTGTCCAATATGGCAGCCACGAGTCATGTGTGTCTATGGAATACATGTGTCTAGCGCAACTGGAAAACTGAATTTTCAACTTACTTTAATTACTCTAAATGTAAAAAAGGATACTTGACTTAATTACTGAAAAACATTTAAGTATGTTTGGAACAAGTTGGGTATGCAAATATACTATAGCAAATGTAAATTTTATGAAATCTCAATGCAGATCAATTATTTCCCATGAAAATTTGGCATCGAAACAGAAGTGTGATGTGAATAAATGTGAAATACACACTGGATTTCAAAAACTCTCTCCAAAAAGAGAGTGTACACTACCTTGCTAGTAATGTTTAATAGTGTCTATATGTTGAAATATTTCTATATATTCCATAAAACAATCTTATTAAATCTAACTTATTTTTTTTCACTTTTTAAAATATGTTTTATTGATTTCAGGGAGAGAGAAAGGGGGAGAGAGAGAGAGAGAGAGAGAGAGAGAGAGAGAGAATGATGTACATACCTCAGTCAAGGATCAAACCCATGACCTGAGTATAATGCCTTGATAGGGAATCGAAGCAATAACCTTTGGTACACAGGAAAATGCTCAACCAACTGAGCCACACTAGCCAGGGCTCTTTTTACTTTTTTAATTTGGCAACTAAACTTTTAAAAATTTCATATGTGGCTTGCATTATATTTCCATTAGACAACATTGCTTCTGTTAGTTTACATGATGATAAGAATAAATTCAAACCCCTTGCAATGTCAACAAGGTCTTCTATGGCCTCTGCCCATCTCTTTATTTCCATCTATTATCTCCTCTCATTCTTTTCATGCTGGCATATTGCCAATCCCTCTAAGACACTAACCTGATATGTTTATTGATTTATTTTCAAGAGAGGAAGGGAGGATGAGAGAGGGAGAAACATCAATGTGAGAGTGAAATATCCATCAGTTGTTTCTCCTACATGCCTCAACTGGGTATTGAAACTCAACCAGGTATGTGCCCTGACTGAGAATTGAACCCACAACCTATTGGTACATGGGAGGATGCTCCAACCAACGAAGATCCTCCCAGCCTTTCGCAGCCCTAACCTAATTTTGCCTTCCTTCCAGTCTTTCTTTGCACCAACTGTGCTTTCTTTCTGGGACCTGCTGCCCTCTATCATGATTCATTTTCATCATTTGAGTACAGTAAGGGACCTCCCTTTATCCAACTCCAGTCCCTTTCTACCATTCCACCCAGTTTTCTCCTCCCCTCAGCTATTATCAGTATCTGGAATTCCCTTCAGTGTAAATTTATGGGTCTATTGACTGTCTCCTTTTCGTGCATACCCTTATCCCAACACACCAAGAGCAGGAATCTTGTGAGTTTTGTTCATTGCCATATTCCCAACACTTGAAACAATGCCTAGTGCTCAATTAATATGAATAATCCTTCAGTTCATAGATGGAAAACTAAGATATGAAGCAGTTAAGACTTAATGACAGAGCTCAGAATGGAAAACCCGCCTCATTCCCGCTCAGTGTTCTTAAGGAGTGGCCTGGCCCGGGGTCTCTCCTGTGCAGAACACAGAGTCCCTCTGTTTCGCTGTGTGAAAGGTCAGATAATCCAACCATTCCATTTACCCGTAGGCACCTCAAACCCCCATAGCTTCTTCCGCTCTCTTGAGTGCCTTGCCAGATTGTTAGCAGCTTTTGGAATTGCTTCTCAGTTGATGTTTTCCTCTGGGCATAGAAATAATCACTAATATTAAAGGAGGAAGTCAATGGCATGTAGCCTTTCTCTCACACCAAAGTGATAAGCACAAAACAGAAAGAACGAGATCATAAGGATGGAAAAGAGACCAATTCAATGGTCTGAAGTCGCATTGCGACCACCACCAGTGAAGATGAGCAGAAAAGTAAACAGTAGGGGTCAGGGCGCCCTCCTCTTTAATCTCCTTCATTTCCTCTTTCATTAGCTAACATTCAAACTATGCTCGTGTTCTTGCACATTAAGCAACAGCACGAAGGATAATATTTGAAGGCAACATGAAGGGAAAATCACACACTCCACTCCTCAGGTGCAGTCTACAATGTCACTCTTTGTCAAATGGGTTTTAAGGCTTTAAATCCTCACTTAAAATCAGATATCTCTGGGAGAGACATTAGTACCTTAGTTAAAATCAAAAGTATTAGAAGAAAGGAATCAGAGGAAGTATCTGCCCTTTAGTTTTGCTTATAAATTTTATTCAAAAGTCATAAATGTCCCATTAAAAGCTTTTTATTTAAATTGACGTTTGCTACCCACTAAAGAAGTCTTAGGTTTCTCTCCTCTTCCTTGCTTTATTCTTTCACTCATTATTGGAGAAGAAATTTTTTTTTCTTTAACCCTTGCAAGCATTTACCCAGTATCTTTTGAGAAGGTATCATGTGAATTGTATCATTAGGTGTGTCCACAGCATGACAGGAGGCCTAGACTTGTGGGAGAACATCAAAGAGGGTCTATCCCTGAGCAAACCATTGTGGCTGAAATGGAGGCCTTATTATATGTTGAAGAACAGGGTATATAACTGAATGGATGTAGTAAGCAGATTTTAAATGTCAGGTTGAGGTGTTAGAACTTTATTCTGTCAGTAACATGACATTACTAGAAATTTTATGATGCGAATAAAACATTGTCATTTATTGCATAAAATGACATATTTAGGAGAATATTAATGACCAGCATTTACTGACCACAATGTCCTAGACAATGTTTCTAAGCACTTTACATGCTTATATGTCAGTTAGTCCTCACAATGACCCCATAAAATAGGTAGAACTTTTATTATTCCTATTTTACAGATGAGGAAAATGAGGTACAGAAAGATTAAATAACTTACCCACAGCTAGTGTGTGTCAGAGCCAGGATTCAAAGCCAGGCAGTCTGCCGCCCGCGCTCTTCAGAACAGCTGAGCCATGTGGCAAAGTAGCCATGGGCAGAGCTGCCTCTGGCCTGCATGGAGCCTTTCTGCGAAGTCAGAAAGATAGTAAGCTCAGCAAAAGTGTTGGTAAGTGGATGATGCCATGGTGTCTTTGCAGATACGGCCCATGCCCCAGTCCGTGGCTTAGTTTATGGAGCAACAAGGACAAATGGATTCGGCCCTCATTTGTCTCTGTTGTACAGACTATTAAACCTCTTATTTTCTATTGAATTTCTGAAATATATTAAACCGTGACCCACAAATATAGAAGGCTTTATTTACTAGGTATGTGTAGACTACATAGAAGTGCATGTGCTCCTTCAGAAGCATCCACCATACTTTTAGACCCAGATTAGCAGTGTTCTTCTACTGTTGCCAGATTTGCAGGCTTGTTCCTACTTTTGAGCCCAATCCAACCTTCTTTTTGTCCCAATACTAGTGAAAATGCATAAAAACTGCCTGCCTCCAAAGATCAAGGTTTAAGATCAAGTCAGCCGCAATGCCTATTGCTTAGTCATACCCCTCCCAATCTCAAGCAGTCATTCTCTAAATCCATTGCCCAGTTGTAGAGAGCCATCTGGGAAGGCACATGGATACTCTTTTAATTCTTATCAGCTGAGCACTGGCAGAATCCTGTTATCAGTACTGATTTCTAATCTTTATCCATGTGCTTGGAATGAGGAACAAAAAGGACCTTGACCCACCCAGGTCTTGATATGCTAAATCTTGTACCAAAAAATAAGGAGCTTACCCAGATCCTGATGGATTTGGGCACACTCGAAAATCCTTTTGATCATAAAATCCCTTTTGGAAACCAATAAATATGCTGTGTTGCCTGAGGTGAGTGTGACTGTCTCTCCATCAGAGAGATGGCGCCCACCTAGCACCCAGATTGAATCTATTTCTGTCTCTTGTCTCTTTCTTTCTCTAATTTCTTAATCCCCAGCTCCTCCCCTCAGAAACCTGTTGTTTTCTGTGAGGGACGCGGAAAACATAGAAAATGTCCACCGCACCCAGTAAGTACTTCAGTGCCCAGGTTCTCAGGACTTCCTCCTGTACCCTTGGAACCTTCAGCCAGATCCCTTGTAAATGTAACACACCAACCCCCCCCCCCCAGCCTACCTACTTAGAGCACTTGTACTATAAGCCTCATTGGGGAAATCAAAATCTGTTTCCACTTCATACTCTTTGGTTTTGCCTGAGTAAGTTCTTTATGCCCTATCATTTACTTCCCATCTAAAACTTTCTGCTGTCTTCAAAACCTAGGCTTGAACAGAAATAATTAACAGAACTTCGCTTGAGATTAGGTCATAAACTAAAATTCCAAAGTACAGTGTGCCCCAAATAACTAGCTTCTTACAATATGGAAATGCCAGATTCCTGAAGTCCCTCGAGAAACCAAAATTCAAGAAGATTGTGTTAGCATAGTCCGGACAAGAAAACCACAATAGTTTGAAGAACAACTGTTTATTAACCTTGGGAAGTTCATGAATTGATTTTAGGGGCTCCATAAACAATCTGAGATCATATATAATATTAAAATGTGTGTGTGTGTGTGTGTGTGTGTGTGTGTGTGTGTGTGTGTATACATTTTCTGAGAAAGGGTATCATAAATGTCATCAAAATTTCAAAGGAGTCTGTGAGCCACAGTATATAAGGCACAGAAATATTGTCTGGTCCATAGACCATGTTTCCTCCAGATAGGCATGTTCCTAACTATATAGAGTTACCTATATAAGAAATCTAAAATACTTGGCAACTATACATGTTTATTTGCTTTCTTTTAATTTATAGTTTATAGTGTTAAAAATACTTTAAAATAATAACACATCTCAAATCACCATTGTTATTGGTTTTTACACATTTTCTAAAATATGACCTTGAGAAAAGCTCAACTATTATTTTATTTTTTTGTAAATGCACCTATCAAAGTCTGATCTTATGTATCTATTAGTGAAAGTACCATAAGAAAAAATATTTAAATATATTTACACACACATAATGAACGAATGACAACATTTGAGAACAAATTTCAATGACCATGCTTTTTTACAATCTTCAAGTTTTATATTAGATTTTATTCATAAATTATACAGTGGAACATTCTTATCACACAATAACAAAAAAAGGACTTATCACCTGCACCATGTGCTAATCCTAGCAGGTTTTACACTATGGATTTGTTATATTTAGTTATTTTTAATGTAATTTTCACATATTTATTAAACTTAATCAGAGCCTTTTCTACCTTTCTTTCTTTCTTTTTTTGTTTGTTTTCTTTTGTTGATTCTCACCCAAGGATATTTTTCCATTAATCTTTTTAGAGAGAGTGGAAGAGAGAGGGAAAAACAGAGAGAAACATCGATCAGAGAGATACACATCAGTTGAGTGCCTCCTACATATGCCCTGACCAGGGTCTGGGCTGGGGAGTAGCATGCAACCAAGGCAAGAGTCCTTGACTGTACTGGTAATTAAACCTGGGACTCTTTGGTCCTCATGTCAACTCTCTATCCACTGAGCCAAACTGGCTAGGGCTGCTTTGGTATATTTAAATCCAGATGATAAAATACTACTATGTCACAAGTCTTCCTTACCACGATGTCAGAAAATCCTGTCATTTCTTAAAAAATAAATTCATTCTGATATAGATCATGTCAATATTTTAAGCACACATAGAGGCACTATTTATTCTATTAAATTGGAAAGGTTATTGGTCATGCAAACCCTGTCAAATCTCAACTTTATCTGACTTTACCATCCCACGGGGGTTACCTAAATCACATTCAATCAGAACAAATACAAGCTTTTTGACAGCAAAACTATTCCTCAACCAATACTGTATAATTAAGTCTTTTTCCACCAAGATTGACTGGGGTTAGCATATTAATGGACAAATATTCTGTAAAGTCTCTCTCTCTCACTCTCTCTCTCTCTCTCCCTCTCTCCTTTTTCATCTTTCTCCTTCTCTTCTTCATTATGTTTAAATAGTTAATCTTGCAAATGTATTATTTGAATTTGCCAATTAGCCAGAGAGCAGTAAGTTAATAAAGTAGGACAAAATTGCTTAAAATTAGAATACTTTTTTTGATAATTCATTTAATCTCTAACATTTTGTGTAAATAAACATAATTCCAGAAACTATTAAGAAATTGAGCATGCAACTCAATCTTACAATATGTAACCAAGAAACAAGTTACATATAGGGTAAGGAAAAAGTAGGTTGACAGTGGTGATTATATAAAACAGAGTTTATTCTTTATTAATTCTTGTATTATTTTCCTTATGAATAACTGGAAACATTTCTCCCCACCATGCAAATCTCACACATGTGCTCTGAATGCCCCTGTGCTAAGACTGTGCTAGTTATTGGAGGGGTGTATTCTTGCCTTCAGCTAAATTTCAGACACCCCTGAGAGAAATGAATTAGCAAAGTTAGATCGGCATAAGAGTTTAACAATTCTTGTATTCTTATTGTTGCTGTAGCAAATCACCATAAACAAAGCATAAGATAACACCCATCTATTATCCTGCAGTTCTGTAGTCAAAAGTGTGTTAGAAGGACTGTGTTCCTTTCCAGAGGTTCTCAGGGAGGATTCACTTTCACTGGGTGAGGAATCAGTTACCTTCTCCTCTTCAGCTTGTAGAAGTTGCTCACATTCCTTGGGTTATGGCCCCTTCCTCCACCTTCAGAGCCAGCAATGGTGGGTCTTCTTCCCATATCACATCAACCTGATGGCTTCTGCTTCCTTGTTCCACTTAAAAAACCCTTTTGATTACATTGAGCCCTCCTGGATAATCTAGGATAATCTTCCTGTTTTAGGGTCAACTGATTAATACCCTTAATTCCATTTACAATGTTGATTTGCATTCACAACCTAAGGCAACAGATTCACAGGTTGTAGGGATTAGGACATAGACATTTTGCCAGCCATTATTCTGCCTCTATAGCTCCTGAGGCCTAGTCATGTATTCTCATATCTCTATTTGTGCTTCAAAAGGAGATATAAAATTTTTTGCTTAAATTACACCCCTTAAAAGAACTATATGCTACTTTACCTCAGAATTGATGCCCTGAATAAGGGAACCATAAATATTTCCTTTTAAACCTTTTTTTAAAAATTTCAGAGTAATTTGAAATCAAAAGTACCTTTGGAGGAAGAAGAGAAACTGATCATTTCAAAGCAGTCTTGAAGAACATTTCCAAATGTACAAGGCCCAGAAGAGCAAGTTAATTCTTGTAACCTTCCTTTACTTCTAAACAAATCCATTCCTGTTCTGAATACAAGGGAAGTTATTATTGTAGTTTGTATCATGTAGCTACGCTACATATATATGGCAAGTATTTGCAGAACCTACTTTCTTTTAAGTATATAGGCAATCTTTATGAGTTTCATTTCAAGCAAGGTCACTATTTATAGAAATTTTTCTCTTAGCAATCAGAGGTAGTCACTTGAGAAATACACCCTTGCCCTGGCTGGTTTGGCTCAGTGGATATAGTGTCAGCCTGTGGACTGAAAGTTTGATTCTCATCAAGGGCACATGCCTGGGTTGCAGGCCTGGTCCCCAGTACGGGGCGTGCAGAAGGCAGCTGGTTAATGATTCACTCTCATCATTGATGTTTCCTTCTCCCTCTCTGAAATATAATTTGGTAAAGGCTGGAGTGGGGGATGGGAACTGGCTAGAAGGAGTCAATGGGGGGATGAGGGGAAGGGGGCATATATAATACTTTCCACAAGAAAGATTTTTTAAAAAGAAATATATCTTTGCTCAAATGATTGAGCCAAATAAGTGTGGTCTAGGTCCTACAAAAACTCTTACATCAGAAGGTGTATAAGCAGAGGTCTGTCCAGGAAAGGAATACAATTTTCCTATGAACTATTTCCCTATTACATAAAATCACAGATATATTCTATTGGAAAATAAATTGGCTCCTCGGTGTAATAAAATTGTACTTACGTATATAGCAAGTCTTTTGAAATCATATATTTCAAAGAAAAAATATGAACCTTTCATTAAACATTGATACCAACACTCAAGCATTAACCACAATAATTTGCTACAATAAAAATTAGGAAATCAAAATTTTGAAAGAGGAAATATAATACTTAATATTTGGCCACATTACCCACCTATTTCATTTTTTTCTCTATTAAAAAGATGGGATTCCATAACACTTTATCTAATTTCTAAAATTTTCACAAACCTCATACCATCTCAATGTTCTATCTTTATTTCTATGCTTATTATTTACAGTTTTTAAAATTTTTATAATCACAAAGTCTAAGATCCACTTTCCACATTCATTCACCTCCTAATAACTGTTCAGTTAGTATCAAATTATTTCATATTAATCCATTTAATTAAACACACACATAAAGGGATTCATAAACACAGGGATGATACACACACAGTAACTCCTTTCAGGTCTTACCTGGAAGGATAGAAGGAAGAAAAGAGGAAAGAAAGGAAAGAAAAGAGAGAAAGGAAACATGGCTTGGAATAAACCAAAATTGAAATTATAAAAATAAGAACATATCCATGTGTGATATTTTTATCAAAAGTGAATTTTTAATTATTTTGTTGGAACTATCAAATTCCAGAAAACTTAAAAAACTACTACTATAAACACAGACCAGAAGACTCTTAATGTGCATAATCTACCCTAATAAAAGAGAAAGATGCAAATTGACTCTACCTTCACAACACCCACTAGCCAATCAGGAGTAAGTATGCAAATTAACTCACCAAAGATGGCGGGTTAATTTGTATATGTAGGCGCTGAGCAGCTGGGGGCAGGATGCAGGAATTCCATACCACCTCAACTGCTCTGGGCCTCTGGGCAGCATGGGAAGGCAGAAAGGTGGCTCAGACCAGATCAAAGACAGTGCCAGTAGCCAGGGGAAGAAAGGCCCATTCTTGCATGAATCTTCATGCATCCGGCCTCTATTAATTCAATAATAGACAATCTCCCCAAAGTCTGTTGGATTGTACCCTTGTTGATTTTTCCATTCTCAGAAATTTATTGGTTTATTTCACTGAGCTATTAGGTTAATTACCATGTCCTCCTTAGAGACTTTAAACATATCTAAAGGGTTTGAGTTGAGTTAGGAAGGTTCTAATTGATCACTTGTGGATGAAGTTTGTGCAGATATAGTAGGTACCTAGTCACCTAGACTACAACACAAAGGAAAGCTACTCCTCAAATAGTTCAAGTAACCCCAAATTCTATACATTTAGTATTTTTGCTTATGGTAAGTAAGTTGATATAAGACTGATCATAATTCATTAGAGAGTAACATTTCTTTTTCCATGTTGTCCTTCTAATGGGAAAATATTATTTGCAATCATAGAGCATAATTAATACATTATTTTACTGGTAGCTAGGATAATTTTTTTCAATTAATACACTCTGTAGAACAATTCTCTTTAAAGACCAGTGATAAATGCATGCCAAAAAGCTAGCCATGGTTACATATAGATGTGACCCCAGAACAAAGTGAGGCCAATTGGCATATGTGGAAATTCATATCAAAAAGTATGTTGCGCTCTAGGTGGTTTGGCTCATTGGATAGAGCATTGGCCTATGAACTGAAGGGTCCTGGGTTTGATTCCAGTCAAGGTCATGTATCTTGGTTGCAGTGTTATAGGCTCAATCCCTGGCCCCAATAGGGGTGGATGCCTCTCTTTCACATATATTTTTCTCTCTGTTTCTCTCCCCTACTTTCCACTCTCTCTAAAAATCAATGGAAAAATATTTCCAGATAAGGATTAACAACAACAACCACCAACGTATTTTTTATTAACCTCAGGGAAAAGAAACGCTTTCATGAAAAGGGCCATAATTCAGACAAAGTAAAGGTGAATGTTATCTGGGACCCTTTGCTCAGGAATATAAAGGAGAGGATGACTCTGTGCCGAGTAAAGGCTTCTTTCCTGACTTAGAGCCCTGCAGGGATGCCCTCTGCGAGTGGCTGGGAAGCCAGGAGACTGGTGAGAACACACCCCGAGAACACCTGAGGCAGCACTGTGATCCCCGCACAAACCGAGTGTGAGCAGAAATAGGCCTCGGAAACAGAGCACAACCCATCCCCAAAACGCTCTGATTCAAATGGCTTCCCAGAGAGTATAAAATATTGTTGAATCTTAAGTCAATGTTACATTATTCACAATTTACAGCTCAATCTCTACCCTGCCCCTTCCCCCAAGAACTTGATTTTAAATGACAATTTCAGTTTGGAGTTTAATATTCCTTCCAGTGGACTTGTCCCTGGTGGGATTGAAATGATGAAAAGCAAACAGGCCCGCAGTCATTAGCACTCATCCTGCTGGCGGCATCTTGTGCTGCGGGTATGTTTATTTTTCTGAAATCAATGGAATAGACCTATCACATCCTGATTTTCTCTTAGCCTTAAAAAAAAATAATGTATGTTTCTTACACAAAAATAAGATACTGATCTTGGGATATGAAGCTATTAAAAAACTACATAGACATCAACTAAACCAAATTGTTCACAATAAGAAGAGAGTGGGAGAAAATGTTTTCTTAGATCTGCCTTTTGTACTTCCTTGACTGATTAATTGATAAGAAAAACCCTAACCATAACTAGCAAGAGGGGGGGGGAAAGATTTATTGTAAATGAAGCCTACTATTTTTTCTTAATTTATAGAATTTACAATCTTTGATTTAAGGTATTTTGCAGAAGCTGATCTTACCCAGAACATCTGCAATATTAGTTTCTCTTTTCATTTAGTTAAAATGTACTTATTCTTTTGTAATCCACAGGAAATTTCTACTTCTCCTTTGTACACACTGACCCAAATATAATCCTTGCCCGTTCCATCTTCTCAAAAAAAAAAAAAAAAAAACCCACACAACTATAAACCTATTAATAGCAGCTAAGAGAAGAATCTGAGGGAGAAAAACCTAAATCATATGCATAATGAAAAAAGACATTACAAATCTAAAGCAAATCAATAATAGCAACATGTCTGTTCTTTAGAACTAATACATTTTGTTTAATTGTGAGTATATCAAAATATATGACATGACTTTAAAGGAAGGAACATGTACTAATATATGGTGTGCACATTTCTAATATATATTTCTCAAAGGAATTCATGAAAACTAATGCTTAGTTTTCCCTCTAGTGCCCTTTGACCCACATTTTATCATAAAAGAAGTCCACCATACCTTCAAAATGAAAATCATTCTTTTAGTTCTCTGACCACAGAAAATATAAAGCATTGAATAAATTGTTATAATATCTGATCACTCAAAAGAAAAAAAACAACGGGACAAGAATTAAATTTTTGAGCAGGGCAAAAATAAAATCACAAGTAAATCTTAGAGATTTTCTGTGATTTAGGCCTAAGTCTTACAAGTGAGCATCTAAATGAGTTTCCTGGTGACTTTTCTTTTCATGCCTTTGTGATCTACAAAAGTCCTTATAGAAGTAGTTGAAACCTCATCACAACTTTTCATAGACTTCTTTCAAGAGACTAAGAGGCCAGAGACCAGCCCAGTTCACTGGCTCCCCAAACCTGGTAGTGCATCAGTATCAACTGGTATTTAAAAAATACAAATGCCTTGGGCACACTCATTAGTGATTCTTATTTAATACAGCTGGATAGAGGCCCAGGAATTTCAATTTTTTTTATTTTATTGATTTTTCCAGAGAGGAAGGGAGAGAGATAGTTAGAAACATTGATGAGAGAAACATCAATCAGCTGCTTCCTGCACACACCCCCAACCCCCACTGGGGATGTGCCTGCAACCAAGGAGCATGCCTTTGACTGGAATCGAACCTGAGACCTTTCAGTCTGCAGGCTGATGCTCTATCCACTGAGCCAAACTGGTTTCAGTAGGAATTTCAATTTTTAATGCTTCTCAAATGAGCAACTAGGTTTTTTACCATCCTAGGTAAGTGTTGCTCCACTTACTAAGTGGCCATGGTCAGTTTTATGTCCATTCCTTCAACCTCTCTCGATAACTATCAGTTATCGAGATTCCAATATGCACTACCCACTTATATTCATGACTTCATAAAAAATTTGTCAAGTTTATTTAAAAAAGAGAGAGATCAGAGATTTCATAATATTATCCAGATTTCAAGGTAGTGTTTATTTATCTTTACCAAAGAGAACTTTTTAATTCTTAAATTATCTAACATTTAAAAATCTATTTTGGCTCTGGCCAGTGTGCCTCAGTTGGTGGGCAAAGTCCCATGCTCTAAAAGGTTGCTGCTTAGGTTGCCAGTCAGGGCACATTCCCTGATTGAGGGCTCAATCCCCAATAGAGAATATGCAGGAGGCAGCTGATCAGTGTTTCTCTCCCTCTCCCTTTCTCTTCCTCTCTCTATAAAATCAATAAAACATATTTTTTTAAAGTCTACTTTATAAAATGAATAGATGGATCTGAGCTCAATGATGTCACTCTCTCCCACCAGCCATCCCTCAATTCTTCATGTCCTTCAAGGTTTTGTATGGCATCTGAAACTTAATCTAAACTTGTCCTATTGTCTTGTCCAAAAATTATAATATAAATAACATTTTCCATAACATTACCTAACATTTGGCCTGAAATTGAATGTGCCAACCTAAAGTCAAATCCAAAATTTAGAAGTAAACAAAATGCTATAAAATTATCCAAGAAAGTTGGATTTGTCCAGGCATTTAGCGGGTATAACAGAAAGAACTGGGTTGCTGGAATTAGGCTGACTAAGGAATGGATCCTGGCTCTCCTGTTCCACATTAATCATGTCACTCTTGGTAGACTTCCAATTTTTTAAGCTGCAATTTCCTTATCTTCATAGTGAAAATAATACCAGCCTTACAGTATTATTTTGGACATCAAATGGGATAATATATGGAAATTTTTGTGATCATAATAAATGCTCAAGAATTATGAAGAATCGGGCTTTGTGATCAGAGAGCCTTAAACTTTTATAACAGCTGTGCCACACCAGCACAGCCAAGGGTTCGGTGATCCCAAGTGGGGGGCGGCGAAGGATGGAGAAATGACAAAGAGAAAAGGCTGAGTCTAGGTGGATCTTCTGTGCCTGGTTGAGGCCACAGAACAGTTCCAGACTGCAGAGTTGATGCTTTATTTATAATCAGGGACAAACAAGGTAATTTACAATGTCCTTGTAAGTTTCACTTGTTTTGGCATCACTTGCTGCCCGCCCCTCCACATCCCATTAGCTACCCAGGAAAGATCTAGGAAGCAATCACAAGATCAAGCTTCATTATGCCTAGAGGGCTGTGCCCTCCAAGATGGGACTTGTTTGCGACTTTGTCAGCAGGTCAGTCCGAGGCTTAACCCTAACACCGCTTCCTACAAACAGCTCTGTCTCTTGTGACATTGGGAAATTGTCTCAATTCATCATCTATAATACGGACATCATAATGATACCTGTTCCCTTCAATGATTACAATGAGCAATACATGTAGAGCATTGCATGTATTCTTCCACTTTGCTGGCACTTAGTAGGCATCATTACATGGAAGCTACTTATTTTTACTTTCCTTGCCAAGTTGCATTCTGAAGATTCAGGAAGAGGTTTGGGTTTGCAGAGACTGAGAGGATCTCAATTTTTCCCTTCACAGATGAGGACACCAAGTCAAAGAGACTAGATGCTTAAGGTCACACAGCCAGTTAGTGACAAAGCTGGGTCTTGATCCTTTAGTCTAGTATTATCCTTATTATAATGGCAATACCTCTGTGACCTCCCTCAAGAGATGAATGCTAGCCGAAACCGGTTTGGCTCTGTGGATAGAGCATCGATCTGAGGACTGAAAGATCCCAGGTTCGATTCCAGTCAAGGGCATGTATATTGGTTGCGGGCACTGAGGGGGGGGGAAATCATTATTTAATTTTATCTTCATGGCTAGAGAGTAAGTCTTAATTGTGGATTAGAATAAAATCAACCATTTTATCACTGTTTGTTATAAACTACTATCAAAATATAACAACCTAACTATGAATCTCATTGCTGAGTAAAAACCAAAAAATGACTGAGTCTGGTTAAGAATTAGAAAGAGGAATTTTTTTCCCCCTAAATGAATACGAACATGGACTCTCTGGAATTTGCTGCTCATTCTTTGATTATTAGCTGTATGTAAGCAGAAAACAAACTCTCCTCGCCTACCAACAACTGGAAAGCAAATCCCCAAGGAGCCTAGGGAGGCAGATGACAGATGTGCAGTCGGGAGCCACTCTCTATGCCCTGAGCAGGGCAAGGGCTACAGAGACGCAGGCCAAGAAAGGCTGTACATAAAACGTGAAAAGAGGGCCGTGTATACTCTGGAGTCTCTTTGGACTTTTTCTTTCACTTCCAGAGGATTGCAACCTAAGTGGTTCTGGCCACAGCAGAAAGCAACAAAAGCCTGCATGGCTGATTTTTCTTAAATGAAGAAAGAGGGGTTTATGCTATTTAAATAGCATGGTCCAGATGGTGTTTTCCATCCTTCATGCTCCTGGTTGTGGCCATGTCTTGCCTATGGCTTTTGTGGCAGGGCACACTCTCCAGTCAGCAATTTCACCACTGCTTGGGTCCAAATGAGCTATGGAGAAAGAAATTAGGGTGAGTGAAGAGGCCACAGCTGGGAGAGATCAGCCACACTCAACAGGCTCTCCCACATACATAAACAGAGCAGACAGAGGGAAGGAGGGTAGGGAAACAAAGTACTGAGGTTCAGAGGGTAGCACTTGAGGCCTGCAAGCTATGCTTACCCACATGACATGTGTCTACAGGTCCTAACCCAATAGTTGCAAATCCCCGAGTCTCTGAAAAAAAGTGACTATTAAATTTCTCAGCCCAAACATTCAAATGTTTTCTGATACCACAGAATATTTTTTCATGCACTTAAACTGTTCTTTAATATCTAACTGAAAGGAGAGAATAATTTAGTAAGTTTATTCTCATGTAGAAGAGTCTAATAATGGACTGCGTTCGCTGAATTTTGAGCTTCAGCTGTGGTTTTAAATCTCTTCGCTGCATTTCCCAAGTGAAATTTCTAAGATTCAAAAATTCACAGGGACCACGATTCTACCATGTTTATTGGAAGATACTTTAGAGAATGTAACTTATCTTTCATAGCACACTGCATTTGCACCTGAACTGTAAGAGGAAACTAACGCCTTTAGCAATGGATTATGGCTTTTTAAGTACCACTTTCCTTGCATAATACTGTAATAAAAAAAAAAAGAAAACATCCAAATGAGATATCAGCATTTTTTTCTACAGAGTGAAAGAAAAATTTTTAACTCCATAGTTGTGGTTTGTGTTCAGCCACTTGCTATTGAAATACTAAGTTGTTGGGGGGGGGGGGGGGGTTGTGTGTGTGGTTGTTGTTTTTGCTTTTTCTAAAAGCAAAGGTTCACACTTCCATGCCTCTTTTGCTTTCTTCCATGTCACAGAAAATGCGCGCCACCTAAGCCTCCTAAAATAAACAAGATTATGTGAAAAATTTTTCACCATAGTTCTACAATGATTTTATTAATATATTTTTATTGATTTCAGAGAAGAAGGAAGAGGGAGAGAGGGATAAAACTTCAAAAACTTCAATGATGAGGGAGAATCATTGCTTGGCTGCCTCCTGCACACCCCATACTGAGGATTGAGCCCCCAATCCGGGCATGCGCCCTGACTAGGAATTGAACTGTGATCTCCTGGTTCATAGGTCAGTGCTCAACCACTGACCCATGATGGCTGGGCTGCTTTTATAATGTGTACCTCAATGGGTCTTCCTCAGGAAAGAACATTACATTGAAATTGTGGCCTATATCAATAGCAAAGGCAAAGAAAAGTAAGCTCTGACTTTTTTACAGTGACTGTTTAGTTCTTGAATATACTGGGCATAGCTTCTAAAATTCAGTTAATTGTGAGATTTACTTTTTAATCTTTTTCTTCAATTATATTAAAATTATTTTTTTTAATTCACTCCCATATGCTTCTACTTGGAATATGCTGATTTTCTTGAGAGACAACGTCTTGAGAGACCAAGTTTCTCCTACCATTGGAACCAGTAATTCTATGTCTAGGGATTGTTCTAAATCAGAGACTTAAGCAAACAATTTCTGCAATGTTTTAATATTATAGTGACACATAAGAAACTGGGTCAGTGTCCAAAAGTAGAAAAAAGAATACAATCAAATGTAATATAGATTGGTGTGAAGAATATTTATTAATATTGAAAAATACTGTGAGACAACGCAAAAATTATCAAATGATAAAATTATTCATAAACATTATCCTGCTTTAAGTGTATATTTATCGATGTGTGTGTTTATAACATTATACTATTGAATACTTAATATATGACAAGCAATCTTTACAGCAGATTTCACAGGCATTATCTCAATAAAGTTCAACAATCCTACTTGTTAGGTGCTATTAAGTCTATCTTACTGATGAGAAAAAATTGGAACATAAAGAAGGTAAGTAGTAATATGTCCATGATTGTGTAACAGAAATGCAATATAACCTAAACCCCAATCTAGATCTGAGTGATTCCAGAACTAGTGCTCTTACCAACTACCCTTTATTGGCTATTGGATGGACTGCATTAATGCAAGTGAACATGAACTTCCAATCCTCTAATCACTCCTAGGCTCGGGCAGCACTCTAATAGCCAAAAGTGGTCCAGTGGAAATTACCAACATTCTTCCTTAACAGATCACCACTATGCACCATTACAAGTTTGTCAGTCCCAGTCTTCTTTATTGGATCTTTGGAGCCAAAGAGATCAAATTCTAGTCCAATATTTCACAAATGTTGATGTTGGACAAATGGCTTTCCTTCCACGTGACTCAGTTCCCAGCAAAGCCCAACTTGCAGAGATGGCAGAGTATAAAAAATAATGAAGATGTATTTCAAGTGTCTGACATAGTTCATGCTTACAAAAGCATAGCTAGAAATTACTACTTCCCAATTGTCAGCAAAAGCAATCACTCCATAGCCATTAACTGATTGAAATGCTTTGGGACTGATAATGCAGATGTCCTATTGCTCGAAGTATATGAAAATGGAACTACTGCATTAATAAGCTTCTCCATTATTATAACTACTTGTCATAGCCAAGATGTTTTGCTAGACTTTTGCACTAAGTAAAATTGGCCCTCCATTCTTGAATAAGTATTAGTTTATAGATTTATAAATGTACTATATATAAGTGTGTATATATATATAGTTTTTATATATGTAACAAGTAGTTGCACATACATACATAATATGTATACATGTGTTTATGTACTTATATGTATAATTAAATAACTTCTGTTTTACATATGTTATTAAAGGAAATGCAATTTTGCTGATATAACATAATAAACCTATAAACTCATCTTTGTGAATGGATGATGCGATAGTAGCAAAGAGTTAAAAGTCAGAAAAGAGGTGGAGAAAATAAAATTAGGAAATTAAAATCTATTCTGAAAATCCTATGATTGCCCATCAGTGAAATCATTTCGGAAAAATAGCCTGTGGGTAAAATTGTAAACACCATATGTTTTTGAATATTGAAGTGTTGTCTAAGAAAATTACTGAAAGAAAAAAAAAACTTTAATCACAAGATTATTTTGAATTGGCATATATAGCCATAATATTAATAACCTTTTTTCCTTTAACACCACGCTGGTTCTGCAAATAGTTATTGATGCTAACTAAAATGAAGGCTACAAAGAATTTCTATCTTTATTGAACTTTATAAATTCCATACTTATTGGAAAAGAAGGAACTTCTATAAAAAATTGAATTTAATCTACAGCTGCATCATTCAGTGTTTCTGTCTTTAACACATTGGCTTTTCTGTGTGTGAGATGTCTCACATAAACCCAAGAAAAATGTTGCTACTTGTCCTCTAAGTTCATTACAAAGAATGTATAACTAGAATTATATATTGTTGAATTAAAACCATCGCACATCCATAGGTGGATCATGTTTTACATTTTTAGTTTCCTCAATGATTCCTCAAAATAAATGTAGGAGAGAGTCGTAGATGAATGCAGGTTTCAAGGTCATTTTGTAGAGCTTTAATTAAGTTATAGTAGCAAAGCCTTCAATGACTAGGTCTAAAGACAGTATAAAGAAGATGGCTGGCATGATCCACACCAGTGTTTGATTAGATAGGTACAATATTTGTAATGAAGCATGCCCCGATACTACATGCGGAGGGAGTGCCAGAAGAAATAACACGGAAGCCAAAAGTGTTAGTATATACATCAGTCAACCATCACATGGCTTGAGTGTTGTATAAATTTTCATGCACCAATTTGAGCAAGTGTATCAGACTTACACTGCTTTCAGCTATTGAACAACAACAGATTTATCAAACTCATGTGCAATTCAATGAGGATAAAAATTTTTAACAAAAAGTTAATGCAGACTCACATGAATAATCAATCATTCCCCGTGAATAACTTTGAATTAGATGAGTACAATTCAGACAAATAGAGCTGCTGTGTGGTTTGAGCATGTTCTTTAACCACTCTGATCCACAGTGACTTCATGGAGAGGGCGTGGGTTGGCTGGTGGATTGCCAGTGCCATCCTAACACTGAAACTTTACGAACTTCCTTCTTGTGTATTTGCTCTCATAAATTCCATTCAATTGGAGAGTAGAATTGGGCTGAGCCAGAAATTTAAGAGTAATGAAATGTCTTTTGGGAAGTTTTAGAAAAGTTTTCTTCCTAAATTATTTTCATTGTTCCTCTCATATTTGCCTGCTTACATATTTATCTAACCAGGCAATAAATAAGTCTATTTTCTCTTACCACTTAATTTATGCATGACATAGGTTTTTCTACTTTTTATTGTATGTCTATCCATCTTCCCACTCCTTAGAATGTAAGCTCTTTGGAAACAAGAATCATGACCAGTCTTTTTTTTTTTTTAATTTTTCATTGTAGTTAGCAAAGTGATTTTTATCATAAGATGCACTCATTAAACATTTTAAAATAAATTAATTAGTTAACCAAGAATATCAATTTAGTGTGAGGTTTGGTGTCCACCTTTCATGGCTATTGCCACGCTCACTGCGGCTGTGGAGATGGCATAATCTGAAATCCAGATTGGAGAATTGCTCCACTCTCACCTTTACTTCACTGCGCTAGCCATTTCAGAAATCATCTGCTCTTGCTTTCTACCCTCTTGGCTTTGAGAATTGGTTCATCCTCCTTGTTTTGTTCCATTTGGTTTTGGCAACTGTTCCCAGACTGTTTACGTTGTGTACTGACCTTGGAAATCCCTAAGATTTGCCTCTGCTAATTGTCTCCGCCTCTTTTGGCTCCAAATTCCAAATCATTGCCCAGACCAGGCCTCTGAGGCACCAACTGCCCTATCTCCTGGAAAGGAGATCATATTTGATTTCTTTGGACAAAATCCCTCTCACCAGGTTCATCCAAAACACAGACTTGTCTGCAATGGGCACTTAAAACCCAGACAGCAATAATCTTCGAGTTTCTAGCTATGAAGCTGAAGAGAACCGTTGTCACTTGTTTCCAATAATAAGTGTGTACATTGAAATAAAGCACAGAAGTAAAATTGCTCTTCTTACGATGGGTGAAGAACATGGGAAAACAATTAACAATTAAGGAAGATAAAATATAATTGAATTATAAAAAACTTGGAGTTAAAAGAACTCTAGAGCTTTAAATACAGAGTATCAAATAAAAACTTTCACTCAACATAAATCTCCCTTATAAAACAGCTCTGATACATGATCATTCAGACTCTGCTTTAACATATCCAGAAATAAAGAGTCAAGTAAACCAATATCTTAGCGATTCTGTATTAATTAGAAATCTCCATTCAGTAATTTCCACAGTGTTGGTCTGAGTTCAATCCTTTGAAACCATGTTTCTTTTCCACATAACACTTTAAATATTGTAAGATGATCATGACCACCATCACCTTTTGTGTATGTGTGTGTGGGGGCGGGGTGCATCCACATGTGTGGCTCATCATAAGAGCTTTCTACTATGTATGGTATCAGATGGCCATGAGAATAATGAAGAGCTAATATGCAAATGGTCATCATGCTCTCGCATCCTTGTGCCTCAGACACTGCTCAGACACTCAACACTAGGGAGAGAGGCAAGGGGACCATCCAGGCACAAATGAACTCACAAGAGAGGAATGGGAACCAGCCAGGCTGCGGCCTTGGAAAGGGACAAGCCTCTCACCCTGCAGTCCCATGCACCAGCAGCTGCACCTGTGCCTGCAGTCCTGGAGAGGGACAAGCCACCTGCTCCGGTCTCAGATGCCTGCGGCTGCAGCCCAGGCAAAGCCACCCACCCACAGTCCCTTGCAGCTGTGGCCAGCCCGGGCAAAACCGGCCTGGATCCCAGGTGCCTGCGACTGGCCAGAGGAGGGAATCCTGGGTCCCGGGTGTGGGGCGAGGCAGAAGTGGTTAGAGGCAATCAGGCAGGCAGAGGGGTTAGGGGCAATCAGGCAGGCAGGCAGAGGGGTTAGGGGCAACCAGGCAGGCAGGCTGGTGAGTGGTTAGAAGCCAGCAATCCCGGATTGTGAGAGGTAGTCAGACATCCCCTGAGGAGTCCTGGATTGGATAGAGTGCAGGCTTCACTGAGGGACACCCCCACCCTCATGTATGAATTTCGTGCACCAGGCCTCTAGTTGCTTAATAAGTTTCATAATGTCTAATCACTTGGGTGTACACCTGAAACTAATATAATATTGTATACCAACTATCCTTAAAAATTAAAAGTGATTAAAATTTTAAAATTTTAAATTTAAAAAAATAAGCCTGACAAAATTAAAAGGGGCCTTTCCATGCTACCCAGAGGAGGATTCACACAACTTGCTTAGGGTTCCTGTCATAACTTAAAGGGAAACTGTCACAATGTCCAGAGTCCTTGATATCCTCAAATTTCTTACAGCAGGACCCCACCTAGATGGCACTAACCTTGCTTTCCAAATGGAACAGGAAAGCTACAAAAGAAAAAGTGATGGCATTACTCATAAATCTGACGAGAACCTGAGAGGAGCTTCCTGCTGGCAGCTTGACTCATTGCTGCCATTGAAAACCTGGTTGATGCATCACTGTCACCTCTAACAGGCGTAGTGGCCAATTAGCTAGGCTTAATTTTGCTGCTGCTGCCACCAGAGCCACTGGCATTTTTGGGGGGACTATTAGCTAATCTACAGTAAGTGAGATTAATGACAACTTAAAATCTCTCTATATTTGATCAGAAAGAAAGATCTAGCAAGAAATAAAATACGCTTTTTAAAAAAATAACAAAATAAGACTAATCCTACCCTTGGTTTTCCTAGTGAACCAGAAACCACAACTACTGACAGTAGAATAAAATTTGAGTCTCATTTTGTCACCACAACTTGTTTGACCTTGAACAAGTAATTAATTTTTCAGAGTTTTGAGTTCTTCATCTATAAAATAGTCAAGAAAACATGTCTTACAGCTACTACAAAAAATGTAGTAGCCGAGCCATGGTGGCTCAATGGTTAGGCTTCAACCTATGAACCAGGAGGTCATGGTTCAATTCCTGGTCAGGGCATATGCCCAAGGTTGTGGGTTCAAGTTCAAGTGTGGGGTGTTCAGAAGGTAGCCAATCAATGATTCTATCTCATCATTAATGTTTCTATCTCTCTCTCCCTCTCCCTTTTTCTCTGAAATCAATAAAAAATTATTTTTTTAAAAAATGTAGTATCATCCAGGCAATACAAAAATTAAATATGTTTTAGAGGTACTGTTAGCTCTTTGGATATTATTACCTATAATTAATTTGGATTGAAAATAAATTTTATTTCTAGCCCTAGCTGGGTGGCTCAGTTGGTTGAAGCATTGCCCCATGCAATAAGAGGTTGCAGGCCCAATTCCTGGCTAAGTTATGGGTTCAAGATCCAGTCAGGGCATGTTTGGGAGGCAATGGATTGATCTCTCTCTCTCTCTCTCTCTCTCTCTCTCTCGCTTACTGTATCTTTCTCTTTCTCTCTCTCAAAATTAAAACAAACAAACAAACATATCTTCAGGTGAGGATTGGTAAATTTCAATTCTACATAAAGAATGGATATTAAAAAATATATATCACAAAATTTAAAATAAGGAAAGCTAAGTAAGCCAAAGCAGAAAATATAAACTAAATTTTATTAAATCTCTCTTTTAACCTCAAAATGATAGAGTAAATTATAAAATCTATGCATAGAAAAAATCTAGATGAAAATATATCAAAATATTAATAATGGTTGTTAATGATAGAACAATTTTTTCTTTATTCAATTTTTCTGCATTTTCTAAAAATGCTACAAGAAAATGTATTAACCTTATAATGGAAATTATTTTTTAAAAAAACAATCAAAATAAAATAACTACATTACAGACAGGGTAAGTGGGGATTTTAAAAGAAGCATAATAAAGGACACAAAGTTAACATCCAGAAATCTATGGCATTTTCATACACCAATAATTAACTCTCAGAAAAATAAGCTGAAAAAGCAATCTCACTTATCATTGCAACAACAACAAAAAATAAGATACTTAGGAATAAACTTAACCAAGGAGGTAAAAACTTGTACTCAGAAAACTGCAGGACATTGAAAAAAGAGACACAGGAAGATATAAGCATGTCATGTTCATGGATTGGTAGAAATAACATCATTAAAATATCCATACTACCCAAAGCAATCTATATATTCAATGCAATCCTTATTAAACTACCAATGGCATATTTCACAGATCTATAACAAATACTCCAAAAATTTATATGGAACCAAAAAATACCCTGGATTAGCTGCAGCAATCATGAGAAAGAAGAACAAAGTTGGAGGGATCACAATACTAGATATCAGTTTTACTATAAAGCCACTGTAATCAAAATAGTCTGGTACTGGCACACAATAACAGGTATATATAGATCAATGGAACAGAAAAGAGAACCTAGAAATTGACCCAAGCCATTACACTCAATTAATATTTTATAAAAGAGGCAAGAGCATACAATGGAGTCAAGACAGTCTCTTCAATAAATGGTGTTGAGAAAATTAAAGTGATACATGCAAAAAAAATGAAACTAGACCACCAACTTTCAGCATATACAAGATGGATAAAATGGATTAAAAAAAAAACTTAAATGTAAGTTGTGAAACCATAAAAAATCCTAGAACAAACCATAGGCAGCAAAATCTCAGACATCTCTCAGGACAAGGGAAACTAAAAAGAAAATAGCAAGTGAGACTACATAAAAATAAAAAGCTCTGCACAACAAAAGAAACCTTCAACAAAATGAAAAGGGAGTTCACTGTATAGGAGAACATATTTGGCAATGACACATTGATAAAAAGTTAACATCCAAAATATATAAGGAACTCACACAATTTAACAAAAAGAAGACAATTCAATTTAAAAAGGGGCAAAGGACATAAATAGACACTTCTCCAAAGTGGACATACAGATGGCCAAGAGACATAGGAAAAGTGCTCAAAAATCACTAATCATCAGAGAGATGCAAATTAAAATGACAATGAGCTATCACCTCTCACTTGTCAGAAAGGGTACCATCAATAAATCAACAAATAGCAAGTACTGGCAAGGATGTGGAGAAAAGGGAACCCTAGCACACTGCTGGTGGGCATGCAGGCTGATGCAGCCACTATGGAAAACAGTATGTAGTTTCCTCAAAAAAAAAAATAAAAATGGAACCGCCATTTGACCAGTGATTCAATTTCGAGAAATATATTCTATGAAACCCAAAACACCAATCAGAAAGAAAAATGCACCCTTATGCTCTTAGCAGTACTATTTATAATAGCTAAGATCTAGAAACAGCCCAAGTGCCCACCAGTAGATGAGTGGATAAAAAAAAAAAACTGTAGTACATTTACACCATGGACTACTATGCAGCTGTAAAAAAAAAAAATATATATATATATATATATATATATATATATATATATATATATGAGGCAAGAGCATATATATATATATATATATATATATATATATATATATGTCTTACCCTTTGAGACAGCGTGGAGGAACCTAGAGAATATTATGCTAAGGGAAATAATCCAGTCAGAGAAAGACAAATATCACATGATCTCACTTATATGTGGAATCTAATGAAAAAAATGAATTTATGAACAAAATAGATTCAGAGACATAGATGCAAGGAACAGACTGACAAATCTTAAAGGGAAAGTGGGATGGGGTGAGGAGAGATGAGGAGAGACTAACCAAAGCACTTATATGCATACCATAGGCCCGGTGCATGAAATTTGTACACGGGTAGGGTCCGTAGGTCTGGCTAGCCATCAGGGCCGATTGAGGCCTTCAGACTACCAGCCAGGGCCTTCCTTCTGGCTGCTGGCTGGAGGCCTCCCTTCCCCAGCTTCCAGCTGCCGACAGGGGCCTTTCTTCATTCCACGTCACCCCCTGGTGTGCAGTGCACATCATAGGTGGAATTTCCAGTCTCCAGGTAGAACTCCCAAGGGGACACTTTGAATATTAGCCTTTTATATATATAGCTATGCATAACCCATGAACACAGACAACAGTGTGGTAAAAGTCTTGGGGCATGGCAGGTGTGGGGTGGACGGAGTCAATGTGGGGAAAAAAGGGCATCTGTAATACTTTCAACAATAACAAAATATACTTGTATATATTAAAATTTCAGGAGCAAGAAACAACAGTCTTTCAAGGTGAGCAAGGAGTTAGAAAAGGCTACATAGAGGACAATATACTTAAGTCAATTCAAATATTAAATAAAAAATGGATAGATGGCCTTGACCAGAACAGTTCAGTAGTTAGAGCATTGGCCCAACCACTGAAGACTCTAGGGTTCAATTCCCAGTCATGGGCTCATAGCTGGGTTGTAGGTTTGATCCCTGGCCTCAGTCAAGGTGATGTGGGAAGCAATCAATTGATCTCTCTCTCTCTCTCTCTCTCTCTCTTTTTTCCTCCCCTCCCTCCCTCTCTCCTTTCACTCTCTCTAAAAATCAATGGGAAAATATATCTTCCGGTGAGAATTAACCAAAAAAAAGAAGAAGAAGATAGCCATCACACTACATGAAAAGGATAAAGAGGAAGCTAGGATGGACTAGAGGGTGATAAATATATTTACTTCAGTAATGGTTTTTATTTCCTCCTATAGGCAGAAAGAAATAGTATATTCATCACAGGGTATATGAACGAATGAATGAATCAATCAATGAGTAATTGTATTGAAATTAAGGATTTTAAGACGGTGAGGAATATGATGAGAATACAGACAGATGTGGGAAGTACAGACTGGTAAGAAAGATGAAGAGACTATTAAGACACTATTTCATAGGTAATAAATGGTGAATACTATTTTGTGAAAGATTGAGTTTAGTTAGGAAGTTAAGTCAGCTAATCTGCCATATACTTGAAGCCAAATTATGAAATCATTCCCTAGTTCTTTTATGGTGCCTGTGCCTTCATATTACCATGTCTTTTCCTGTTATTCTTCACTCAGGAAGTCTAGTTCTGAAATCAGCATATCGTTTGTTTTCTCTGTTTAGTATTTACTCAATGCTTGGCTTAGGAGGAGGAAGAATGAGAAGAAGGATGTGAAGAGAGAAGACCAGGAAGAAAAGGAAGGGGGAAAAAGATCAGTGTGGAAGAAAGAGAGAAATGGGAGGGGAAAAAATGAAAGAGAAGAAAAAATGGGCAATAAAGAAATGGGTGAAAAAAATACACAAAACAACTGAAGTATTTTTATGGGTAATGAAAAAGGTGAATTTTTCAGATATCCATAACTAAAATAGCACATATTCAGGTAAAACAAAGCATTAGAAATTGTTCGTTTATGGTTATTTCTATTATTTGTGCTTAATTCCTATTAAGATTACTCCTGCTGCCTGTTCTTGTGTCAGCTTCTTTTGCTTTAGCGGTGTGGATCAGTTGGCAGATTGATTTTCCAAAGACAGTCAATGTGCCGTTGCTCTTAGCAGACTCATCTAGGTCCACGGCCACCTCCAGCTATAGCTGCATTGCTCAAGCTTCACATTTGCCCTCCGTCCTGGTGGTAGCAGCAATCCATTTCCCACTCCAGCCAAAATGTGTGCTATGCTCTTTGAATTCTTACTTTAAATAACACAAATTCATAAATGTATTGAATAACCTGTCCAGTACCAATGGGGCTAACATTGCTATTATTTGCTAAAGGCAACATAATTTGATCTGGTCTATTTCCATTTACTTAACTATAGATCCTCATCCATGGTGCCAAATATAAACATCTCCTTGTCTGCTGGGAGCAGTTTTTGAACAGATGATATTTTTATCTATCTGAATAACCAGGGAAAGGAATATAGATCATTTCCTCGGATTTTTTTTTAAAGCGCTTCACTTTTATGAGCTAGATTGACCACATCATTTACTAGTGTTGGCAAAAGTGCAAAGCCTAATGAGTAAAAATAAAACTGGTGCTGCCCCTCAAGAGATTATTTTTATATAGAGACAGCACGTTTGAGGAGTGTTGTTTATTACTGCTGGGTCAATATTTTCAAAGACTTGTTTTGATGGAGCTGTGTTTCTTCTAAGAAGAGAGGTTTATGGGGAAAATTGTAGCATCCTAGAAGTTGCAAATCAGCAGCGTTTATGAACTGGAAAAAGATACTCATGAAGTTGTATATGACATTCCATGAAAATGTACAACTTTTGCCACTAAAACTGCACCTAGGTGTCTAAGAAAGTCACTATTTCCCCTTGCAGCATGCTTTCCTGGAGCATCTCTAAGTTCTGTATCTCGAGTGCATGTGTGCTCATTCATGAAGACATTATACATGGAACCCTAGATTCGCAGGAGATAGAAATTAGAGGATAAGTATGCATAATTCAGGAAAAAAATAACAAAATATTTTCTAGGTAGCTTCGTGCATTTAAAATATTATTTGGTGCACAGAATTATGGCCTATATGCAGTCTATCAAAATCATATTAATTGGGCAAAATGGGGTATTTCTATAAGTAGAATTTAAAGGATGTAATTGGAATGTGTCCCACAAAAGTATTAAAGTGAATAAAGGTAATTTTTAAAGTGTATATGTAAGTCTTTGGTGGTGATGGAGACCGAAATGATTAATTCTGGAAGCTGGACCACTTTTGTACTAAGTCACTTATACCCTGATAAACAATCACATTTTCCTATATTTACCTCTTTTTACCGCTGGGACTTAATTGAAGAATTTACAAAATCCTGTTTCTCAAGTGACATGGAAAATAAGAAGTCATAATAAATAAATGTCTTATCCAAATATCCAAATTTAGACAAAAACCTTATTTTAAAGTATAGATTGATTGGACTCATATTTTCTTTTTTTGCCCAGTATAATGAAATGAGAAATTTCATATATATATATATATATATATATATATATATATATATATATTCTAATATATCTTGTTATTGTTGAAAGTATTACAGGTGTCCTCTTTTTCTCCCATTGACTCCCTTCACCCCACACCTGCCAGGCCCCAAGGCATTTACCACACTGTTGTCTGTGTTCATGGGATATATATATATATACTGAGTGGCCAGATTATTATGACCACCTGACGTTTGTAGGCAAATTAGCCGTACACTGCATCGTATGGAATATGGAAGCAGAAGGCCTGTTTGAACACCTTTGCTGTCTGCAGTTACCAAGATAAAACATCTCCAATTCACACAGGAACACAAGGATTGGACAATTGAGCATTGGAAAAAAGTCATGTGGTTCGATGAATCACATTTCCAGTTGCAACATGCAGATGGCAGAGTGAGAATTTCACAGAAACAACATGAAAGCATGCACCCCACATGCATGAATACAACCCTTCAAGCTGGTGGGGCATGTTATGGTTTAGGGCATGTTTTCCTTGCATGATTTGGGCTCTTTAATTCATGTGGAACAACGTCTGATGAGCACAACATACCTAAGTATCATTGCTGATCAAGTTCATCCTAACATGTTGATGGCGTATCCCAATGGAGATGGCTTCTTTCAACAAGACAATGTGCCATGCCACGGTGCTCGTATTGTGCAGGAGTGGTTTAAAGAACATGAGGGAGACTTTACCTTGCTTAGGTGGCCCCCACATTCATCAGATCTCAATCCAATTGAGCATTTGTGTGACGAAGTTAAAAGAGCCACCAGGCAGCTGGTTCCACAACCAAATCTCACAGAACTAGACAGTGCTATCGCCTTTCAATATCTCGTGGAGTCAGTGTCAAGAAGAATCACTGCAGTATTGAAGGCAAAAGGTGGCCCAACGAAGTACTGATGGGGTAGTCATAATAATCTGGCCACTCAGTATATATTATTCTTGGCATTGATTCCATGAGATGTTGCAAGGTGATGTGAGGAATCTGATACCATGCCTGATGAATCTTGCTACTCAGTATCTACACTAATAAAAGAGAAAGATGCAAATTGCCTGTACCTTCACAATACCCATCAGCCAATCAGGAGTATGCAAATTAACCCAATAAAGATGCTGAGTTAATTTGCATATGCAGATGCAAAATGGCTGGGGGTGGGCGGGATGCATGCACATGCATTGTCACCATGGCAACAATACCACAAGGAAACTCCTCAAGGCAACAATGTTCTGTACCACCCCAGCCACTTAGGGCCTCTGGCAGTTTAGGAAGGCAGGGCCAGAGCAGAAAAAGTCGACTCCAGGGCTGTAGGAAAAAGACTGTGCCGGCAGCCAGGGAATTGAAGGCCCATTTTTTCATGAGTCTTCTTACATCGGGTTTCTAGTATATATGTATATATATTTAGACTCAGAGACCTTCTGGACAAAGCTAGGGGCTTGGCCTGCCCACAAACCACCCCCAAATGGCCCTCAGCCCTTCGCCCAGGCCAACCATGCCCTCAGTGGGGGCCCCACCCTGATCCAGGAGCCCCTTCAGGGCAGACCAGCTGGCCCCCACCCATGCACCAGGCCTCTATCAATACTAATAAAAGGGTAATATGCTAATTAGATCGGGAGACCTTTCAGATGTCCTTCCAGACAAAGCCATGGTGATGGGGGTGAGGCAAAGGCAGTTAGGGGAGATCAGGCCAGGAGGGGAGGGCAGTTGGGGGTGAGAAAGCTGGTGGGGGCAGCAGCTGAGGGTGGGCAAGCCAGTCAGGAGGAGGCAGCTGGGGGAGATAGAGCTGGCAAGGGGGGGCAGTTGGGACGAGAAGGCTGGTGGGGAGGGGGCAGTTGGGGTCGAGCAGATTGGCAGGCAGAGTGGTTAGTGGTGATCAGACAGGCAGGCAGGTGAGTGGTTAGGAACCAGCAGTCCTGGATTGTGAGAGAGATGTCCAAGATTGGAGAGAGTGTAAGCCAGGCTAAGGGACACCCCACACACAAATTTTGTGCATTGGGCCACTAGTGTATATAAGAGAGAGATGTGTGTGTGTGTGTGTGTGTGTGTGTGTGTGTGTTTAGCTGCACCTAATTCTACGTTCTCATGAGTCAAGTGAAGACAGTCTTGTGAGGCGTGAGATGGTCCTGTGTGCAAATAAATGTTATTTATAATATAACTTTTATTTTTATTTTATTATGAATAATTTTATTTTTGTTTATTATTATTTTGTGTATGTACCAAAAAAAAAGAAAAAAGAAATATATTTTGATTGTTATTAAAACACATCCATTTTTTTTTTGGTGAGGGGTACTCAGAGCTACGAAAATTATAGAAGGGGTACACATATGTCAAAAGTTTGGGAAACACTGAAATATATATATATATATATATATATATATATATATATATATAATCTATAAAGCAATATTCCTAGCTGTCTCAACTCTATGTCTGTAGGCACATAAGCCATGACTATCCCTTTCTTCATTACCCATAAGTAATAATTCCTTTAGGTTAGATACGGTAATAAAAAAAAAATTCCCCCCACTAATGTAAAGCAAAACACTAACTGGACTTAGTTCAAGACTTTGCAAAGGGAATTTACTTTTGCATTAAGATCAGATATATTTAAAAATTATGCATAATCTAAGAATGTATTTGTAGTATAAATTATTTTTTAATAAATGGAATCAAGATTTGAAGCAGTGTGGTCATGCATTGCCTCCCTTATAGAAAAAAGAAACTGTATCATTTATTCACAGGCACAGATTCAAGCAAGATATCTATAAAAAGTTAATGGGAAGAATCAGAAGCTCATAAAAAGCTAAAGAAGAGCATCCTGCCCACATTGAATCACCATACACATCTATTGTGTGTGGTGTACATGTCTGAGAAGAATGAGCATTATGCATACAAAAGATTAGCAATATGTTAAATCACTAGCCTGATAGCCATAATTTTGAAGGCCCTTTATTCTCAGCATTTTTGGTGAGAACACCATCAAATGTATTGTGTTACATGTGTTATTGTTACTGTGAAAGCTTTCTGTTTTCTTGTTGGACATAATTTATAGCTAATACACTTGAAATTGGCCTGAATATTCAAGAAAATTTAGACTTTCTCTAACACAAAATCCTTTCAGCCTCAACCCACTACCAAATCATGGCATCACCCCACTTCCAGATACTACTATATCAATGACTGTAATAATTTATTCCAAAACTCAAAATTTAGTGGCTTAAAAGAACAGACATTATCTCAGTGATTCTGTGGTCAGAAACCCAAACTTAGGGTAGCCCAAGTTTTCTCACAATGTTATAATCAGTCAGCAGACATTGCTCCTAAAGGCTGAACTAGGGTGGAAATCTCCTTTCACGCTCACTCCCAGGGCTGGTGGGCATCAGGTCTTTTACCAGCCAAAGGCCAGAAACATGAGTTCTTTGCTGTGCTGTTTAGTGTTCAGGGTTAATCATAGTGTGGCAGTTTGCTTCTCTCTGGGCAAGGACAGAGAAGAGAGAGGGGAGAGAAAGAGGATGAGAAGGAAGAGGAGGAGGAGGAGGAGAAATATCATGTAGTCCTTTTATAACCTAAATTCAGAAGCGACACATTTCATCCCTTTTGTGGTATTCCGTTCTTGAGGAGTGAGTCACACTATCCAGCCCGCACAAAAGGTAAGTGGTGGCATATTGCACAGGACAGGGAGTCCGCAGGAAAGGAATGCAGGGAGCCATTTCACAGGCTGCCTCATACAGCATCTTCCTGTGTGGAAGGGACTAGTCACACATTTCTAATTGGTTGGGTATTGTACAAAATTTCTGAATGATTGCATTTAATCCCCGTGTTTTATCTACATCTAGATTACTAATTAAATTTGAGACATTCTATCTAAAGAGTATAATAAGATCATATGGAAGTCTAAGTATAAAAGATAAAATGACTTTTAAACTATGACTTGAAAAATAGTAGTTAGTTATACATGCATAAAGGTCTAGAAGCAGCAAGGGGCAGATGAATATAGAAAACAGAAGAGAAAATAAAAAATAATATTCAGAATCCCATCAGCTTCTCAGTTACCACTTCCTTCCTTGTATTCATCTTTTATGTCTTGATTTATGAACTAACCCAACTAATTTTAGAATACATTTACTCACTTTGATAAATTAAGGACCCTAAAATTTAATGAGTTAGAGCCCCAGTGATTTGAAGAAAAATGAGAGGAAGGAAAAGGAGGAGATGAGGGGGAGTGAGAAGGAGAATGGGAAAGGGAGGAAAACCAGGAGAGGAATGGTGACAGGGAGAAACAAGAGAAGAAAAGGATACTTCAGTATAATTTCTCCATCTTTGTTCCTGAAACGTATTTTATAGGCAGGTGAGGGAGTCTTTTCAGGAAAAGGCACTATAGCCTTTCATGGTGAAAAGTCACTGTGGGGTTAATCAAATTTGAGTTCAATTCATGGTAGAAAGGCAAAACTGAACTGTCAAATAAGGGAGCTATTATAAATCAGATTCAGAACTGCTGATTTGAATTTAAAAATATAAATAAAGGAAGATGAGGACTGGCTGGTATTCAGAATGGGGGGGGGGGATAAGTGACAAAAGCAAAGGAAAATTTACATAAGGCAAGAAAATCTCAGTGATTCCAACTCCGCAAAGATGGAGAGAATATCCAAGGATCTTATACATATTTGTCTATGCTAGCTTTTTATGTTTTAGACTAGAGGCCCAGTGCATGAAATTTGTGTATGGGAGAGGTCCCCTCAGCCAAGCCTGCACCCTCTCCAATCTGAAACTCCTCAGGGGACATCCCTCTTACAATCCTGGACCGTTGGTTCCCAACTACTCACCTGCCTGCTGCCTGATCACCCCTAACTGTCCCCTCTGCCAGCCTGACCCCCCCCCCCCAACTGCCTCTTCCTGCCAGCCTGGTCTCTCCCAACTGCCCCACCTACTGACCTGGTCATCCCCAAACACCCCCACCTGCTGGCCTGGTCTCCCACAATTTCTCCCTTCCACTGGCCTGGTTGCTCCTAACTAGCCCCCCAATGGCCTGGTCGCCCCCTACTGACCTTCCTGTCAGCCTGGTCTCCCCACACAGACTGCTATTCAGTCATTTGGTCATCCCTCACAAACCCCCTGCTGGCCTGGTTGCTCCACGCAGCCCGCTCTTTGGTCGGCACAGTTATTGTTACTGTGACGGGCATCCCGGACAATTTGCATATTCCTCTATTATTAGTATAGCTGTTCTTATTATCTCTGTCTCCATTTTAATGCAGTTAACACATAAAATATTTCCATCACGGGCCCACTGAGATACAGAAAGATTGCTGCATGGTCAGATTACAGAGTTAAAAAGCAAATGTATATACTTGAAAGTCTTTTCATCTCTACTCACACATATTCATCTTGCAACATGAAGGATATGGAAATATTTTCTTTATTGATTTTTTCCATTTTCAAGGATGGAATTTGTGTATTTTTCTCAATCTTTGTGCAATATAACAAATTTATTTAGACATATTGTTGTCTATATAGAAAAGATCACATTAAAAATAGTCTTTATCACATTGTGAACTCATTAAGGTTGTTCTTTAATGTGTTGTTATAATGACTATTTATAAGATATTATATTGCTTCAGTTTCTCAGAATTGAGGTCAGTTGTCAAAAAAAAGAAAAAGAAAAGCAAATTTTTGACAAAAGCACATCAAGCTGACCTATCTAACTGCATTATACCTAGTCACCACAATTTTGTTATTTGGTTTAAAACATAGTCTCAGGATATTCTTACTATACTTATTTTTCCTATCCTACATGTAATTGTATTACTTCAGATCCCCTTATAAATGTAATATTCATTCACCTACACAAACATTTATTGAGCTTTTGCTTTTGTGCTGGGAATATTAAATTCAGGGTCTGCAAAGATAAATTAGGCCCAGATCGTGTCCTTAACCTTAGAACTTTTTCTCGTAGTGGAATAAAAGCTATTTATTGTTTGGAAACCCTCTTTTTCTAGTAACCTGAATGAACTTGGGCCATTGGCTAAAGTTGTTGAAAATCCTCAATTACCCTGGCCATGTGTGCTTCAAGAATATTGTTCCCAGTACATAGAAGTTCATGAATAAACATTAGATTATTTTAATTGCTATCTTTTGACCCTTTGAGATAAAGTTTTCTGGTTGGCATATTTGGCAAAAGGCCTCCATGTCCCTTATTATCTCCTAGTATAACTCTGAAGACTAGTTGACTAATACTGGTAAGTATTAATTCTTTGGAAATGGCAACAGAAGCACCACCGATTTTTAAATTTTTGGTCATGTTATCAGAAGGTATTGGAGAATATTTCAAGGTCCTCTAACTGCTCAGTGGCTACCATCACCCCAGTCTACTTAAAATGTAAAATACTGAAATTGATGTACAGACCATGACATTATTTCTTATGTATTTTTCCCAATCTTTGTGCAGTGAGGGTCTATCAGCTAAGCCATGAAGTTTCTTCCTCTCAACCTCCAGACTCTATAATAGACATACATCAGAAAGGACCTCCACTACTTTTTTGCAATTTGATTTTCAATAATTGGGCTGCTCCTGGTTCCCACACTTAATTCTGGATTCTCAATCCTTCTAGATTTTTCTACATTTTTTGACTCTCCCATTTTGGCCCCACACATCTGACAATCAGCACAGCCTGTGGTTTTCTCTGGTTATTCTTCATCAAGCTGGCTCCAATGGACACACTTCCTAATAATCTCCATTTCCCACTGGGCTGCTTTTAGCCCAGCTGGTGGATAAAGAAAATACCTACTGCATCATAATTATAATTTTCCATAGAAGCATAGTGTGTTGTATGGAACAGAAACTCTGAGCAATGTTAATGTTCCCATGGGGACAAATGACTTTCAAATTTTAAAATTTTATTTACAACTAGAACATTTCAGAAGTCAATGAACATTGTGAATCTCAAAGAGGAAAATATAGATGCAATATTTTTCAAGGTACTAAACCTAAGAACAGACTTCTTTTTTGGTGGACTTATGTTGAGAGGATTCTTCTTTTGGAAATGTTAATCTTGTGTGACTATATTCTATAAGCACATTTATGGATTTGTTGATGTTTCATTGACAATATAGGTCCATAATGACTCAGTATGTTACCAGGATATTTTGAGCAGCGGTGGGAAAGAAGGAAACTGCTTATTTAATCAATTCATTTGACATGGAAAAGAACGCTTCTCAAGCTTCAAACGTTTTTTCATAATTATGTTGAGGAGGAATTTTTGTGGTCACCTGAGGAACATTTTTCTGCTTCTTATGTGGAAGTCTTAGCAATCCTATCATCAGGGTCTCTGGTCTCTGTGATGCCATTATGTAAAATAAAAGACTATGACATATACACATTTCTGATGTCTTTTTTTTTTTACACAAAGTTTTTTGACTTTTATTTTCTCTGTTTGGAGATTCATCTTCACAGGCATGCATTTAAAAATATTAACAGTGTCTTGCCGAAACCGGTTTGGCTCAGTGGTAGAGTGTCGGCCTGCAGACAAAAAGGTCCCAGGTTCGATTCCGGTCAAGGGCATGTACATTGGTTGTAGGCACATCCCCGTTAGGGGGTGTGCAAGAGGCAGCTGGCTGATGTTTCTCTCTCATCGACATTTCTAGCTCTCTATCTCTCTCCCTTCCTCTCTGTAAAAAAATCAATAAAAATATTTTTTAAATAATAAATAATAAAAATATTAACAGTGTCTCAAATTAGACAAGCAAAGGAGACTGAAAATTTCTGTTTAAAAACTGAAATGAGTGGGAAATGAAGTCACATATATATGGTGGGATGGTAGTTTATCCTGTTATCCCCAAAATTGAATCTATACTTAATCCACATTTTTTTATTACAATGATTTGACATGATGCTTGGGTGTGCGGAGCAGCACCTAGCCTTCCCCCAAAAGTGGTTCGTTCCTATTTCTGCATAACGGCTCTGGGCGAGGGAAAGGGGCTCCTCTGGGAGATTCCTCCCCAGCCTTCAAAGGATCTCAAACATGATCTGCTGGGGAAAACTGGGTCTCCTCTATTTTACTTTATTTTTTAATTAAACTTATTGGTGTGACACTGGTCACCATGAACATAAGTGTCAGGTGTGGGTTCCTATGTGACAAGATCTTTATATTGCACCATGTGCCCACCACCCAAGGTCAAATCTTCTCCTGACACCATATAGTAGAACCCTTTTCTCCCCCATCCCAGCCCCTCTGGCAACTCCTCTCTCTGATGTCTTGAATAATAATTTCAATGAATCTTATACATAGTCCCACATGTCATCATTTATATATTTTTAAATAGAATGGCTAGTCCTTCACATATTACATCTAAAACCTTGATAAACCATTTTAATCCAGAATATTTTATTTTATTTTTTAAATGTTTCTATTGATTTTAGAGGGAGAAAGAAATACCAGTGTAAGAGAGAAACATCAATTGGTTATTTCCTATTGACCCAGCAACCCAAACATATAACATAAGCAAGAGTCACACCAATGACCTTTTGCATTCACAGGATGATGCCCAACCAAATGAGCCACACAGGTCTGGGTCGGAATATTTTGATAAATCATTTCCTTTACACTATGCCATTATGGTGAAGAGAGTAAGTATACTAGTCATTTAATTTCAGAACATAAGACACTCTATATATGGATAGATATATCCTTAATTCTAGTCAGAGCATGAGTTTTGTCACTATAAGGACCACAATAATAAAGTAAGAAATTTCAATTCCATAAAATATCATAGAACAGAGGAGAAGCAGATATTTCCTTTAGGATATTCTCCTCCAGTGCATTCAACATTATTAAAAATCATTCAGTTTGTTCTATTGAGTATACTGTTTTCTGGAAAATAACCAACTGAGAAAGTAGTTCAAAGGTTAGTTACAAGATAAACTAATAGCTATGCTAAGCTATTACTTTGTAGAGCCAATAAAAAGAAAAGAAGTAAACTATATTATTTCCACAATCTATATGGTCAGCCCCAGCAACAACCAAATCAATAATAAAACATTTTTATTTAAACTTTCCCCTGCTTTTCAACCTCTGCTTCTGAAATTTTATCCCAACAGGGAAATCTCCTTGGAATATACCATAAACATAGAAAAGCAAGAGTGGACAGTGTAATAAATGTTTTATTTTCATTTGTTAATAGATGGTGAAGTTTAGCTCACTTGTGGCTTGACCTTACTCTAGTACGTGGACAATCTTTCTTGCATACAGCTTTCATACAGCACTAGCCATCTCAAACTTCAGCACACACCTCAGGGAAATAGATCTGTACATGAACTCACATATATACACAAAAACAGTAATTGCAGCATAACAGTATTTCACAGATTTGTATATACCGCAATTCAAATTGTATGGCTTCAAACACTATAATCATAAGTATAAGTACTTGATAAAATATTCTTGATCCCACATGTACAGTCTCTAGACCAAGGCATCAGAAAAAAAATTATTTGTAAGTTTGGGTTCCATGACTGTATATATTTCTGTTAATAATAATTGTTAATAACAAATGATAAATATAGAATTTTTTGTTAATCTTTACCCAAGGACATGTTCTTATTGCTTTTCAGAAAGAGAGAGGGGGGAGAGAGAAAGAGAAAGAGAGAGAGAGAGAGAGAGAGAGAGAGAGAGAGAGAGAGAGAGAGAGAAACATCTATAGGTTGCCTTTCCTATGAGGCTCAACCTTGGATCAAATCTACAACTTAGGTAGGTGCCTTGGAAGGAATCAAACCTGCAATATTTTTGGTGTATGGGACAACATTCCAACCAATTGAACCACCAGATCAGGGCTAAATATTGAATCTTTATTGCACCAGTTTTCATCCAGACTATACATTGAGATCATACTCAAATATTCAGAATGACAGTTTTGGAGTATGGTACAGACCACTATATATTTTTTTAAGTTTCAGATGATACTGATACAAATTAAGGCTAAAAACCATTGACCTGTTACAAGTAAACACTTGCTGAGTCTTATGCTAAGAGTCAGACTCATTTTTTCATTTAGCCCTCACACCTATTTTGGGTAAATGTTATTATCTCCATTTCACAGATGAAGATACAGACACATAGAAAGGTTAAACAACTTGTTCAAAGTTTCCCAGAGTTAGGATTTAAAACTCAATTGCATATACAGGATGTCCCCCAAAATGTATACAGACTTCGAATAAATATTAATTCCTTTGGGTTAAGTCTGAAAAGAAAGAAAGATCAATCTGAGCTATCAGCTTTTAAATGTGTATACATATTTTGGGATACCTGTCTGTGTATGAAGACAATACATACCGGTAGTTTTATATTTTAGCATATACTGTAATTCCTCAAATAAATAAAAATAAGACTAAGACAAAACTAAAATGGGTCAATGAAAATTCAAATTAAAATAGCAGATGGTCTCCCCAAACAGCCTCCTTCTGCAGGGTCTTCCAAAACCCACTCTGTGCTTCCTCCAACCTATGCTCCACCCTACAGCACCATGATCATTTCAAAAACAAGTTGATTGAGCCACCAAGGCCCTGCACTCTGAATTCTCTGGTATTGCACCTAGTTTTCTTCCCAGTGTATATCCCCCTATTCCTGTTATGATGCCTTTTGCATGATGAGGGGTCGACAAATATCCATTGAATAAACAAAGGTCACAGATTCAGTTCACTGCTTTCTCCACATGTCCCATCTTCCTGTCTCCTGATTCTTATAAACTACTTCCCGGTTCCTAACTCTAGCTCCTCCTTTAACTCTGGCTTTCAGAACCTCCCCTAATAGGCTTAGGGCTCCTCCTGAGCACCAAATCCAGGCTTGACTCGCAATGACGGGTTGAACCAACCACTCTGAGTTCCCCTGTGGGGGCTCCAGGTTGTTCTCTGAGCAGATCCCTTAGTCAGCACACAGCACAGCGAATGGGCAACAGAGGCAAGTGGAGGCCCAGCCTCCCTCTTTGGACCTGGCCTTTTGGACGCTGTGTAGGACTGCACACACTCAGCGCTTCTGTCCCCACGCACGTGGTGCTGATACACCTCTCCCATTAGGTTACCCAGTCTCTCTTCGCTGAGTAACTTCAGAAATCGGGTGACAGAACGTAAAAGCCCTTTATTTACATGGCTCTACATGAGGAATAAGCTGGAGAAAACGGGGTGATTTAAGAGATCTTTTTCTGGAACTTGATTTAATGCAAACACTCAAACCGCCTAAAATGGTTTCAAAGAAGTATTCCAGCGTGAACCAGAGTTCCTGGGGCACAGGGAAGAATTAATCCTCTGGGACTTGCCCCACCTTTCAAGAAAAACAACAGCTTATCCTCAGAACTTGGAGAGAGACACACCTAAAACAGAAGCCTCACCATTAATACACTAGAGCCTAACACTTCAGATGAAAACAAGCGTGCAATTCGGGCGAGGTATTTGAAAGTCAGGAATTACTCGAGTGAAGAGGGATTTTCTGTAATGATGGACAATATCAGTGTGGTCCCACAGCAAGGTCTTGGGCTTCTTGCATGCTATTAGGATCGCGCGGTAATCTTACCCAGCTAGTGTTTCCTTAATGTCCTGGGGAGCCTGATCGCTGTAAATTACCTGTGACATCTCATTAATCCTCTTTTTCCTCACAAACGCATAATTAATGGTAACATTGACAATAATACACAAATTAGCTAAGTGACGCTTTATGGTGTTGGTTTTGATTAACGTCAGGAACCCAAAAATGACATTAATGTAATGCAGATCCCAAAAGGCAGTCTGCACTTTGACCCCAGACATACATTTTGTTTGCACCATCACCAAGATTAATCCTCCTCTGGATGAAGACGAGACAAAACTCTGGCCACTGGCAGTGTGCGCTGGGCTGTCGGAAAACAAACCGCCTCAATTGCATTTGTTTAAGAAGGAAATCTTAATGCATAGAAAACAACGGCGTCGTGTCATTTCCTATTGTCTAGTTAGGACAAAGATAAATGAGCCACTGTCATGATTTAGATCAACTGCTTCTCGGATTACTTCTATTATTTGCTTATTGATGGAGCCGTGTTTAATTAAAAGTATACCTAGATGATATGAACCCCACGATAAAACGATTGAAATTCCTTCTGCATTACTGTAAATGATTTTGGGAAATCAAAACTGATTTTTTTATATGCACTTCAACCTGCAGGACCTCTAAATAATAAACTCTTATCAAACACAGAGGGTAAAAATAAAAAAAAAACAAAAATCAATGCCTAAGAAAATATTCTTTGTCTCTGACTTCAGGAACAAAGTGAAAGCACCAGAAGAAGTTTGGGGAAAGTAAACTTCTTTGCTTCGAAAGTGAGGCACCTTTGCAGAAAGGAGGCTGGTTTAGAAAGACTTTTTCCAAATTATAGGAGAGAATCAGGCACTCCATGCTAGCCACAGTTTTGTCTATTACTGCATCATCAGCTTCTAAATTCACGGTCAGTCATATGACTCTATTATGATCGTGAACAGTTCCTTAATCACGATTTTTCACAATTGCAAGTGGAGTACTGGATCTTTTTAGCACTCTAAAGAAGTATACGGTATGCTAATTTTTCAAAATACAACCTTTGATTTTCCTTGTAATGATTATTCATAGCTAAACAATCCTGTTATTTTGAAAATAACAAAATAGTCCTTTCTTGATTAATTTGACATCGATTTATTTCGGCTATTTTTCAAAATGTTGCCACTAAACCTCAGCCCTGGCTAATGGTCACATTCCATTTTAATAATGGAATAAGGAGGAAAGTCATATTTTTTGCTGTTTTCTATTATTCACATAAATAACTACCATTTGAAGAATGCTTTATGGACAAAAATATATAATACTTAAAGTTGATGTTGTAATGATTGAAATGAGTCCACCAAAATTGGAAAGTAAAAATCACCAAAATTATAAAACATGTTGTGTGTATATTTGATAAAAAGAAAAAATATCTTCAGAGATTTTGGTTGCTGTGAGTATGCATTTTCTATTATAATTCTTCTAATCTTCACCCACACACCAAAAATTGAGAAAGCAGGCTGTCTCACAACTGCTTGTCATGGCAATTTAATTTTGAAAAATGCCTCATCTGTCCCTTCTTGCAATATATTTATCATATGACTTGGTTTATCTTTTGTTTGTTTGTTGTGATTATCTAAAGTTTCAAGGAGCAAAATAATTTATTTAAAGAGACTCAGATTTTCCTTCTTTTCTCATTTAGATATTATTTTAAAATCAAAAGCATCTTATTTTCAAATCAACATACTAAGTGTTAGCTGCACCAATTTCACCAGCACACAAACCCATTGTAAAGCAAACTGGAATTTAAGGGACCACGGGGATTCCTAGAGAGGTCATATTTTCATTCTGACTAACTAAACCATAAATCGAGATTACAACAATAAATTTCTTTTTATTATTTTGGCAGGAATAAGTACAGCTATTTTGAATTTTGAAAGATATTTGGGCTTCATTCATATGTTAAATATGCCAAGATAACCCAGTTCTAGAAGAAATCAAAACTGGCCCTATTTGATATAGAAACCAAATTAGGCACTCACCACCAAACTAATTAGTAATTGATAAATTTATTATAGAAATACAATTCTTTTACACTATAAAGCCTTGTGTATAGAATGATTAAAAGCTTCACATTTAAAAAAAAAAAACCCTCTGTGACAACCTTTGAATCAGGGGCATTGTTTACAAGTGGTTCTGAGGTAGCTGTAGTAACATCTTTAACTCGTTAAAAACACTCATCAAGCTATAAAACTACCTTCTTAGATGACTCTTCTGTAGCAAACTATTTGAAATCTCTGAAAGTCCTTAGTTTGTATTTTTTCAGCAGTTACGTGACTATTACTGTCAGTCTAAATGTATCATTTTCACTTTTCAGCTTTACCCAAGTTCATGGTGAGCAATCTGTCTGGCCATGATTTCATAGAAATCTCTTTTTTCAGCTTTACATGTGGTAGACCGAATTTTAATAAGGCCCCATAGTTGTGCCAAAGTTACTTTTTTTGTTGTTGTTCTAAGGAATTGTCTCATGCAAATAAAAGAGGCTGCTGTGTGGGAACGCGTGTTTTCTTAAGTGTTTAATCGGAGATTTCCATACCACAACACTTGGGAGACATGTTTTTGCTTTGAAAACATATCTTATCAGGGGTGGTTGGTGTAACATTCATGTCTGTTTTCTTACCTTTGAATGCGAGCTCTATTTATAAGGCTCAGCTAAATGATGTCTGCAGCTCAGGAATTTCCTTACTAGGGAGTTTTACATGAACACGATTGCTAAGAAAGCACCAGGAGGCACCGAGCAGGGTGTCAAATCAGGTTTCCTGTCCAGCCTAACCTTATCAAAGCGCTTCCCTTTCCATAGGAGAAAAAGACGTGACCAAGTGGTTAACTATGTATCTGCTTTTATCTTCTAATATTTTCCTCTGGATATAATACCTTTCCTGAGTAAACAAAAGGAGGTGAGTTCTTCATCCCTTGTTTGTATATGCAATTGCAATGGGCTCCCTCTCTCTGTGGAAGGAGCTGGCCTTTCTCACCCAGAACAAACTGCTGGGGAAACTTGGCTTCGACGAGATGCAAATATTTAATCCTCGCATCTATATTTTGAAATATGACATGAAATATAACATGGTATTTTCCATAAATCTACGTGTGATGACATATTTCATAACATTACATAAGGTTTTTCCATGCATTTTTTATTCACGGAAGGATGGCTTGCAGAAAAATCACAACATTGTCCTAGACTTTTCCGGTTCATTTTCACTTTAATGTGAATATACCATTGATGAAAAAAAAAACACAATAATAGTTATTTAGACATGGCAGCACTTACCTGTTGCTGTGTGACCATTCCCACCTTCAGAAAATGTGCTTTTACTTCACTTATTAGTGGTAAGCTAATCCCATACCTAGAGATTTTTCAAACAGAACATTAAATCTGCGTGTTGATCCCGGACTTTGCTTTTTGAGACAAATGAAATGGAGCAGCAGGACATTTAGTCGGGTCCAAAAGAACATTCTTATACACGCCTTGACTTCGGTTATTTTCGTAACTACCCTATGGAGACTGTCCTTTATTAAGACTCTTAATGAGTGTTCTGCCTGTATTTTTCTACCGAGAATGTCAAATAAGGCTCGAAAGCAAATGTAAACTGTAATGCAAGTGACACACACTAAAAATAGCCCTATAAATCTGCTCGTGTTGTTTAGATAGTCTCCGGAGTTGTAAAAAAGTAGAACTGCTCCGCTTTATTGTTTGTTTTGGAAAAACTAATTTGTAGAGAATAGGCCACTGATAACGCTATAGAACATGAGAGAAGATGTATTAAGACTGTCTCTGGATTTAATTTTTTAAAAGGCAATTTTTCCCCTTTTTAATTTTCCAAATAATATACAAGATAATTAACTGACTAGAATCTACAATGGCAAAGAGATTTGCCTGTGTGTTCATTAGAACTGAGATTTTTGAAAGTCACATTCATCTACAATGAAATTAAAATTTCAAATGGCATTCTCGTTCCTATTAACCTGTCAAGTATGTTGTTTCCAGAGTTTTCAGTGATAGAGCAATAATGTTTATTATCCAACATATCATGAGTTTTAAAAATAACCCCAAGAGAACATTTTTTAGAACATTTACAACCTGAATAGATAACTTTTTTAAAAAATCAGACCTTTCCATGTGAAAAATAGCTATTGTAATTTATAATGTTTGATGTAGGTTGTAGGTTTAGAAAACCCATGTAATATGAACGTGAGAAATTGTGTGTCAGGGCAGAATTGAAGGAAGGGAGCATGAGTCTCTTATATGTTAAGGTGGTTTGAGAAAGGTGGTTTATCTTTTCTCTGAATAAAAAGTTTAGAAGGTTTAGACTCTTCCTCTTCCCTTTCCACACGATAGTCAGTAGGGTTTCTTGGATTGGTTAGACGGCTTTGCACTTAAGCCAAGATTGATTGCATTCTAAGGCTTTGTTTTTGGATACCTTATCCCAATGGAGGCATGTATAAACAGACAAAATGACTAAATTGGGCAGCAATCTGACCTTTTAGAAGAGAGGCAGTTCAGAAACTAGACGAAGATTTCTTTGAAGAAACAAGAATCTCATCATTTAACAGAACCTTACAGCTTAGTTCTTTTTCTTCTACATGCTCAAACTGTACACTTGAATTACTAAGAAATGGGAGTTTCCAAAGCTTTGGGCCTCCTTTTTCCCCCGGAGCCCTTCCCACCCCCAACCCAAGTTCAAAAAGAAAAAAGTGTTGCTATTCATGTGATAATTGTCAAAACCATGATAAGTGCCAAATAAGACAGTGCCAAGAAATCATTAGTTCACTATACATCTCAGATTTCTGCAATGCTCTTTCTGTTAATGGGCCAGATTTCATCAGACCATTCTTTTCTGTAAATTCTTCTTAGTTTGTTTTTAGCCATCTTTTACAGGAATTGTGTAAGCCAGCTTTGTAGTAATTCTTCAAGTTAAAATTAAATATAAAAAATACCTAAAATATTGTTCTTTTACAAATTCTTACATTCCATTCTCATTACATGCATTTTAAAATGACTAATTTAGAAAAACAAAATGCTGTAATAAAAAACTTGCCAGCCCAATATTACAGTTGAAAATTGTATCTCAGTACACAAAACAGAAGGAAGATAAAATAACCAATCTATCTTTAAATTTTAAAAAAGAAAATTCTGATTCATATAGAAAGAAATTTAAATTCAGAAAAATTTAAGAACATGTTTCTTTTTTAATCAACGTGGTATATGTTTATGCAAAATCTTTTATATAAATGAATTGCATCTCTTGCTTCAAGTACATAGTTTCATGTGTATTTCTAAATATGTCATAGAAAAAAATCATCATAAAAAGAGCAAATATTACAATTATAGTAAACTACCACAATTTTGAAAAGCAAAGGAAGAGGAATAGTACAATTTTTGTTTGTAAACCCATTGACATAAATAGTCTGACCTGTCACAAATTACGTTTTGGCTACTGTATGTTATGTATATACCAGTCAAAGCTGATAACATTTTGCTTTCATCAGTTTTGTGTTAAAATTCTGAAAACCTGAAATGTTTATTGTAGTGAGATAACACAATATATATCCAGATAGCACACTTTCCCTAGACATGTTTACTTGAGTAAGAATTCATAAATGGAAAATTGTTTGGGCTAAAGAACAGGGTTATTGCTTCTAAAAGGCAGCTCATGGGTTGTTTAATAGTATTTTAAATGTCTGCTAATGAGAGTCACAAAAAAAGCACAGAAGAGTAGCGAATTGGTTCCAGAGGAGATCACACGGTAGTCAAGAAGATTAACATGCCACTAGGGGACAGCAGAAAGTCACAAAATAAGGTAGTGCCAGGGAGACCAGAACAAAAGGCTTTTCTTTGTGGAGAGAGAGGAACTAAGATGCGTTTACAAACCTAAATCTTTTACAAGTGAAGTGTTTGTAACTATATTTTTTAAAAGCAGTAAAAATATATATATTTGCAGGGATCTATTTTTAGATTGCTAAAATCCGTGTACCAGAATGTTATAAAATATACATAACTATCATCTTGACAAAATGCATTCAAATATGGACTATTCTACTTTCTGCATTTGAGAGTGAAGAAACATCAGAAAGAAAAAAAACAAGAATGCATTGCAAGACACATGAGACTAAACCTCTTAATGACAAAATACAGCTGTGAAATAGTGAAAATTTGTTCAACATAACTAAACATGAATCCATTCCATTTCTGATAATGACTATCTGAAGAAATAAAAGTAACTAGAAAATTGATCAGATTAACCAAGTGATCTAGAAATAAAGCAGCTTAGCCAGACCCACATTGTAAAATACAGGGTGGGGCAAAAGTAGATTTATAGCTGTGAGTATGCAAAACATGGTTTACTCTTGTATTATTATCTATTAATCATTGTGTTATTTTCTATATGAACAACTGTAAGTCTACTTTTACCCCACCTTGTATTTGTAATCTATAAACACAATTTTGATTATTGATTTAAGTTATAATCCTAGTTCAAGGAGACTGGAAATTTCAACTTCTGTAATTACTTTAAAAGCTAATGCACATTCTTTAATAATTCCACTTGCTGAAATTATAATTTATACTTCTGTATTTATGGATGTAAGCATCATTTTAAGTTCTGTAGATTCTGTAGTCCTAGATGATTTACCTATAATGTATCAAATGGCAATAAATTTTACACTCTAAAATTCTTAAATTCATGGATACCTTCCATTGTTTGATCTGCATAATATTCAATATTTCCTGTAATGAGGTTGATGACTTTTACAATTATTTTTATGGGTTATAACAGAGATGCTTGAATTTTATGCATTTTTGTTTTGTTTTGTGTGGTATATATGTATTGTCTTTTACCTAGCAAAAAGTCACAATTTTCCCATATGTCATAAGATCAAAAGAATAAGATTTGAATACGATTTAAGAAAATATTTAGTTTATTTTCTCATATTTAATGATTGATTAACTTTATAAAACTTGGCATAAAATATGGCAAATCTCTTTGGTGGACCTATTTTCAGCAGTCAAGAATGTCAGTCTGACAAGTTGTTTAAATAAGTAGTATTTAGTATATATAATACACACGAATACTTAAAACTTTTTCTCAACATCAGAACAAATTGTTTTTTAACATTATACATGTATTTCAAATGCATGTCATACCGTCACATTTTCATAGTTTTGTTTTTATCTTTTAATCCCCTTTTTCTGTAATATATTTTCCCTTCTAGTCCAGTATTCTGATTCCATACACTTCTAGAATTTAGTATTTCTTTCATCCCAGATTGCCTTTATCCCTAGATCACAACTATTCATTCTTTGTCTCCCTTCCTCCATAGGTTCCTGCTTTATAGATTGTATTCTCTTTTTATTTTGCAATTTGGACTACATGACTCCAAAAAATAATAAAACCAATTCCCTCATGCATTCTAAATTCTCCTTACACTTCCCCTGATCTTCCCAACATCTTGCCTACATCCCATCTACCCCATTTAAGACCCTGCTGTCTTATACTATCCTCAGAGGAAACAGAGACCAGCTGTTCACCTCTACCTGCAAAGGACTGTGTTCCTTCGTGAACTTGAAGACTGCTGTTCATTCCCTCCCAGTCTTTTCTTCTCCAGACTAAACAAGGCCAGTTCCTTTACCCTTGTTTCACTGGGACTGTTTCCCAAACTTTCAGTTGTTTTGCTGCTTCCTCTGGACCTATTCCAAATTCTGCACACCCCGCTTAAGTAGTAGGATCCTAAAGGACACAGTATGATAACAAGCAACTGATTAATAATGCATATAATATAGATTACTATTTGTGTTCCCTAAATTCATCAGTGACTATCAGTACTTTGTCTTTGAACAACAGAACTCTTTGTGATCCACTATAGCCTTCTGCTATCTTTTTTTTTCTTTCTTATGATTGAACAAGCATTTCCTTTTATATACTTGAATTATTTTTCCTCTTCACCAGTTAATTGATTTTACTTTTTATCAATAATCCTCACACTATTTTTCTACTTGCTTCTCTAACTTTTCTTTCTTCCTTTGATTTTTCTCTCTGTTTAAATTTAGATCGCAATATCATGGATAGTTATCAAAGTCTCAACAATGTATTTATAATACAAAAATAATTTAAATCATTCTGTGTGTATTTAATTTTCTTGAGCAGGCTAAATAAATAAAATTAAATGCATTTTAAGAAGGAACAACATCTGAACAAATTATATATTACACTAAAAGCTAGGTCATTTTTTCTTTCAAACAGGAAGACTTAGTTGGCAAGTAGCGAGAGAGAGAGAGAGAGAGAGAGAGAGAGAGAGGAAACATAAGATACATAAGAATACTGGAATACTGGAAGTATCTGGCCTTCACCCTTTTTTTACCTCAGAAAAGACCTGAGATTTGTGATTTTCCTCACAACTGTACACTCAGTCATGTCTAATACTATATCTGTCTACATAGAGAGATAGGGAAGATAGATATGAATAAAATTATATCTAATCTCTCCCATCCCTAACACTTGTGAATTACAGTTATCTTTCAGCACATTCACCTTGTATAGTATGTTATTACACTTAGAAATATTAAATTTTTAGTCTAGAGAAAAAAAGCTACAGAATAATTCTGCAAATTTTGAGTCATTTCTATTGTGGGTTATTGATAACTAAAATAATTAGTAATAACAATGAACAAAGAGAATAGAAAAGGAAAAATTAATATGTAGTTTTGTTATTACCCAAATAATGTACTGTGAAAATTGCCAAATTATGTGACCTAATAGAAAATTATGATTTAATAAGCTGGTTTTTAATAGCAGTTATCTGACATAAAAGAATAATACTATGTCCAAAACAATAATTATTTATTCGTGCTATATCACAAATATTTTTTAAAAGAGATCACAAGAAATAGGAAATTCTTGCACTGTATTATCCATTCATCTCCAAACTAACCTTTACCCAGAAAAGTGAGAAAGGGAAAGAAATAAAATGAAAACAATATAATCTTCGAAATTTTATTCCCACCCAGATGTTAGCCTATAAAAAGAAGACACTTGGGCATAGACAATTCAGGACTCTCATTTCCAGCCCTCACATTAAAGTTGCTGAAAGTGCAAAGAAAAGTTAACTCTATATAACACATTTCATGCATATGAGCATATTGTTTAATGCATATTGTTTCTTAAACTCCGTAGTTACCTTCATTAAGAAAATACTATTCTCAAGTAAGAAGACCAGGGAAAAGTAGAGGTCCACCTCTGTTTATATAATTTCAATTTATAAAGCAATGTAAAGTAAAATAAATAAACACTTTGGGACCGTCCTATAGCTGTTCCTTGGCACACGGTGAATTTAGCCAGACTATTTACTTACATAGGAGTCTGATCTGAAGGTCAGAAATGTAATAAAAAAATGAACTGAACACAAAGGGAAGCCAGTGATAGATGAAATAATCCAACCTCAGAATATCCTACTTAAGTAGTTGGTGGTTTTTATTTGATTCTTTTTAAATTATTATTTTTCTGGAAATAATAAGAGCTTAAGAAAAAACACTCATGTTTTTTGTAAAAATTTCCAAAATGTACTCTCTAGCATATTGGATGTGAGAAGACATGGACGCACATATTGTGGATTCACTGCAAGGGGCGAGGCCCATGACTTCTTAACAGGTTCTACTCTGTGTGGCACCAGCAGAGGGAAGGGGAAAGGGAGGCTCATTCTCATGGTCCCTTAAATGGATAGACGCCTTGGCTGGAAAACATCAGGGGTTCTGCTATTTCTGTTTCCTCCCCTCGGCTTAGAGCTTTCTCTTCTGGTCAGCTACCTGAACCTCTCAAACTCTACAATCTCTCTCTGTCTCTCTGTCTCTCTGTCTCTCTCTCTCTCTCTCTCTCTCTCTCTCTCTCTCTCTCTCTCCTTCAGTAAATCTCAATTTCCCTATGTAACAATTATGTGTATTGTGTTAAATTATGTTTACATTTTACCTTCCTGACGCCCTCCTTTATTTCCCCCTCCATGAATCATTTCTTTCTTTCCCATCTCTTTTCTCCTTCAGGCCTCCCTGTCCCCCCAGCCTTTTCTCTAATTCTGTCACCTCAAGGTTCGGCTGAGTTTACGGCTCTTTTTCCTGTCACTCTGTACACTCTTCAGGAACCAATCTCTTCCCACGTGGTCTGTGTGTGCATTTGAGAAGGATGACTTATGCATTGGGTCAGAGGTAGGAAAAGGGGTCATTATACCCAAGAAAGTGCAGAACGTCTCAGGAAGAGTAGACTTTCAAAATATTTTACTTTAATGGAGAATACTAGCAGATGCAAAAATTAAAGTCATATCCATAAAATATGATCTCTTTGGGTTTCAAACACACTGCCTTTATATCCTGCAGGTGTTCTTCAATACCAAGTTGAAGCACATACCTTTAAAAGATGTCTTGCTGTTTTATTTTTACTTTTCATTTCCCAAAAGGTCTTAAGTGATTTCTTTAGCACCATTTACTAAAAGGAAGTTAGATTCATTTGTCTACTGATTCTGAATACTTTGGTTTGGCTCCAACAAAATGCGTTTTAACTCGTCTGTGCTTTGTAGAGACACAGTTTAAGCAACCTATTGTGCATTTCACTTGTAAATAATTTATGACTAAATACAAATAACCACACTTTCTAACACATCAAAATCAACAGGAGGCAGGACTTGGACTAAGGGTCTGCCACTAGCCCAACTAATTTTTTTGTCAAGATGGCATGAAAGGCATAGTTAATATTTAATTTAGCTCAGAACACTGAAAGATTCTGGAGCCGACCTCATTGCAATGATATACGAAGCTAACTTGTGTCTTCCCGTTATGTCTTCCCATATCTGTAATACCTGCTTTATTTTCCCACCAATGAAGCAATCTTTAAAACTGGATAACCTTTAATACGTTTTTTGTTAATTCCATCTTTAAAAGAAGAGAGCATTTATAGGTGTGTTCAGCAATAACTTATGATACCACTCCGCCAAAGGGGAAAAAAAAAATCTCTGATGGCTTTTCAATCTGCAGAGCTCCCCGTTACATTCTAGGTGGCCAGAGAACAATAGGTGGGTTTTGTACAGCACCTGATTGATATTTCCAGGGCGAAAAGCCTCCACTGGCAGATTAGGCTGATATTGCATATTCAAACACATACAATGATATATTTGTCATTGCTACTGACCTTTATCTCTCCAATTTCCTGACAACCTTCTACAGTTATTGACATTACAAATACCAGCAACAACGTGCAGGGCAAAGTATAACCTTTCATTTACCTTCATGTCCCTCAAATGACTCGTGTAGGTAGTTTCAACAAAAGCGGCAAACAATGATACTGTTGATTTTTTTCCCCCTTAACTTGCTAAAATGTTTTCCATTTTCTTCTTGTTCTCAGAAAATCATGCCAATAACTCTCTACAAAGGAAACGATTTCAAATGAATACAGGTAATTAGAAGTGTCAAGAAATCAGCAAAGTAGGGTGCCTGCCATCATTTCTGTGGAAAGAGTGCCAGATTCCCTTTCAAAAGGTCTTTGTCATTTTTTTAATAGAAGGTAATTAATGTAGACTAGAGTAAAATGTACAGGATCCCAGTCGCTTGTCTTTCTTGCCATTGAAATGGGGCCATAAAGATGTTTTGATATCTAGAAACAATCTTCTGAGGTTATTTTTAAATGACTTTTAATTACAAAAGTAGGTCTTTTAGTCTTTTCATTTTAAAAGAAAATGGGTTTAGAAAGGGAATATTTATTAGAAGACAAAGGGAAGAAAGTTTTAAAGGGAAAAATTATCTAGAAAGTGAAACAGGATTTTATAAAGCTGACAAGAGTTAAGGATGTGATAGATTAGCGTATATCTCAAAGATTTCCAACAGTAGGGAAACAATGCATAATTACACACTTAAAACAACAATACCTTGGAAGAATTAGTAGTTTGTTGGGGTTGTTTGTTTGTTTGTTTGTTTGTTTGTTTTTCTCTCTCTCTAAGGCCAAACACAACCTGGTTGACTATTTGGCTATATAAAAAATATCCTTCATGAGAGGATGTCTTTTCACAAAATCCTCCAACAAAGGGTCCACATGTGTTTATTAAACAGGAGAATATTTAGAAGTGTTCCCATTCATTTGGGGATGAGGATGAAATTCAAGCCAATTTAGAAAATATCTGAAGGTCATCGTTTTCTACTTTATGCTCTACAAATAGAATAGTCCTTCCAAGATTAAGTTTTACATTTGAAATTGTCTCATTTCATCACTTGGTTCTCAAGAAACAGTAATATTCTCTCCTTTAAGTTTGTGTTATCTTGGGAGAGCAAAAGAAGTCTCAATCAATCACAGCAACTTTTCTAAAACCTTGAAATTTGAAATTAAAATTATGAGAATAATGATGATTTTAACATTAAAACATTGATTACTTTAGGATTGTGATAAAATGAATTCACTTGATAAATATGATCATTAATTTCTATTATTGAGAATAAAATGGACTGGAGAAAAAATACCAAAAAAATCCTATAATAATTTGTTGATGATAGCCATTCTGACAGGTGTGAGATGGTACCTCAATGTCCTTTTGATTTGCATCTCTCAGATGATTAGTCACTTTGAGCACGGTTTCACATGTCTCTTGGCCTTCTGTATGTCCACTTTCAAAAAGTGTTTATTTAGGTCTTCTGCCCAATTTTTGATTGAATTCTTTATCTTTCTTTTGTTAAGTTGTATGAGTTCCCTATAAATTTTGGAGATTAGACCCTGATTGGATATAACATTGGCAAATATGTTCCCCATGCAACAGGCTTTCTTGTTGGTTTGTTGATGGTTCTTTTGTTGTGCAGAAGCTTTTTATTTTGATGTAATCCCATTTGTTTATTTTCTTCTTAGTCTCCATTCCCTAGGAGATGTATCAGTAAAAATATTGCTATGACATATGTCTGATATTTTGCTGCCTATGGATCCTTCCCAGATTTTTATGGTTTCCCATCTTATATTTAAGTACTTTATCCATTTTGAGTTTATTTTTGTGTATAGTGTAAGATGGTGGTCTAGTTTCATTTTTTCCCCATGTATCTGTCCAATTTTCCCAACATGATTTATTGAAGAGACTGTCTTGACTCCTTTTATGCTCTTGTATCCTTTGTCAAATAATTGAGCATACTGGCTTGGATTAGTTTCTGGTTTCTCTGTTCTGTTCCATTGGTCTATATGTCTGTTCTTGTGCCAGTACCAGACAGTTTTGAGAACAGTGGCTTTGTAATATAGGTTGATATCTGGTATTGTGATCCCTCCAACTTTGTTCTCCTTTCTCAAGATTGCTGCAGCCAAACAACAAGTGCTGACAAGATGTGGAGAAAAAGAAACCCTCATGCACTGCTGGTAGGAATGCAGACTGGTGCAACCACTATGAAAGACAGTATGGAATTTCCTCAAAAATTAAAAATAGGGCTGCCGAAACCGGTTTGGCTCAGTGGTAGAGCGTCAGTCTGCGGACTGAAAGGTCCCGGGTTCAATTCCGGTCAAGGGCATGTACATTGGTTGCGGGCACATCCCTGGTTGGGGGTGTGCAGGAGGCAGCTGGTCGATGTTTCTCTGCCATTGACGTTTCTAGCTCTCTGGCTCTCTCCCTTCCTCTCTGTAAAATATCAATAAAATATATTTTAAAAAATTTAAAAATAGAACTCCCATTTGACCTAGTAATCCCACTTTTAGGAATATATCCCATGAAATCAGAAAGGTTATATGCACCCCTATGTTCATAGCAGCACAATTTACCATAGCTAAGATTTAGAAACAGCCAAAGTGCCCATCAGAAGATGAGTGGATTTAAAAAACTGTGGTACATCTATATAACGGAATACTATGCTTCTGTAAAAAAGAAAGGGCACAAAAAACATTATGCAAAGCAAAATAAGCCAATTGGAGAGAGATAAATATCACATTATTTCACTCATTTGTGGAATATAATGACAACATAAACCGATGAACAAAAATAGATCCAGAGACAGAGAAGCATCAAACAGACCTTCAAACTTCAGAGGGAAGGCAGGGAAGGGTTGGAAGTGGGCATAAGAGTTCAACCAAAGGATTTGTATATATGCATATAAGCATAACCATTGGACACAGACACTAAGGGGGTGAGGGCATGTGCTTGGGGTGGGGGTAGCTGGGAAGAGGTCAATGGGGGGAAAGGAGACATATGTAATATTATATGTAATATTTTAAACAATAAATAATTTTTTAAAACTCCTAAAATAAATATTTTTCAATGTAAAAAGTTGGATAAGATTTTTTCAAACCTCTATCCTGAGATTGTCATGGAATCTACAACACTCATTAAACACACAAAATAAATACTAAACTACAATGTATGTGATAATCTTATGTAACTCCACTCACCAACATATGCTTTTGAAAGTCATAATTTAATGTATTTTTGTTTATAAACTAGTCAAATCAAGTTTTCAGAGTGGGTAAATCTGACCATTTTAGAAGAGATGGCCACTTTATCCAAGCATAATCTTTAAATACTGGCACTAAACTCATATTTAAAGGGTGGAGCAAAATGTCACAGAATTGTTTATATAAATACTAGAGGACTGGTGCACAAAATTCATGCATGTGGGGGTTTCCCTCAGCCCAGCCTGCATCCTCTCCAATCTGGGACCCCTTGAGGGATATCCAACTGCTCGAAATCCTAATTTTAAAAACAGGCTATCAGACATCCCTCTCACAATCCAGGGCTGCTGGCTCCCAACTGCTCGCCTGACTGCCTTCCTGATTGCCCTTAACTGCTTCTGCCTGCCAGCCTGATCACCCCCTAACCACTCCCCCGCCATCCTGATTGATGCCTAACTGCTCCCCTGCCAGCCTGTTTGCCCCTAACTGCCCTCTCCTGCAGGCCGGGTCCCTCCCCCTCCCCAACTGCTCTCCCCTGCTGGCCATCTTGTGGAGGCCATATTGTGTCCACATGGGGGCAGGATCTTTGACCACATGGGAGCAGCCCTATTGTGTGTTGGAGTGATAGTCAATCTGCATATTACTCTTTTATTAGATAGAATTTTCCCAAAGGTAGAAGTCATAGCAAAGTGCTAATTAAGATAAAGTCTAGGGAAAGTGACTTGGTGAATGTGGTCAGATTGCTCAGGTCCAAGAAAGCTTCATAAATGATAGACCCAAGCTTTATCCCTCACATGGAAGAAATCATCTGAGACTATTTTAATTATTAAAGTAAAGTGCAGTTCAAAAGCTGAGGTTAATTCACAATGCTATGTAAGATGCATGGTCAGAAACACAGAAGGTAGTCAGAAAGATGGACAGAGAAGATGGAAAAGGGGGAGATGTTCAAGCAGCACATCCCTCAGCATCCAGGAAGAGGAAGGTGGACTTGCTCAATGCCTGAATTTTAGCTCCAGGATTGTGGGTGGTCAGGAGAGACTGAGGCAGGATCACTTCAGGCTGTGCTGCCTTATAAAATGTATCATAAAATCCATCCCAGAATCAAAAGAGGTTGGAACTGTTACTTGAAAGACCATGTTCCAAGTATAATGGTGTTCAACTGGTCTATATTTTACCCCTTCCCCTCCTTTCTTGCTTATAAATAAAACATTCCATTAAGATGTGTGGTGTTATTGCTCTCCTGCCAAAGACAATGAAAATGAGTCATTTCTTCTATTACTGATGACATTGTTTATTATGTATGGTCTTAAAAAACAGATGGACCTATTGGCTCATCACTGTCAAAAATAATAGCAAAATATTAATGATGCTTAAATGAAGGAGTACTGGTTTCATTATACATTGTTGCTCAAATGCACAGTTCTAGGCAGGGCTGGTATTCAGCCAGGAGGTAATAGAACAGGCCATGTTGGTTGTTAAAATAATGAAATACTACTATTCATAATCATAAACCACTAACTGCTCTTACTTTCCAAGGATCCACCATGCTCCTACCACCCAGACTCCTCATTCCCCAATATCCACCCCAAGTTAGTTCAAGTAATTCCTTTATAGCAATGGGTTCTCCAGGGTACACCTTGAACAATATGACTGATATCTCTTCTTAATGGCTTGTGCCCTTACCATACCAGTTATTGATTTTTTAAATAATTTTCCCTGATTCTAACTTCTCCCTTCACCCAGTAGGTTCTTTTATTAAGCTTCCTGAGCATATATTTTGCAGCTGGTAAACTTATTCTATAAAAGCCACATTTATATTTTCACAGCTAATTCAGTTGATTGATAAATTCTACACTTAAATTTTCTAGTCATATTATATCTTCCATATTACTTATATTTGTACCTGTGTTCGGAAAGAATTAAATACTTTAGAAATTAGTTTTAGCACAGTTCAGATGCACCTCTGCAGCCCTTCTCTGGATAGAGGTAAGACTACCTTATATTTGTGTAAGAAGGTTTATCAGACTCATTCATTTTCATAACAGAATGCCAGCTTTACCGTCTGCAAGCTTCATATGTAAAATATACAGCTCTAGGTTCAATAATCAATTCAGATATAATTGTGGGTCTGTTATGAACAAGGCAATTGGCAACATATAATATCCGTGCTTAAGGCCCATGGAATTCAATTTTTAAATGAGTTCCATCCAACTTCTGCCAAAGTATGGTCAAGACAATCAATATTTGAGAAAGTCTAAAAAATATTGACTTCCTTTCAAATTATCTAAAATCTATCCCAAAATCTACTTTAAATTATAGAAAATAATGGAGCTGGACTATATTAATGTGGAATTCTATAAAAATGTTTTCATTAAATTAACATGTTGTTGAAATTCAATACAAGAGATAAAACGATGAAAAACTTTGTTTTGCCTCTTTCTTAAATTAATTGTTCAACATATTGCTCAATCTTGCTCCCAATTTTATATCTCCAACCCAGACCAGTCAGAACTCACTTTTATAACAACCTCTGATATCTCTTCTGCCTCAAAGGCATCTGAAATTCAACATCTCTAAGACCTATTTCCCCTCCAAATCTACTTGCCATTTAGGGATTTTCTACCTCAACACCTTCATCCATTCAAAAAGAGTAATCCTTGACCCCTCAGTCTCCATCATCCTCATATTAAAACTATTACCATAGCCAACTCCCTTAATCTCTTCTCTATCTCACAGATCTTTACTTCTCACTATCTTCACGCTATCCCCTTTCACCCAGACACTGTAACAGCCACCTCAATGGCCCTCTGCTTTCACTCTGAAGACCCTCTGCTCTCTGCTCAGCAGAGCATGTTTTCCAGACAAAATCCGATTATCCTCTTCCCTCTGCGATACAAATAAAAGTTATCAAGGATTCCCATGTCTCTCAGGCCGGCAAAGCTCTGCTGAGCAGCCTCAGCATGCTTAGATCTCCATGACCTACCTTCTCATAACTGCTTGCCCTTCCTCTTCCTACAAAGGCTCCAGTGACATGCTTTATTTCAGTTCCTCAGTACTCCTTCTATCACAGATCCTTTTAACACATGCTTTCCTTTGTCCTACGTAGGCTACCCCTTCCCCTCGATCAGTACCTCTCCAACTTGACTGTTCAAAGGTATTATCTGTGAGTCTTGTTAACACAGAAGCAGATTCTGAAACCATGAGTCCAGGCTGGAGCCTGGGATGCTGCATGTCTCAGGGGATCCCAGCTGGTGCCGATGATGTCAGTCTATGGGCAACACTTTGAAATTAAGAACCAACCTGGCTGGCTGGCTCAGTAGTTGAGTGTCAACCTATGAACCAGGAGGTTGCAGTTGAATTCCCGGTCAGGGCACATGACCAGGTTGTGGGCTCGATCCCCAGTGTGGGGTGCACAGGAGGCCCACAAACATCGATGATTCTCTCTCATCAGTGGTCAGTGATGTTTCTATCTTCTATCTCTCTCTCCCTCTCCCTTCCTCTCTGAAATAAATCAATATATATAATTTTTTTAAAAAAAGCAAGATTTAAAACCTACCGCTTACATGGAACTGTACTCCTTTCCACAGCACAGAGATGTCACTTTGTAGTTACACACTAATGTAAGGATTCATGGCTATTTTCTCCACTAGTGTACTCTTCAAGAGGGCAGAGGACCATTTTGCTCAGCACTGAGTTCACAGTGACAGGCATAATGCTGAGGCCATAAAAGGCATTTAATAAATAGCTATTGAATGAACAAATAAGGGAGAGAAGAAAGGATCCATGCCATCAATTGTTGGAATTCAATATCAGAACAAAGTTTGAAGTTTGCTCTTACTGAGGAATACAGAAATATTTCCTTTTATTAAATGAAAGCCATATAACCCATCACATTTCCCTTTCTGGCCTCATTTATGAAGAGTGTTCCTAAATTTACTATTAAAACAGTTTAGTGCAAGTTCCATTTTTAACTAAAATAATTTCATCTCTATTTTTTGTTGTTTATAACCCCTTATTTTATTCTAACTTTTAACTATGTTGTATGCTGATGTTTTATCATAAGCTGGTTCAAATCCTTTTTGGAACTAATGAAGTAAAATCCCAATAGGCTAAAAGTCTAAAAATGTACAGTAGGCATAAAATTGGGATAGGTAACAGTGAGAATCTATAAAGGTGGTTATGATTCTCAGGAAAGGCTTGAGGTCTCTATGAAGATAGAATAATACTGCCTTCCTGTTCAAATATTAGACAGAGTACAATTAATTGATTTGAGCAAATTCATAAAACCATCCAGTGGCAAAGTAGACAGAAGCCATCACAGAATCCAGAAGTAGTGCCTATTCCATATGTTTCATGCAATGATTGCATGAAATCCAACATTCAAACCTAGATATCAAGAAGAGCATTTAAAATGTTGAAAGAAAACTTTACAGCATAATAAATAAAGTTGAACAAATCATATTGAACACTTGTCCACAAACCAAAGCTGTCATAAAAGGCCCAGATTATATACTGCTACTGAATATCTTGCCCTTAGAGAAGCTTCTACTTTGAGGGTTCAGTGTGTGCTGTATTTCTCCTGCAATATATATATATATATATATATATATATATATATATATATATATATTTAAGCTTAACTGCAACTTAAAAGTTAATTGATAATCAATAAATAATGTAACATCAAGGACAAAATACAGTTTCTAGATGAATATAGAGAGGTCTTATCTGCAAGTAAAGGCCAGGTGAGTGGCATGGAGCATAAAAGTGACTTTGGGTCTGAAGACAACACTTTCTAACAGGAGGTTGTAACTGAATCTATTTGAAACAGCCCATTGGCGATACAAAGAGAAATTTAAAAGGATAAAAGAAAGAAAGGAGGTGAGAAAACACACCTTTCCAATCTACTAACAAATGTTAATCTAGTGACAGTACTGTCAAGTTTTTTGTTCGTTCATCCTTGTTTCAGTGATACCAGATGAAAAAGAAGCAAATTCTTTGCAGTAAAATCTCAAAGTACTTAAAATTCTCTTAGGTACTAAGGGCTTGCCTCACCTTTTCTATTACAGTTTTATATCTGTGATTCGAGAGTCTTCAAATGGTATGCAAAAGAAACTTTCTAGGAGAGAGAAAATATTGATGTTGGTCTGAGAATGTATCACACCCAAACCAAAATTAAAATCAAAGTGACTTCTGCTTACAAGCAAGGAGGTAAGAAAGCCTCCTTTAAAAGGAAATAAAAGGAGTTTCACCTACCTCCCATAAATTCAGGGTGGCTCAATAGGTATTTAGCTGTGCTCAGAGGTTTTCTGTCCTTATCCCATTCCCCAGTTAAGCCTCTTCAGCAAACACTTGATGGAATATGCAGGACTCCCAATCCATGCATTGTTTTGAGATTTCCAAACTGTGTATGTATGGACCTGCTTTTTAAAGTTTAATTCCATTTAAATCAGTAGAAGAGACAAGTTCTCTCTTATGTGATGAAACTTTTAAAAACATGCATATTGCTTTTACAAACACAGCATACTGCAAACCAGAAAAATTCCATCTAAAAGGGGGGAGAAATCCCATGAAAGGAGAAAAAAATGGTTAATTTCTGGTTAAAAAAATGACATACCACCTTCCAAGAAAAGTATATAGCTGTGGAAAACTAAAATGCAACATTTTAGGGGTTGAAGTGTAAGAAAATCCTCTGTCATAAAGACATCCAAATATCTTTTGAACTATTTACACCATATGTGTCCCAATAAGTCTCGTTTCTGATTAAATAATGACAAGTAAGTGGAACCAAAGATGGCTTCAAAGACCCTTGAATCTTTACACAGCTTTTTGTAATTTTGCAAGTGTGAAATTTAGCTATCATTAAACAAATCTTCTAAAGCATAATTTTCTTGGTCTGTGAAATATGTCTAGGAGCAAGATGCCATGCCCATAGTAGGCACTCAAAAATATAACCAAATAAATTATTAACAAATGACGGCGCAGGAAAGCAATTCTTATAAATAGCACTTATCTTTTCCAAAATTCCGAACACAAGTTTAATTACCTGAAAACAGTAATTGTGAACCTAAGTTGGGCAACCACCTCTTAAATAATATTAGTTGAGAGCTAACAGAGTGCGACCATCAGGTATTGGCCAAGCACATGTGGAACCCGGGGGGGGGGGGCGGAGAAGAGAATTGTACAGTCATTATGATTCTGAATAGCTTGTAGGGACACAGGAAAATATTTATACTAAAATAAGTGTAAAACCAGGAAAAATGGCATGTGTAGTAAAATATAGATGCTTTCCTACTCATAGAAAACAAGACTGGATCAAAACATGCAGAAATTTCAATTGTGGATATCTCTAGGTAAAGGAATTATATATATTAAGTTTTCATTTTGAATAAAATGCCCTTCAACAAGCATGTACGACTTTTAAATTCAGAATGAAAAGATGTCTTTTGAATGGTATAGAAGTACTATCATGTTATCATACCTTTTAAGATCTAAAATTCCTTTGAAGAAAATGTGGCTAAGTGGTTGTTCCTCAAAACCAAGGGGCTCCTCATGGATTCAGCTGCACCAGCCCTAGACATCCCAGAGAACCCAGCAGTGATGCCCTGAACACCTAGATGACATCAGGATGCCTCAAGTTGCCCGGGCAAAGGGAGGAAGTGAAGAGGAGGACATCATTGTAAAATAACACCAGGGTAAACAAATAAAATTCTAGGGACACATTAGATGCCAATAACTGTAGTTTTTTAATCCATACTAATATATGAAAACCAGTCATTAAGAGAGTTTACTTTAATGCATAGAATGTAACATTCCAACTTTTGATATCAGAGCTTTTTCAGGAATTGAGGAGAACCTAGAAAGGCCATCTGGTGTGGCAGTTGCGATGCTTGCCAATCTGGGGTCAGCATCACTGCCAAACACATGCTGGGTCTAGACTATCTTCTAGGAGCCTTGCTACCTCCTAGGGCACATTTGATGATGAGAACGTATTTTCTTGCCTAATATCCTTAGGACAATGGTCAGCAAACTGCGGCTTGCAAGCCACATGCGGCTCTTTGGCCCCTTGAGTGTGTCTCTTCCACAAAATATCACGTGCGGGGGCACATGTACAGTGTGATCGAAACCTCGTGGCCCATGCCCAGAAGTCAATTTTCAGCTCTCAAAATAAATTTCAATAGTTGTACTGTTGATATTTGGCTCTGTTGACCAATGAGTTTGCCAACCACTGCCTTAGGGTAAGAACCACCCTAGCTTGATTTAAAAAATAATAATACATCCACCATGACTCTTTTGATTACAATGAGAGAATGAAAAATTCAAATTGACTTAATCAAAAAATAAAACATATATTGAGAAGTTCAGCAGTAAAACTGTCTCAGGTACAACTGGATCCAGGACCTTGAATGTTAAATCAGGATTCCAGTCACACCATCACTTTGCCTCTTTCTGCTTTGGCTCCATCCTCAGGCAATCAAGCTCTGCAGTTGTGGTGACAAGATTGCTTCAGCAGCCCCCAGACCTAAATTTGCTCAGCTCCGTTATCCTCTTAACACACACACACACACACACACACACACACACACACCCCGCACAGAGCATTATTTCCCCAAACACTTTTTAAAAAATAAAAACTCTGGGCCTAAACATTACTTTCCTGCATTGAGCTTTCTAACCTGCAGGAACCACTTTTTGTGATCAAGGATGTGAAATTCATTGATTCCTTTAGAGTCCTTGAGAGCCACATGCGGCTCTTTGTCCCCTTGAGTGTGGCTCTTCCACAAAATACCATTGCCTGGGTGAGTCTATTTTGAAGAAGTGGCATTAGAAGAAGTTTAAGTTTTAAAAATTTGGCTCTCAAAAAAATTTCAATCATTGTACTGTTGATATTTGGCTCTGTTGACTAATGAGTTTGCTGGCCACTGGCTTAGATCATCCATATACTCTAAGAACTGAGCACATAGTCTGTTCCAGGCAAACCATATGGAGTAAAAAATAGACAATAGGGTTACTCTAAATGAATATCAGGAAAATAGGAGGCAAAAGAGACACTTGATAGATAGATGATAGATAGATAGATGATAGATAGATAGATGATAGGTAGGTAGATAGATAGATAGATAGATAGATAGATAGATAGATAGAAGTATATCTATTAAAAGGTAATTTCTTTGCAGCTATGATCTCCAAGGTCTGTACAGGAGAAAGTAAAACAAAACAGAGTGGGGCTGTACCATGAAAATGCAGGAAAGTCACTGTCACTCTGTGTCAGCATCGTACAGCTTTTCAAATAAACAGAAAAATGAACATAATGGAGAACCATTTCACAAATATTGTGGTGATATTAGCAAACAATGAAATAGAATCAAAGATAAATTTGATGATGACCCATGCCATCTGCTGCCTGGCAAGGTCTAAAACAAAACTGAACATTCTGTCAGCACACACCACATGCCTCCAGCCTTTCAACAAAAGCAGCATCCACTTTCTCAAGGTGTTGGGCACAAAATGACTAGTTGGAAATTTACTTGCTCAAGTGACTATCTCTGATAACCCCACACAGCTTGTGGTAGGAGTGAATGTGTTAGAAGCCGTTGAATGAATTGAAAAAGTGCATCGTGGGTGAAAGATGAATGCCATCATGTTTCTGTGATGACTAACTTGGATAGGACTTCCGTTGGAAGATGTTTCAGAAAACTGTGAAATAATAGCTGATGGGGAAACCCTGGTGAGATGGCTAACATTTAAGGGATAATGCTGAATAAAGACACTGAAGTATGTGTGCATTTATACACCAACTGAAAGAAAATGCTGTAATTTTCTTTTTAAATCCTTAATTCTCAATTTGAAAAGAAAATATTTAAGATACAGAAACAATTAAAATATATAATAAAGGTAATTCCAGGGAAGAAATTAAGTAAAAAGATCTTTTGAAGGGAAAAAAAATCACTCATTTGATCTATAGGACTAACACAATATAATAGACAAAACTCCACTCTCTCTCTAGATGTGTGCTAAGTGATTGCTATATGTAGTCCTAGTCCATCTTTCTTGGAATAGAATACTCGAGCTAAATGCATATGGTGTATGTTATCAACTACAGTGTAGTGCAGAGAGACTATGTCTAGATTAGGGTATTACAGAGACTTCCATGAAAATGTGTTATTTAAACAGGAGTGTTAAGCTCTGGTCACTGTGGCTCTGTTGGTTTAGCATCATTCTGTGAACCAAAAGGTTGCAGGTTTGATTCCTGGTAGGGAGTATGCAAGAAGTAGCTAATCAATGTTTTGCTCTCACATCAATGTTTCTCTCTCTTCCTCTCTCTTCCTCTCTAAAAAAGGCAATTGAAACACACACACACACACACACACACACACACACACACACACACATATATATATATATATATATATATATATATATATATATATATATATATATAAACTAGGAGTGTTATCAGTAAGTAAGAGATATTAAAGCAAACAATGAGTCGGAGGCAAAGGGAATCTGATGTGCCATAATATTTGAAGTCAAGAGGAAGAATAGAGCTTCTTAAGTAAAATACAGTGAGTTGTGTATAACAAGAAAGGAGGAGATTGTTACCAGACTCTTCTAGAAGTAGGAGTTGCTGCTAAATCACACAGGACCTCATGAACCCTGATAGGGATATTAATCTTCATCTCAAGAGCAGTGAAAAACCACCAAATGGCTTCAAGCAGAGTGAAGACAAGAAGTTGTGTGAGTTGAAAAGGTCATTCAGGTTATAACATGAAAAAATAATTACATAGGATTTGGTGGGGAAATGCAGGCTGCCAGAGTATATACCAGAACTACATAGAGTGGGGTGGGTGTATGAAAATAGAGAGGAAAAGAAGTGAGATATTTGAAAAATACATAGGTGGTCATTGACAGGACTCGGGGATAAATTGGAGGAGGAGGGTAAGGGAAGCGGAGGTGTGAGGATGGCCTATGGTCTTTTCTGTCCACTGTTTATAAGCTCGTGAAGACAGGAAAAACTGGAGAAGGAACAGGCCCAGGAGGAGGGCTGGAGTCTGAACTGTCTTGAATGTGTTGAGTTTGAGGTGATTTTGGTACACGCCTTTAGGAAAGCTGAGTAAGCAGTTTGATATATAGGTTTTGGACCCAGAAGAGAGGTCTGAGCTGGAGATACAAATGTGAGAGACATTTGATTATAACAAAGCATTTGGTGCCATAAGGGAGGGAAACAGGGTCATGAGAAAGAAGTACAATGAGGGGTTTGGGGTTGGGGGGAAGGGAGGTAATTTTAGAGACAATTTTGAGGAATTTCAAAACTTAATGGTCCAATAAAAAGAGCATATGCTTGAAAAAAAAATCCAAGATAGAATGTCCTGCATGGTAAGAGGAAAATCGGACTGCATGTTACAAAGTCCAGAAAAGAGAGAGCTGTAAGAAGGCAGGACTGCTGGGCACGCAGTGTCCTTTCATTGCTGACAAGCTTCTGCAAATGTAGAAGAACCCACTCAAAGAGGGGGGAAAAACCACCTCCTCTTCTCAAACAATAAAAAAAACTTTTCTTCAAATCTTTAAAATATATTTATTGTATTAAAAGTATAGTAGTGCTGCCCGGCTGGCATGGCTCAGTAATTGAGCATCGACCTATGAACTAAAAGGTCATGGTTTGCTTCCCGGTCAGGGCACATGCCCAGGTTGTGGGCTCAATCCCGAGTAGGGGGTGTGCAGAGAGGCAGCCAATCAATGATTCTCTCTCATCATTGATGTTTCTATCTCTCTCTCCCTCTCCCTTTCTCTCTGAACTCATGAAAATATTTTTTTTAAAAAGCACACACTTAAGCCGAAACTGGTTTGGCTCAGTGGATAGAGCGTCAGTCTGTGGATTGAAAGGTCCCAGGTTCGAGTCCAGTCAAGGGCATATACCTTGGTTGCAGGCACATCCCCAGTGGGGGGTGTGCAGGAGGCAGCTGATCGATGTTTCTCTCTCATCGATGTTTCTAACTCTATATCCCTCTCCCTTCCTCTCTGTGAAAAATAAATAAAACATATTTTTAAAAAAACCACACACACACTTAAGTTTAAAAAAAATTATAGTAGTTCTGTAGTCTTATACCAAAGGCAGGCCTACATCCTCTAAAAGTTTAGATAGACCTGCAAATAGGAACTCCATACTTCAGGTTGGCCCTTACTAAGCAATAACCACCACAAAATTTTGGGGGCTGTCTCTTTTACTGGCTCTCCCATATTGAAGGGAAGAATGGGGGATCAGTCCTTCCATCATATCCAGAAAATCCAGGTGGGGGAAATGCACCCCCACCAGCAGAAATACAAAGGGAGCTGCTTCTTTTCTAGAGGCGGGTGGGAAGGGCTGGGAATTCCTTTGTCACTGCTGCCCCACTTTGGTGGTAGGGAATCCAGCCCACAAGCTCGGTAGGAAATGGTCATGAAACTGCATTAGAGCTCAAATAGGTTTAGCTAGATCAGCTAGAACTGAAACCACCATTTGAATCCTTTTTCTCTCTGGGCAAATATGTTTGAAATTTGCCTCAGTTAAGGCAATTCTCGGGTAAGCCTCTGATCCTATATTCAGTTAGTTTTTCAGGGGTGGGGGGGTTTATAGCAGTCCACTTGCTCCAAAGGGCATACATAGTACAAGGAAGAAAGAAAGAAGTGTTTGTTGATGTTTATGTTGCTTGGGCCCCTGTTCATGCTCTAGGAATATACCACACAGAAGCAATGAAAATAGCAATTGTTTCTCACCGAGTTCATAGGGGATGTAAATGCCATCTAAGCTCAAGTTCATGGAGATGATAGGTATTTGATTTTAGGAAAGTCTTAAGTGTTCCTGAGTTCATGACAATGCGGTTTTCTTCCTCTTGAATCTTCCTTAACAGACCTGGGTACTTAACTAAAAGGTCCGTGCTTTAATGGTAGGCCTAACCGGAGAAGACCAGGAATAAATGGAAAGTACTTCCAAATGTTTCCTGACTTCCAAGATTACAAGGACCTTGGGAGCTCTCCCTGGTGCTACTAATACCAAAACCTGCTGTGTTTGCCTGATCTTATCTTTTTGCTCTACAATGTGCAAATTTCTTGCAGAAATGCAACCTGAATGTACCTAGTCACTGTTGCTGCCTCTGGCCAATGGCACTAGGCTACCATCATATCCACCACCCCAGCATCTCCACCCAATTTGTCTTTATTAAAATTACAGTTCTGAAGCAGAACTACCTCCTGCAACTTTGATGCTGCTGCTAGGACTCCCCTTCAAACTCTCAAACTTGCCTCTAAATTCTTAAGAGGGTTACAATTTTTTTTTTAAAGAACTTGAAGGGAACTTAAGGATTATTCAATAAATATGAATCATTGTTGTCCCGAGTGCAAGGCACTGTCTTAGAATTCACTTAACCTTCACTACCTGTTAAAAGTTAAGAGTTCTATTACCCTGTTTTATGAATGAGGACCCTGAGACTCAGAAAGGCTAAGGAGCTTGCTGTCTTCACTAGTATGCCTGCATATCATCACTGACCATTCTGCCATCCAATATTGCCTGCTTGGGGCAATGGCCACTCCTCTGGGTTATCTCACAGGATGTGATCTCTTGCCCAGTTCCTCCTACAGCATCTGCTAGAGTCAGACTGCTTCTCTGGGCAGCTAGTTTTGGCTGCAACAACCCATATCACATAGTAGTTAAAAGTGCAGACTTTGGGTTTTGATTGACAGAACTTGAATCCTGGCTCTGTTGTGTCATAGTTCTAGTACCTGGTGTGGTTTACTGAACATCACAACCTGTTTCTTCATCTGTAAAATGAGAGTGTTCATAGCTAATTCATCAGGTTGCTTAGAGGCTTACATAAGAGAACATACCTAAAGTGACTTGTGCACAATAGTTGCTCAATAAAAGAGTTATTTTTTTAGCATTTCCCATGTGTCAGGGAAGGAACAAGTATTTATGCCAAGAACAAACTCTTGAAACAGGATATATATATAGTTACTGTTGCCGCCTCTGGCCAGTGGCACTGGGCTACCATTATATATATATATATATATATATATATATATATATATATATATATAATCAGTTTTATACAGTTTTCAGTATAGACACACAGAGAAGTTATAGAATATTGCTTAATAATATTTTAGAAATTTTATGTCCCTGAAAGAGCTGTGTCGAAAACAGCCTGTTACATTTTTATTATACTTTTGCAGTTAGTCAAGGGTTAATGAGGTTACATGTACACCCAACTCTCACTGTGTTTAGTTTCAAACGATGATAATATCCATAAATGTTCCTAATTGCAAGCCTCTGCGCCTGTTTCCCATGCACTTTACACCCAGGGGGGGGGGGGGGGGGGGACTAAATCCAGGCAGTCCATGCCTGGTGCCAAAAGCCAGCCAGACCCAAGCCAACTGGTGCGAAGGCCGTGCCATGAGGACAAGGCCTGCGCGTGTGGGGATGGGAAGGGCTGTTCCAGTTCAGGCTGGAACATTGAGTCCACAGCAAGAGCTCCTGGCGTCTGGACCGCGGTCCTCACAACGGTTTTTCTCTGTGGGAGTCCACTGTCCTGTCTGAAAAGAGCGTCTTGATCTAAGCCTCCACCATTTATTAAATATGTTATTAATAATCTGTAAGCTTAGTTGGGGGTTAAGAATTAAATGCTCAGATCCAAAAACCTTTTTTTTTTTTATTCAAAAGACTATTCCACCCTCTGTGAATCTATTAGTGCAGGTAGGTAGATATGTAGGAGAAGAGACATGGCTTAGTGCAGGGACCTCTGCCTTCCATTAAAATCCACTTTCTTGCCGAAACCGGTTTGGCTCAGTGGTAGAGCATCGGTCTGCGGACTGAAAGGTCCCAGGTTCGATTCCGGTCAAGGGCATGTACCTTGGTTGTGGGAACATCCCCAGTAGGGAGTGTGCAGGAGGCAGCTGATCGATGTTTCTCTCACATCGATGATTCTAACACTCTATCCCTCTCCCTCTCGTAAAAAATCAATAAAACATATTTTTTAAAAAGAATAAAAAGATGTAAATAAATTTACCTAAGACCACACATATTGTATGCAGCAAAGCTAATAAAACCCATTTTAGTCTCAGTCCTGGGCACCATCCCCCATACACCAGCAAACTGGCTACAGTAAGAGCTTCCATTCAAGAGCTGTTAACTAAAAATATGACTTTTCCATTGAATCCTGGCCTCTAGAAATGTATTTCCCTTCTTGTGTGCATGTTTCTAAATTCCTTTGAAGTAATTTTTTATCCATTTCAGAGATAGGAACATGAAGGGGCAGAAAGTTTAAAAACTATCCGTAATAAAATGCAGATTTCATCCCTATCTGATTTGGCTCAGTGGATAGAGTGTTGGCCTGCATCCTGGGTTTGATTCCAGTCAAGGGCACATGCCCAGGTTGCAGGCTCAATCCTCAGTAGAGGGCATGCAGGAGGCAACTAACCAATGATTCTCTCATCATCATCTCTCTCTCTCTTTTTTTTTCTCTCTCTCTCTTTCTCTCTCTTCCCTCTCTTTTTCCCTCCATCTCTCCCTCTCCTTTCCTCTTAGAAATCAATAAAAGTATTTTTTTAAAAGGCAGATTTCAGAGCAATTATTTTCTTTTACAACTGGGATCTCTCTTTCCTTTATAATGCATGAACTCTTCCAGGCTCTATTTTTTTCTCAGAATCTTAATAGGAGTTTTATAGTGCCAATACTTCAATAGCTCTAATGCATCTACATTTTTGTCTTTATAATAAGAGTTGTCATGTAGATGAAACTCTGATTTTTTTAAAAACTTTTTTCTTCCAAGAGTATATAGTCTGTGTAAAAGCTTTTGGGAGTTTAATTTCAGAAGCATCTTATAGAAGACATAAAACTGTGAGTAATATTTAAGTCAATAATAGAGACAAGGCTGTACCATGTTTAAGTTGGATGTTGCAATATGTACAAAAAGGAATCTGAATGCTCTGAGGGAAGTCAGATTCTGCAGCCCCTCAGCATCAATCACGATTCCATTGAAGACTTGACATAGCAATTAATGGCATATCTGGCCTATATGGGTGCTTCTAATCATGTCTTGGACTGCATACCAAAGTAATGCTGGGCAAGGACTTCCAGTAAATTACTTCCATTTACTCTGCGCAACTAAGTAGAAATTCTCTCATGCTCTGGACAAATTACTTCTGCCACATGTGTAGTTTTGACTCGGACAAGAGATTACACAGAAATGGTGATGATCACTCAGGCAATGCATTGACTGAATCAGGTGATGATCGGTTATGATGCCCAGCTGAGGACCTACCAGTTTCCATCCTTTTTAGAATCGTATATCTGCCAGGGTTGGGAAAACTGCCTTTTGATCTATTAAGTCAAATGGTCCTCAAGTGACCATAACATTTGTGGTGAAAAGAGTGGGCTTCTTCCCACAAACGTTAGAGTGGAAAATTTTTTTTCTCTCCCTCGTCCCCATGTTCAACCAGTCTGGAATGTTAAGCATGACTTCAGCATTGAACTATTTCTGTGTTTCTTTGCATTCCGACCGATGTTTGTTATATCTGCACTTTACACATTGCCCTGTATCTTTTTAACTAGAGCTGTTCTGCCATGCTAGTTTGGGAAGTAACTCAATCACTTCTAGGCACTATGTTAAAATGACTCATTTTAATGCTCTCTTGATAGGCCTGACCTCCCCATACATACTGCTGTCCTAGGTCTTGAAATGTGGACCTGGATTGTGCAGGTCAGTGGCATGCTAATAAGAGTTAGCTATGCTCATGAATTGTTAATTATTTTGTTGTTTTAAAAGTTTACGTAATAAAAGCATAAAATAAGATACTCTCATGCACACACACACACACATATGCACACCACATACCACACTATGTAGATTTAAAAGGCACTAAGTTTCTGTGGTTCAGGAAATCTTATTCAAATCTATATACTCACTAAGGCAAGAGAAATCTTAGTTGAGGGTAAAACTCACTAGAGTTTATGTTTTTCATTGAACCTCAGAAGGATACACTCTATAATTTTTTTAAATTAGAAGATATCGTTATCAAAATAAAACAGTTGTGTACAGAAGAAAAGACTAAAGTTTCCCCTGAAATATATTGTGAAGTGTAGTTTTTTTTTTAATTAATCAATAGTCGTTTCTTACTTCCTGTCTTTGTTCAGAAGTCTTCTATTTGAATATTTAAATCTAGTCTTCCTGTGGCGCTGCACCTGGGAAGCCAAAGGAGCTGTGTGTTCTGCCTTGCGAGATGATTGGGCTGCATTCTAGGTAACTCTGAGGGCAACTTCATCTCAATCAGAAGGAAAAAGAACACAATGGCCCGGGCCATGTGCTCATAAATGTCAGGCACCCTCGCGCAGGCCTAGATTAGCATGTCCGCCAGGTCAGGAGGGCATGGCCACTGCAGCTCTAAGCTCCCCAGATTCATTTACCTTTTATTTGTCATCTGTGATGACATTTGGAGTGCAATTTGTGTGCTTTCCTTGGACTGTCTTATCTAATTGTTCCTGTAATTCATAGTTGCATTCCACATCTTACGATGAAAAAGGAAAGCATTTGCATCTGCTACCCATGTTCCCAAGCCCTTATTTCCGAATGATATTTTCATAAGTGGGGTTTGAAGGTTTCCTATAATGCAATTCAGAAGTGCCTCTCCTGAAAAGGATAGGTTCCTGAAGCAATAAATCAATATATTTATATATTAGATATGGAAGGAGGGGGGGGAAAGTCAAACTTTTTCTGCTGTGTGCATCACACTATCCAGCCACAATATATCTGCTTCCCTCCCCCCCCCCTCTATCTTGACAGGGATTCACAGATGCCTTTTTAACAACCATAAAACAGAACTACTCGATATGAAAACAAAAGAACGTGTATATTGCCAGTAATAATTTGAGTAATCTACAACTCCTTCCATTAGCACCACAGTGTTTATCCGTTTCCACATGCAAACTTCTTCCTGCTTATAAATCAGGAGACTAAAGGGGAATAAATACATACGTATCCTAGTGATCTAACACCCATCCCAAGCAAGCCTCATCCTGTGTCACCGCCTAAGTCATGCAAATTACACCAGAGCTGCCAGTTGACTAAGATTAATGACACTGCGCCAGCTCCTTTGTTTCTCTCTGCGGCCGTTTAGTGTGAAATACTATCCAAAAACATTATCTATCCTCGATTAATCCCACAAATTTGTTCACACGATGCACATTGTTTAGGGCAATTTACAACAGGAACATACTGAGCACAATTGCATTTAATTACTTGGGTTCTAATTACATTCATTAAAGGCTAATAAAATAAATGAAACCGCTTTAAAAGCTTCTGCAAAACACATGGGTCTTGTCTCCCTAATGAAACATACAGTAGATGTTTGATGTGAAACACAGATTTGACTCTATATGTGTGTGTTTAGAGAGGAATATGTATAGATATTCCATGCATTGGGTAAGGTAGATTTTTAAGTCACGCGCAGTAAAATATCAAGAGTTCTATGAAGACATGTGCTTAATGAGTGGCTGAGAGATTTTAGGAACCCAAAACTACTTTTTATGTGGCAAATAAAGAGGGGGGAAAAGAATCAGTTTTCCAAATCCATTTTGAATCTTAATTGTTTCCACCTGCATGGCCCAGATGCCCGACCCTCCCTCCCCTTCCTGTGTCCACATTATAAAGGCCACTGACCAACAGAACGAGGGGGCATTCCACTCACGCTGAGTCCTGGAGAATATTCCCATCAGGTTCAATCTCAAAACTCGGGCAGGACTTGGGCTGACTCCCCCCAACACTGGAGGTAGCTTGTTTAAAGACAATCCAGCCTTTAGGATGAAAGCTCGCCCTCCCAGACACATTGGGCACTCTGGACCATTTATTTACTTGGTGGAGTTAGAAAAAGAAACCTGTAAATATCTGACTTTCCTAACATTGCCATACAGAGCGTTTGGACCATTTGAGGAAGAGGAAATGTAAAATATCATTGCTTACAGCTATGCCAGAGAGCAATAATACTGGCTTTCGTTTCAAGCTTTTCTGTCGCCTGATCATGGAGCTCTGAATAATCTATATTACCCAAAGACAACTGTCTACCTAATTGTCTTATATACCTCTGACGTCCATGCTCTGCTTTATCAAGTCCATGCTGATTGTATGGGTAAAGGTATACTCCCCTCATCAGCAGCATTGGCAAGGAAGCAGAAGCATATAAATCTAAATACACGTGATTGGCATAGCTCATCACAAGCAGCATTTTGCTTCTAGAATGGATGTTAAGCATTACTGCAGTAAATTAAGGACTTCGGGATGGTTTTGATAGACACCTGGATTTAAGATGTAGCTGGATTTAGATCTTTGCTAAATAATAATGATTTTTTAAAAATCTTACATAAATGCATCAGAAATATCCTATTAATGTCTTTTTTATATGAGTACTCTTAGACTGAGAAAATTCATGTCTAGGTATCTGAGTTGAGGAGCTACTCCCATACATGCACAAAGAGAGAGGAACGTGACTTTGTAGCCCTGTTTTTAATAGTGAAAAAAACTGGAAATATCCTAAATGCTCACCAGTGAAAGAATGATGGATGAACTATAGGAATCTATATTATGTAATCCTATATAGCAATGAAAAGTGACAAGGTAAATCCATTTGTGTTATATGGAATATTCTAAAAAAGCAAGGGTTTGGACAACATGTACTATGCGTATGCACAAGGTAAAACAGTGTGGAAATGTGTGAGTATGCTTGTGAGCATGCGTGTGTGTGTGTGTGTGTGTGTGTGTGTGTGTGTGTAAGTGTGTGGAGAAAGGTTGGGAAGAATCTAAAACTGATAGCAGTGGTGACCTCTGAGTAGTGTAGAATTGGGGGAGGTAAGAAGAGTCTTAGGGCAGGAAAGAGGCCTTCTACTTGTTACTCAGTACACTGTGGAATTAAATGAATTTGTATAAGACTCTATTCACTTATTAAGTATAACTTTTAAAAATTAATATATGTGGAATTTAAATGCTTAGAGTCATACACACACCAAATATCTTCCTCTGAAAGCTCCTCAGAATAAGATAGGGGAGAGATCTTCACAGAAAGTTATAAAAGGAGTGGGATTGTACAATCTGGACGTCTTCTCTCTTTGAACCACTGTCTGCTCCTACCTTTTTCTTCTTATTTCCATGTCCTCCTGTTACATGTCACTGCCAGCCATTTAGGGGAGTTCCTTTATCATGCCATAGCTTCAGGGGGCACTTGATGTCTTCGAAGAATCCTCTACCAGGAGCGCTGCCCCGCGCCAGCACTGACTACCCTAGAGAATCTTATGAGTTCAGAGTCCAGGCCAACATGGGTGAACTTGACCTCTCTGGCATGCAAATGGTACAGGTTGTGGTGCAAAGCAAGCACAACTGTTTGCTTTGGGAAAAGTTTTTAAAAAGTGGGGCTTTGCTATCATTCACTCACTAATATGATTGTTTTCGCAGGATTTAGGCACTAGTTTATATATAAAACTTAGAATCATGATAGCATGGAAGGGAACTGGACACAGAAAAGAGATGGTAAACTGAGAAGCAAGCAGGATTGCAAAGCTCTGGACGTGTGTTTTCTGACGAAAGCCTCCCTTCGCCATTTCTCAAACACCACTTGATCTCCAGAAGATTAAAGAAGTCTAAAAGTGGAGACCCATCGTTTCATCACGTTACCTCTGAGGATGCCTACACAGTCCAGGCCAAGTTGTTGGGCCTTGCGTTCAAGGTTCTTGGGCTATGAAGTTTCATGTCTCGCTACTTGATTTCACATTCCATATGCACTGTCCCTGTCCCGAGTTGGCAATGTCTTCGGCCAGTCTCTCCTCCTAGAATGTCTTTGTTGGTTCCTGCTCCTCTCCATCTGTTAGGATTCCTCAAGGTCTGTCTTTAATGTCATTTCCTCTGGCGATCTCCCCTGGGCACCTGTGAGGTGCCTTTCCTGTTGAAAGTCACCTTTGCTGTCCCTGCACCTCCCTGACAGTTGATTTGTGCACCTGTGGTACATGCCACTTGCACTCTTGTATTACAGATCTCCATGCATGTCTTATAAACCCATACTAAAATATAAATTCTGTAAATTTTGGAACAGATATCAAAGGGCCCATGACGTGCTCGCCATATAGCAAGGAGAAAATTTTTTTAAAAATAACAAAAAACTAATTAACCAGATTAAAAGCATGCCTGAATTGTTTGAATAATTATTCAACTATTTGTATCAATAGATAGCTGTCATTAGAAAGAGCATCTCATATCTAATAGAATGCCTGGCACATAGTAGGTGCTCAATAAGTATGTGTTGAGTGCCTATGAAAAAATAAATTAACAAACAGAAAAAAAAAGTGAAGCAATTTTTTTCCTTCTCTCTTTTTCCCATTTGTCTGCCCCCGGAGGAGAAAACGTTTTTATAGTATTTCATCAATAATGTCAAAGTCCTTTCATTGCATTTCATCAAAAACAGCAGTCTTCAGTATTATTATCTAAAACTATAATAACTTTATACAGGCTCTGTAATTCAACATCTAGTTTTCATTAAGACTTTTAGGACAGACTCTTACATACAGTCTAAATTAGTTCTCTTTTATAATGAAAGCTGTGGAATAATTACAACTATGTTTAGACTTATGTCTTTATACATACTTGTTGGGGTTTAAAGATGATAGTATAAAACATCCTGAGAAGTGGTAGGCAGAAGAAATGCCTTCAAGGCCAACAGAAGGCTCAGTGATTCTTTTGTCAGTGGGAGAGTCCCCTCTACTTTGACCTGCCGGGCCGGAGACCACGGCTTCTCCTGGCTGGTCAAGGGGCAGCATCCCCTGCGCACACACACTCACATGCAGTCCTCTTACGACTTGTGAGAGCTTCTTCTCCTTCCCGAACAAGGATGCACGATGTGTCAGGAAAAGACCCACCCAGACAATATCAACACATTACCATGGGCTTCAGTAATTCCTTTCCTTTTCTCCTTTCTTCTTCACCCACCTCTGGGAAACGAAGAGGAGCTGTTCCACCTAAGCACCAGAGAAATATATAACTGCAAACTGAAAGCTCATGACCTCAATCCTCAGCCGCCCCTTGCCCCTCATTACTGCAGCAGTTGGTGTAGGGAAGGATTAAAGAGAGCTAGAAATCATTGGGTGAGCATACAAGGGCTCAGAAATTTGACCTTCGTTACTTAAAGCACACAGTCTCCACTAAAAGCTGGTATATGAGGAGAATTAAAAACAGAACCAAGAGAGGTCAGGTGGAGTGCAGATGCACTAACAACGATGAGGTTGAAATGGAAAACACACACACACACACACACACACACACACACAATTACACCCTCCAAAATATTTGTATTTTCTTCTACCTGGCATAAGTTGACATCACAAAAAAGATATGTTGGCTTTTGCCACTAACTGAAAATGCAAAAAAGCCTCCATGCCCAAAGCAAGAACTTAAAAACCGAACAATTGCTAGAACAAGAGGGGATTTCAGAATGCATTTCCCCACGCAGGAGACTTTCCTAGGGCGCTTTCTAATGAAGTGGAATCAGACTGTGCCTCCCCCTATATCTGATAGCTTTTATTATCTGTATCTATGAATTGCCCAAGTTTAATGGGAAATACAAGAAGAAATTACAAAGGCACTGACTAGTAAAATATTTTTACAATTGTGAAACTTGCAGCGAGTCTCTCTTTCCTGGGAAGGCAGAGTAAGGGGCAAGGGGCTAACATCGTAAAGCATAGGACCATGGCAACAGCCGCCGACGGGGCGTGAACTCAAAACCATTTCAAAAAACATACCCTGAGAAGTGAATGATTCCCATCTGTCAGCAACAATGGGGCCACATTATTCATTGTTCTGGCAGTCCTGTGCTCTGTGGGTGTTGGGAGCAGGCCTGCCCCTTCACAGAGCTCTTGTTGCAGATGAGGAAACCGAGGCATTTCATTGACTTACCCCAAAGAGCTCAGCTGCCTGAGACCAGTAAATGTTTGCTGAGTTCTGAAAAGAAAATCCAGTAGCCAACTATTTTCTTTCTTAACAATGATTACAAAGATATTTATCTTCTCGTGATGGTTCACACTTTCCGAAGCAATTTTTAAAATTTTCAATGAAGCAAATAAATAAGTTAAATACTATCCTAGAAAGATGACAAGATGTGTGTGAGTATCTTAAACTCTATTTTTTTCCTGTTCAAATAATGAATCCTTTGAAACATTATTATAGAATAGAAATATAATCTGATGCACTTCTGTAGTTTTAAGTGCTTTAGTATCTATAACAAAAAAAGTTTAAAAAAACAGGTAAATATTAATAGTATATTTCATTTAACCCAAAATATCAAACATATTTAAAATACAAATAATGTTAAAATTATTGTGATATTTTTTACTTTTATCTAAGTCTGAAATCTAGTGTGCTAATTTTAACTACAGCACATCCCATGACTAAAGACCTTTCACATGCTAAAATAACCACGTGTCGCTATTGGCAACTAGTTTGACTAGTCTAGCTTCTAAGTAAGTATTTTCTTTCCCCTAATCTGGATGTTATACTGCCCTAGTGTCTCTATTAGCTACTATAAACTCCAAGAATATAAAAAAAATTATTTGACTTGAGTTAATGTTATATTTACCAAACATATCCAATAATCCATGTGGAAGATTTCGACACATTCTCTCAACTCCTAAAAAGGAATATGTGTGCATGTATTTATGATTATGCTAGTGTGTGTGTGAAAGATGTATTATTATCAACAAGCCTAACAGTATGCTTATTCTATGTAAAGCATTGTCACAGAAACCAGATTAGCATAAAATCCTCATTTTGGCCAAAATATTTCTACAGCCCCTACAAGACACAGGTAGCCATGTTTCTTTCACCCGCAAACCTCAGGTTGATTTCTAAACGTTGCACTCGCTCTAATTGCGATGGATTTGGCATTTAAAAAAAAGGCCAATGGAACTCTGACTTCAAGTCTTACCTCTTTATAAGCACCATGAGTTAGTGCAAGATCTTTAGTCTACTCGTTGCTAAAATGAAGATGAGGTGACCTTTAAGCTTCTTCCCAGTTCTGACAAGTTGTGGCTTGCCAATAAAAGTTTACTTCCTTTGGCCTCAAGGAGCACATTCCTTCCACTTGAGCAGTTGTCTATATGGTGTGATTTACGCAGCACTAATAGAGTTGAATTTGGGGTGGGGGGGATGTCCAGTTAAAGTTCAGTCAAACTTGAATTTCCGGTAAATAACAAATACAATTTGCAATTGGTATGTAATTATATTTTAAAAATTACTTGTTTACCTGAAATTCCAACTTAACTGGGAAACCTATTACTAAGAAAGTCTCATGGCACTCATCCATCAATCATAGCTTGAAATTCTCATGAGGGAGCCCAGTAGAATGAGTAAGTACAAACTTTTGTTAGATCCCATGAGTTTTAACCCTGCCTTACCACCCTTTCACTGTGTGTAAACTGAGGGCACCAGAGTCATCTCTATCTTATCTGAATTCTTCTGGCACTTTTGGTTGGGTTAATTCACTTAATGTTTATATTGCCTGCGTGTTCGTGCACTCACACACACACAGACACACACACATATGCGCACACACATGCACACTCATACACAAATAAATATGAGTGTCCAATTAGAATGTAACCATATTCAGGACAAAAACAAGGTCTTCTAGTTGTGTCTCTTCACACTGAATGAGAAATACCTTGTATAATAAGCACTATTTTTGAGAGGATATAAATATGAGTCATCAGACCCTCTTTTAATAGTTCATGATTTTGTTTCATTAAGACTGACCTAGCCTAAAGATATCAGTGAAAATTTATCAAATGTGGCCTGGACTATGAAGCATACTAAGACTTCAGTGGATGGTGGGCAAAAAAGAGAGAAGCAGGTTGATATTGAAGCTGGAACACTGACCTTAGAGTGGAGCTGGCCACTGAAGGAACTACCCAGCCGGGCAAACTAGGATAGTATTCATAGGATTCATCTGGCCAATGAAGACAATCGCTGAAGTGTCCAGGCTTTAGTGACATCTTGGGTTTAGTGTAAGACAGTGCTGCATTTTTGGGTTCTGTCCATTTGAGGATCAGAACTTGTCAGGAGCTACAGATAACAAAGACAAAGTCTAGTTCCTGGGAATGGTAGCTGGCAAGAAGTATGCAAGGTATGTCTGCCAGTAGTCTGGGATCTAGGGCAGAAAGCCAGTGTCAGCAGGGTCCTGACATGCTTGTCTGAAAGCCCAGGAAGATATCTATTTGTAGTCACTAGATGTGTACAGAAAAATGAAGGGAAGCCTTCCTTTTAGGGGCTGTATAAGGACCAGAACTAATCTTAGAACAGCAAGTCTTAGAGATCTTATAGAAGCAGGACTAATTCTAGATCTCACTCCCTGGTGAGGTTAATCTCTTAATGTTTTTTCAGTCTCAAGATTTGAGCCCAGGGATTATGGAGGACTGATCTTAGAAATAAAAGGTCGCAGCACTAACATATATCTATAGATCTAATAGGACTGAACAGCTAATGATTCTATTGAAGAGCAATCAGATACCTTTATATCATATATACCTGGAATCTTCTCAGTAATGGTTAAAGTCCTTAAAGAAAAGTTAAGCTAATTTTTATTAAAATTATTAAATTTAAAAGTTAATTTACTGTTTAATATTAAGAAACACATCTACACTAATAAAAAAGAAAGATGCAAATTGACTGTGCCTCCATGACACACACCAGCCAATCAGAGGTGAGTATGCAAATTAACCTGACAAAGATGACAGGTTAATTTGCATATGCAGACACCAAGCAGCCTGGGTCCTGGGAACATCCTTGGGACTCAGGCCGTTCCTAGCCTATAGACCAGTTCATAATCTCTGAGCAGCCAGGGTCCCAGACGCCCCTGGCCACTCTGGGCCTATGGGAGCAGGCACCAAGCAGCTAGGGACAGGGCAGCTGCTTGCACATGCGCCAGCATGAAGTATCAGCCTGGGTCCACACCCCAGCCTGGCACCCAAAACACGGGCTGGCTGCCAGCCTTGGGGGCGCCCCCCCCCCAGGGCCACAGGGTCACAACCCTAGCCCAGTGGACACAATACAGGGGTCATCTGCATGTGAGCTGCAGAGGAATCACCTTTTCGTTTTTAAAAAAAAAAAAAAATATATATATATATATATATATATATATATATATATATATATCTTGTTGATTTTTTTTACAAAGAAGAGGGGGAGAGGGATAGACTATTGGAAACATCGATGAGAGAGAAACATTTGGGGGACGGACGCAGTGGGGGTCAGACATGGCGGGGATCTCCCTTTTCAGAGTCCTGCACAGAAAGAGAGATGAACGAACTGGTTCTAAGTGGAGGCGACCATGGATTGAGAAATATTAGAAATAAAGAGAGAAGACACAGAGATAGATTTTTAAGCTGGGAGCTGGGTGGGCCGCCATCCTGTCTGCTGGAGAGGTAGGAGGAAGACAATGACGTGACCCCTCCCAGGGCATTTATTTTATACCCCAATACTAGAAAGTAACACCAACTTATTTGCATTCTTAAGTAGGCCCTAGCGTGCCTGGATTTACATATCTAGTCTCGCCCCTGCCAACACCTGGGCTAATACAAAGGCCAACCTGATTACACTTTCCACCATCTTGGGGAAATGTGTATCCTAGACATGGCTCTGCCAATTCCTCTGGGTCTCAGCTGGCAACAATTACAAAAAATGCCCATGTGCCTTCCCAGGCGACCCTCTACAAGAAACATTGATCAGCAGCCTCCTACACACTCCCCACTGGGGATGTGCCCCCAACCAAAGTACATGCTCTTAACAGGAATCAAACCTGGGACAGTCTGCAGGCTGATGCTCTATCCACTGAGCCAAACCAGTTTAAGCATAAACACCTTTTCTCACCACTTATTGGCTAAACTCCCTGTATGCTGCCACTTGCAGTGTTCTTGGTGACTTGAGTAATTAGAATCCAAGAAGCGGGAGAGATCAGTCAAAGGACTTGTGTGCATGCATATGAGCCTAACCAGTGGTCACAGACAACAGGGGAGTGGGGACATGCGTGAGGAGGGGTTTGGGATGGGAGGGATGAGGACAGATATGTGATGTCTTAATCAATAAAGAAATTTAAAAAAAAAAGAATCATGAAGTTGATCTAGGGTTTTCCATCATACACCTGGAGGAAAAAATGAAGGTCCACTGCTGGAGGGGCTAAGAAATGCCATACCCTACCTTAGCTGGTTTGGCTGAGTGGATAGAGCTTTGGCCTGCCAACTGCAGGGTCTGGGTTCAGTTCTGATCAAGGGCATGTGCTCATGCAGAAGACAACCAATCAAAGCAACTCTCTCACATTGATGTTTCTCTCTGTCTCTCCCTCTCTCTTCCACACTCTCTAAAAATCAATGGAAGCATATCCTCAGATGAGGAAAGAAATGAAAGAAAGAAAGAAAGAAAGAAAGAAAGAAAGAAAGAAAGAAAGAAAGAAAGAAAGGAAGGAAGGAAGGAGGGAAGGAAGGAAGGCAGGTCATATCCTATGAAAGACACATCTTAAAAATACCTAAAGAAAGTTGTCATTTTTTCATAGTGAAGGGACTGGAGTCCATGTTGATGAAAACACCTTGGTGTCTGCAGTGGCTGGCAGTGGCTGCAGCACTGTGGTGATGGGGCTGGCGCCTTCCCATGATTAGCCCGCTCACCTCCCGCAGAGGAAGGCCAGACTGTAGCCATCAGTAGGAGATCCCCTGAGGGCTTCCGCCTGTGAGAGGGAGCAGGCTTGGCTGAGGGACCCTCTAGTGCATGAATTTCATGCACCAGGCCCCTAATATACACATAAAGAAGAAACATACTACTTCAACTCTCAGTTTGAAAAGCAAGCTAAATAAAAGTCCAAATGGATATTCTCCATGATTTCATAGAAAGAGAATATTATTTCTTCTCCAAGCTATAACACTATTATATAGTCTGCTTTACAAATATGATGAATGTCTTAAGTAGAGCTCACAATACTTGCCACACCACGCCTTTTGCACTAGTCAGTCATTCTTTGGATTATGAAGTATAGTAAATGGAGGGAGTGAGAAATGAGAAAATGTGGGCCAAAGGGTATACAGTTTTAGTTATGCAAGATGCATAAATTCTGGAGATGCAATATACAGCATGCTGACTATAGCTTACAATATTATAGCCCTGGCTGGTGTGGCTCAGTTGGTTGAGCATTTTTCCATACATCAAGATCACTGGCTCTATCCCTGGTCATACAGTACATGCCTGGGTTTCAGGCTCAATCCCCAATAGAGGGCATGCAAGAGACAGCTGATCCATGTTTTTCTTTCTCCTCCCTTTTTTGCTAAAAACATTTTTCTAACAAAAAATATATACAGTATATATAAACAATATTGTATTATGTATTTGAAATTTGCTAAGAGGGTAGAGCTTAAGTGTTCTAACACACACACACACACACACACACACACACATTCAGAATCTTCTCAGAAGTATATATATATATATATATATATATATATATATATATATATACACACACACACACACACACACACACATAGTTTTACTAGTAGAAGTGTAATATATATATATATATATATATATATATATATATATATATATATATATATATATTGAATGGCCAGATTATTATAATCTCTGAATGCATAATAATCTGACCACTTAGTGTATATCTTATATAATAAAAGGCTAATATGCAAATTGTCCCCTTGACCAGGAGTTTGACCAGCAGGCAGGCCAGCCAACTGCCCATGTCCCCTCCCCTGGCCAGAGCCGGACCCCACCCATGTATGAATTCACGCACCAGGCTGCTATCATAATAATCTGGCCACTCAGTGTGTGTGTGTGTGTGTGTGTGTGTGTGTGTGTGTGTGTGTGTATCTATACTAATAAAAGGGTAATATGTTAATAAAATGGGAGACCTTTCAGATGTCCTTCCAGACAAAGCCATGGCGGTGGGGCCAACGTAGAGCATCAACCCATGACCTAGGAAGTCACAATTTGATTCCTGGTCTAGGGCACATGACTGGGTTGAGGGCTTTATCCCCAGTAAAGGGTGTGCAGGACACGGCCGATCAATGACTCACTCTCATCATGGATATTTCAATCTCTCTTTCTCTCTCTCTCTGAAATAAATAAAAACATATTTAAAAGAAAAACATCGTAAATGAATGGAGAAGGTGATCAGGACAGGGACCTGAAACCCCTACATGCAAAGACAGGGAAGAGGAATGAGAGTCAATATAGTAAACTGAGAAGGAAAGGTCCCAGGTCAGCCAAAGAAGTAGAAGAGCTGAGAGAGAAGACTGATGGAAGCCCAATAAAGAGGGAGATTCCAAAAGTCTGTTGCCAGTCAGTGGAGGCAAATGCTGAGAGGCCTTGCTGTTTCCTACTTGGCTCTAACACCCACTTTCTAAGCAAATTCACACATTCTAACTTTGGCTTCAGTAGTCACCAGTTTCAGCAAAGGCTGGAAGAGGATGAAACTGAATTTGAGCTGAAAATCCACAGGAGAGCAGAGCAAGCCTGTTCTGTGCATATTGCATTGCTGAGCATGGGGGGAAGGGGGAGGCAGAGGGGACCTGGGGAAAGTGTGCCCCCTTCCAAAGTCAAGGGCTAAGCTGATATTTGTTTGTATAGGAGTCAAAGGAAATCAGTAGAAAGATAAGCAAAAACCAAGAGATTCTGGATATCATTGGGAGGCATTTTAAAGGAGCCTGTTTACGATTCTTTTGATCAACATGTAAATCTGGTGCTGGCAAATAACTGCTTATTTGATCACAAAAGTTGTACTTTGAGGTTCTCCAAAATTCTTCGAACATACGGTGACATATGAGTTCAGAATTTGTTTTTTACCTGTATGTTGAAAAAGTGTGTTAGATTGAAGCAATAAATTACTTCTCTAAATTCATTTTCAATATTAAGGCCCATCATATTAAATATCTTATGAAAGCATTATAAACCTCAACATTCTTTCATGCTAGTTTTAATAAATTGTAAAAAATATCTTAAACTTATAATAAATAAGCCAAAATATTGGGGGAGGTGCAAATTGCCTTTAAAAATATAGAACAGAAGGAGAATAGCCCTAATATATTCCTGTGTGCTCAATGTGTCACCAAGCTCATCTGTCCACACACACTACATGCTATCACAAACTTCCCAACATTTTAAATTCCATTCATCTAAAATATAAAGCCCTAAACTTGTGATATATTACTAATGCTAATAGATAAGATCACTCAATTATAAACTTCAGTTTACTCTTATTAATGCAGCAAATGAAGTCGTGGAAGTGAGTGAGATCTCATTTTGGATAAGGTTCCATTTCTTATTAAACGTTGTTATTTCAGAGTTGGGCATATATCATCATTGATATAACAATAACAGATGTCTTATTTGTGGGTTCCTCTCCTGTCTGCCTCTAGCAGTGGTTTTACTACTTGTGAGGGATTACAAAAAATTACTAGAGGATTTAAAAGAGGTCTCTGCAGCATTTATTCAGAAGCCAACTGTAATATTGTTTTTCCAAACTCATCAACCAACACAACTTAATCCTGACTCAAAAAAAGCTGCCTTATTATTCTTTCCTTTGTCAGCCTGGAGGATTGTGGCTTCAGTGCCCTTTTCGTCAATAAAAGTTGTATTCCTTGCAATAGCAGATGTTTGGGGCGGGGGGGAGGGGAGGTGTAATGACAAACATTCCATCCTCCTATTCTCCTGGAAACTAAACAAACAAACAAACAAACAAACAAAAAACACTTTTTGCAGGAGGTACTAGCACAAGGTATTGTAGTGTGTATCGACGTGGCCAATTCCTATTTTAATCGGGGTGGACTTTTTATTGTAGCTATCCTCAAAGGATTTGGATCTTGCTCATTTTCAGGTTTAATTAAAGTTTTCATTATTAGTCCTTACAAATTGATCAGGAAGAAAGGCAACAGAAATTTTGGAATTTCAAGATATTTGAATTCCTTCCCCCAGTTAATTGTCTACTGAAAAGAAAACTGGGAAAAGGAGTCATTAAATATCATAATCTTGGACACAGTCACTGGAGCTGTGTCTTCGAGTACCATCAGCGACAGAGCCCCCCAGCCTCCCCTGCACGTGATAAGAATGTCAGAGTCCAAGTATGCAGTCAAGGCACAGGAAAGAGTTTGTGGGCCTTATCGGTATCTGAGGAATTATCGGCAAGACCTCATTTAACAATCCCAATGGCATACTGGGGTTATAGGTGGCCTTTGTTTTCTTACAGACGGATGCAGACAAGGTGATTTTTATTCTATTCTACAAGTTAGGCAATGGGAGTCGGTAGTAGATCTGATTTTCCTCTATATTGCTTTTAGCATCCTATCGGAGGCCAATCGGGGAAATACACTTCAGAGCTTTCATGCCAAGGAAACTGAATACAAGAAAACAGTAATGTGGTCATGGGAGATCGGAAGCCAGAAGGAACAATGAAGCAAATCAGGGAGTGTCTCCCACCTCTAGGGGACAAGGGGGGGGGGGTGTTGTTCCTACAGCTCCAAAGCCAGGGCTGGCTAGTGGGAGCTGGAATCCCAGCGGAGGATCACCTGGTGAGAACTGGGACCCTGGAAGGAGGGCAATCCCACAAGAACTAGAGCCCCAGAAAGAAGGTAGCCACTGCCAGAGTGGCAGCCAGGGCAAAGAACTGGGCAGAGAAACATCTGGCTGATCCTCTACTACTGGCCCGCCTTCCACCTGTGCCTACCGCTGGCCAAAACTGCCCAGAAGCCACTTGGGAAGAGAGGCAGAGAGGTATAGGTTCTACAACACAGCCAGAGATGGGCAGGGCCGAAAACAGAAAAAAAAAATTGCATCTGCTACTCAGAAATGTATATCAAAAGCTAAAAAAAAAAAAAAGTGAAATACTTTCAGTATTTCATACATCCTCTCTTCAAAGAATTAGCTCCAGCATTTCACTGGAAAGGTGGGGTATAGGCATTAGATGTTTATAGGCATTAGACAGTTAAACAATGTAAATATATGAACTCTGTCTGCTTGGCTAGACTGCTTGTGTCTACAATGTGATTTAGCTTTTAAGCAATGGATAAACAGGGGAACATAATTAATAAGCAGGAAACGTCAGCACAATGTGGAAGCCAAATTGTTTTAATATGCAAGTTATTAGAGACACCTATAATATAGCAAGGGGGCAATTATAACTTTCTGCAGGAAAGAAAGAGGTCCCCGGTGCAGCTGATGCATTTATTGCAGCAACCCTTGTAAGGTTGCAGTACCTACTTTCAGAACATTGTAATTGAGCATTTGCACTCTAGGCTGCCGCCCAAACAAGTGCTCCCCCTCCCCAGGAGGCTGGTGGCAGGTTGCATGGCTCCAAAAGCTCAGACTCCACTTCTGTCTGCGTTATCTCAGTAACTCCTCCTAGTTAACCCAAGTGTTCTTAGCATCTCCTCTTTTTTAAAAATATATTTTATTGATTTTTTTACAGAGAGGAAGGGAGAGAGATAGAGAGCTAGAAACATCAAATAGAGAGAAACATCGACCAGCTGCCTCTTGCACGGCCCCTACTGGGGATGTGCCCGAAACCAAGGTACATGCCCTTGAACGGAATCGAACCTGGGACCTTTCAGTCCGCAGACCGAAGCTCTACCACTGAGCCAAACCGGTTTCAGCAGCATCTCCTCTTTATTATTAGTGTTTGTTATTGAAACCTATCGTGTTCATAGCCAGCCACACTGAGGACAGCCAGGGAGACCCAACTTAGCTCAGATACCACATATGATTGTTGTGGTTTGTGCTGTGATTACAAAGCACATGAGGTTTTAAGTGATCTGCCCAATGAGCTTTTTTTTATTATTATTGTATGTCTATCTTCGCTTTGTTTTCGCAGAAGATTGAATTTTAAAAAAATATATATTTTATTGATTATTTTTTACAGAGAGGAAGAGAGAGGGATAGAGAGTTAGAAGCATTGATGAGAGAGAATCATCGATCAGCTGCCTCTTGCACACCCCCTAACAGGGATGTGCCCGCAACCGAGGTACATGCCCTTGACCGGAATCGAACCTGGGACCTTTCAGTCCACAGGCTGATGCTCTATCCACTGAGCCAAACCGGTTTTGGCAAGATTGAATTTTTTTTTGGAAAGCATATATCACGTTATTATAGAAGCACTTGCAATAAAAATATCATTTGGTTTGGTTACAAAGCACTATAGTACTTAATTCATTCCTGCAGCATTCATTAAATGTTATTGTATTTGGATAATTTAAATATGAATCAGGTATGAGCGTCCTCCCCTCAAAGAGTTTATAATCAGACCTAACACATAGGTGAAATACAGAGCAATAAAAGTTATAATACAAGCATCATCGGCGTGATGAGGAAGTCAGAGCAGGGTAAGAATCACTTTGCTGGTGTCAGAAAAGACTTCAAGAGGAGGTGATATTTAGCCCTAGCTAAATGGTTAGAAGCCCATAGACTGAGGGTCTTGGGTATGATTCTGGTCAAGGGCACATATACCTAATGACAGGTTCAGTCTGGGCCCTGGTGGGGCACATGTGGGAGGCAACCCACTGATGTGCCTCTCTCATATCAATATTTCTCTCTCTGTCTCTCCCCTCCCTTCCATTCTCTCTGACAAAAAAAAAAGGAAAAAATATATACAAAAATATCCCAGGATGAGAAGAGGCGGGGGGGGCGGGTGAAGAAGAGAGAAGGAATGTGATATTCAAGAGGGGAAGCATATTTTTAAAAGAGTTTGTCAAGTGGTGAAGGAAAAAAAGCACCCTAAACAGCAGGGCAGCGACAATCAATAATTAATATAATTAATTAATATGAGCTTTATGGTGAGTGTTTAGGAATAGAGCCAGAGAGGAGAGGCCACACAAGAAACAGCGAGAACTGTAACTGGAGAAGCCAGTCCCTGCCCAATTGCCAAAGCCTTACAGGCCCAGCTCAGGAGATTAGAGTTCGCCCTGTGGACAACTGGACTCCCGCTGAGGTCTTTAAGAAGAGAGGTAACTTGATGAGAATTGTTTTCGGGCAGATCATTCTGGTGTCTATGTGAAGAATGGACTTGAAGGGAGGAAGACAGATGCCAGAGGAATCAGATAGAAGGCTGTATTAATACCCCAAACAAAAATGATGAGGGTCTAAGCCAGTGGCCCTGAGGATGATAAAAAAGGAGTTTAGCCAGAGGACACTTCTCAGGGAGAACGGACAGGTCTGATGATCAATTGGACATGGAAAATAAGGGACATAAGTCAAGGATGACTTTAAGATTCTAGCTGAAGCAACAGAGTGTTGAAATGGCATTAGCTGAGGTTCAGAAATCAGATTTGCGGATGAAGATAATAGGTTTAACACTTCTATTTTCAAACCCTCCAGATTATTTCAGAAGTGGACACGGGGCTTTATTTTCTGTGTGATAGCTATATCCACTGGGGAAGATGCACTGTGAAAGAAATACAACCATTTGGTTTGTGTATTATAGGCAAATCACAGCTGGCCTCCTTTCCTGATCTGTTCAAAGGGTTTTACTTGCCCATGTTTGTAAAGAGATCAAGTTTAAATCCACACTCCCAACATTAAAAGCAGCAATATCTTTCCATTCCAAAAAGCATCTGCACAGATTGGCAAGCATACAATATGTAGGTTGGAAAAGAAATGGTCAAATTCTGGGCGGGCTGCATGTTACCACTGAGGACCGATGCAGTTTCGTGGAAATGTTTGTAGTGTACATAAAGAAGGCATCACACAGCCTTGAATTAATAGGAATATATATTCTAATTAATTGACAGCAAGAGCTGTTGATAGAATGAAAGACTGGATCTCTAGCTCCCTGAGCAAGCACCCAGACACAGCCAAATAAATCGCTGAGACTCTGTCTTTGTATAATATATGGTGCAGCCTCTCAGTAATCATCCTGCGTTTTCCCATCCTCCATCTATTATTTTGGATTTGGGGCTCTTCTTTGCACTTAAATTTAGCATGAAAAATACAAAAGAGAGAGAAAACCTAGAGATGGAAATTAGAACAAAGAGCCACCTAAAAATTCAGAAAGAACACTAATTCAGATAAAATGGGCACCTCAGGGTACATTTAAGAAGTCTGGGACTTTTGTATAAAATGAAAATTATGCCAATGACACTCCCTCACTGTCCCGCTTTTCCCAGGAGTGATGGTTTGTACTGGCCATCATCACTGTCCGATCATGTCCTTGTGACCAAGAGCACAGTCCTAGAGGAGGTTAGGATTAGAAATACAATTGCCCTTTGTACTAAATGTACATGCCACCTTGCCTTAATAGTAGTATCTTCTTAAATAAATACTATATTATCCACTTCAGACAATTCATCAACATTTATGTCAAATACCTAGTCAAAGCCAAGTCAAAAAGGCAGAGAAAATGGGTGGTAGAAACATTGGTCTGACACTTGACTTTCATTGACAGCACTGCCTTCTGAAGTAAAAACTCACTTCATATTATTTGCTAAAAGTGCTGCTAAAAAATGATATTTATTTGTTTCTATTGCACTGGGCTTTGCAATATAGAAATATTTTAAACCATCCTAGTCATGCAACCATTTATTTTAATATGCAATTGATTAGCTATTATTGTTCATAAAGAGAGAATAATTGTAAATTGCCCTAGTAGTCTGTAAATATTCCCCTTAGGAGTGCCAAAATTGCAAGCCACAATACCACGATAGTGATGGAAACTTAAATAAACTTCTATAAAGTAAAATTTATTTCCTAATAATTTCTCCACCAAACCAATATCATCATTACCATTTATTGAGTAATTACTTGGTGGCAGGCTCTGAGTATATGGGAAAGAACATAAAGATAAATAAGATTCAATCTCTGCTCTCTGAAATTAGCAGTTTAGAGGAGAATGTAGACATATTAAGAACAGATATAAGGACATAGACATACATGAGTGAGTGAGTGTGTGTGTGTGTGTGTGTGTGTGTGTGTGTGTGTGTAGCACTGTGCTGGAACATGAATTCTAGCTCCAGAAATATTGAGCTTTGACTTCTGGCTCTACCTCTCATGCTCTGACACCTTGGGGAGGAGGAGTTCCTATGTTTCAAGGGGCCTGGGATTTTGTATCTGGACATTAAATAAGAACAACATGAAAGCACCGAGTACAGTGCCTGGCCCACAGGAAGTGCTCAATAAAGAGTAATGATTAAACACAAAGAAGTTCAATAGATCAATGATGTTGGGAAGTAACCACAGAGCATCCCCTGTGGCTGAAGACTCAAAGGAGAAGGAGGGGGCCCGCCATACTGATAAGAAACAAGTGTGCAAATGATATAACGCAGAGTAACAGAAAGCAAGGAACCACCATACCAAAGGACTGAAACTGGGTCAGGAGCCGAGGAAATCTTCAGGTAGAGAAGCAGGTAACATAATTCCCCAGCAGGATGAGGAAGGGTGTGCCAGCGGGAGTAGCTGTATTCTTCTGGCTCTGCAGTCCGTGTGGATGGCTTCCAAATGAGGCAAGTAGAAAGAAGCAAGGACTTTTAGGGCATTTGTAATCAGGGTGCAGTGGTATTATCAGAGCATGGCATTACCTTTCTCACAACGTACAGATGGCCTATGTTTTAAGCCACGATAAGAACTGTTCATAAATCTCTCAAATTCATAAGCATCTCGGTTCTGCTATGGGGATTGGGAACTTCGCATCTTTGGAGTCCAGAGACTCTAACCACTTCTTAAGACTCTGCTTGCAATTTTAACTCCCTGCACAACAAAAGAAACCAGATTCCTCAGGATCCAAGACAGAGATTCCCTGCTGGGATGGAACGAAATCATCCATTCACTTTATCCCATTGTAGGTTTTCTAAAATCGCACAAAGGGTCATTGTTTTGTAGAGAGCAGTAGCCAAAACAGAAAAGCTTTGGGAGCCTGGGCCCGAGGAAGAAACACCTAGAGAGTATCCTACATGCTCCTTTAATGCTTTCAACATTTTTTGTACTGTGGTGCACATGGAAATGAATTCTGAATGTGAGTCAAACAGTAGGAGGGCACTGTTGACAGCTGGATCTGTTGGAAAGCTGCTCACTTATAAAAAAAAATGCTGCAAGGAAAATTGTGAATTTCCTGTTGGCATTCACTGTAATTGAGCGACACTTTCTTTTAAAAATTAAAATAGCAAGAAAATGGCAAATGAAGTGCATTTTTATTTGTTTCTGACATGAGAGTTTCTGCCTCGTGAAAAGGCTAAGAGGCCTAAAGGCAGAGGAATCTTTCGTCTCAAAGGGGAAAAGCTGTGGGGGAAAATAAAGGTTGGGTTAAGTATTCAACAAGATCCAGAGCCACTCTCGGGGGAGGCGTCCTTCATGGGGGAGACTCAAACTCGATCTGGCCACCAGGGCACCAGTTAGCACATGGCAGCTCTAATTCACTAAATGGAACCCTGGTGACCTAAGAGAATCAATGCTGCCAAAGAGACAGGCATACCTACCAAGAGGGAGCAAAGTATGTGCTAGCAGAATGTCTGGTTATTTTGCCATTTATATTTATAGAGTCAGTGAGTCAACAAGTATTTATTGACCCCTTAGAGCTTCCACTGCTTTCCAATAACTGTGTGGGTACCTATTAGTGGTCAGGCACGGGCTTTTGCCCTCAAGGAGATTTACAATCCAAGAGAGGTGATAACTGTGCTTTGAAATGGATGCATAATAAGAACAACAAAAGGGAAATTAGGACATTTGGGTTGAGATTTTGCTTGACACACTCAAAAATGGGGTACTAATAAATAGGGGGGTGTTTTATTTGTTGGTTTGGATCAGTTTATTTGCTTGGTGTGTGTTTTGTGAGTATTTTTGTCTTTGCATTTTTGTTGTTGTTGTAAAGGCAGAGATATGATATGACAATGGGGAGAATGGATTTATTTGAAACCTTCAGGAATGTCTCGGTTAATAACTTTTAGGTTAAACAAGGGAGAAAAATAGTATTAGAATAAAACAAATACTGTTTTGGTTGGCCAGCTGAAAGGTACAACATGGCTTGAGTTACTTAAGAGAGATAATAGGCTTTGTGGATAAAAATGACTAATAGAGAAGATTTAAAGGAAAAAAAAAGTTACTATCTAATAAAGAAGTCATAGGAGGTGGTTATTAAAATAAATTATACATAATCTAAGGAATGAAAAGAATGAACAATACCTTTTAGTCATGTGCCATTTGGGGACTAAGAAGTCAACAATGAAAGACCAATCATGTAACCCAGTCTGTACAGAAGCTGTCTGGTGGGGCTAGAGAGGAGCAAATAGTAAAGAACAAGTTACTCGCTGGGACCCTTCTAAAGGGCATTTAAAGGGGCAAGTGTAGCTGATGAGCTCAGTTTGATTCATGTTGAGTTTGATAATGACAAAAGGAACTCAGTGAGAGTTATACAAGGGCCAGGAGAAATGTGCAGCTAAAAAAAGTACATTTGTTTAAAAGGAGAGTGGATGTGAAAGTTTAATACCTGAAGACAAGTGTGAGATTAGATGAAATCTTCAAGTGCATTTCCTTCATTAAGGAAAATATAGTGGGTTGGAGGTGAATTGCAGCTGAGATGGTCTTCCAAAGATCTCTCATGAAAAGAAATAATATTATTACACTTGTTTTTTATTTACTGAGCTTAAGAAGTTTGTTCAGGGTCATGGTTGGAGTAGTCATGATGAAAAGTTGGAACTAGGGATAATAGAAGACTTCCGGATACCTACTAAATGGTCCTGCCCATTACTACCTGAAATGCCCATCTGAACCCTAATGCAGTCCACGCTGGACCCCATGGCTCTGCAGAGAGTTATCTGAGAAATGAGGCAACTTGAGTTCCTACTTCTGCTGCTTTTCATCCTGAGAAAGCCTTAAATCTCTTCGAGCATCCATTTCCTTGACTATAAAATAGAATTTAACAGTAGATCCCATCTCAGAGGGATGCTGTGACCATTAAATAAGGTAATATGCAGCAGATATCTGACATGTAGTATGTACTCACTAAATGTTATCTATTACTCTAATACAGATGCTAACTAAATTATAAAAATCATATACATGTATAGAATCAATTAAATCTGTTAATTTCTTTCTATTTTCAATAAATACCTTCTTCTAAATTTATGTCCCTTTTTAGAATCTATGATAAATTTCTTATTTTCAAGAATAGACACACACCATTATGATTACTCCCTTATCATTGTACTCAAAATTATTATTGCACTATATTAATTCACACTCCTTTTAATTCAATCCAATTAAATTTCTATAAAATATGTAACTTGAAATCAGAAGATGTAGGTCATAAGCTTTATTTTAGCCAAACAGCTTAGGCAAGGTTCTTAACCTCAGAGAATCTAAATAATAGAAATAATAGCAACAAATGTATACACATCATCAGCATTGCAGAGTTGTCATCAAAACAACTCAGATAATATATGTAAAACTCCAAAGAGCTACAGCAATTTAAAAGTTGCTATTTATAAACCACTCTTAGTGGCTTTATGTTTATCACTTACTAGAGGGTGAACTTTGAGAGCAGACCCCTTGTATCTAGTGCAGAACATGAGCACTGCAGAAACGTTTTCTGTGTTTGAACAGAGGAGATGGGCAGCAGACAGAGAAGGTGGACACTGACCAACAAAGCTGAAGTGGATCCCACAGAACGACTCTCTAGGAGTAGGCAGCTGGAAAGACTGGCTCACAAGTGGGACTGCTTCTTTCCCCTGCTATTTTTTATGACTTCGATGGAGTTGGACGTCCTCTACCAAAGAAATCATGTGATTTCTTGTTCAAACTTGCCACCTCATCCCTGGTTCCAAAACAGTAGTTGCCACTTCATGGCTTTTCACAACTTTTAGTTCAAGCATAATTACACAGCGTCCCCTAAGCTACGTGGCTCACTTATAGCCTTCAGTGCATGGAATTTCTGGATTAGCAGATCATGTTCCCAGAGCTCCATGGGACTTAAACTGCCTCCTGGTTATTATGGGCACAAATGGAGCTCTAGAATCAAATATACAAAAGCATAAACTGAGATCAAAGAAAGAGTGTTTTAGCAGTAGCTGAGGTCTTAGGAGTGACAACGTCTCCCTAAAATTGACTTTTACCTCAAAAGCTTTCAATTCTGGTCCAGTTTTAGTGAATCTACTAAATCTACTCCAGGTCTTCTTCCAGTTCACCAGATAATCCCATCTCATCCAGCTCCAGCTAGGAATCTCTTTCTCTTTGTCATATACTTCCTTCATGGAATATCCATCATTAGAGCCATTAGTATTGGCGTGACTGAGAAAGAGGCTTTAAAAAGCAAGAGATGACAAATACAAGGAAAATAATAGGAACCAGCATAAAGCCAAACCAGCTTATTCTTACTTTGACAGAACAACTTGAATACCTAGCTATCTCAAAGTGCATTAATCATGATACATAACATTTTGAAGTCAGCATCATTCTATTTAAACCAGACCTTGACTCGTTCTCTTCCCTCTAACTCTCCCAGTGTTCTTTCCCAAATGCAGCTCAGGATCCCATGTTGGCTCCAGTTCTTTTCTCCACTTTTCCTCCAATCTATTCTTCTCTCCAGCTAATGATGCTCTTTCCTTTTCTGATGTGAATTAATGTTTTCTTTCTGTCTTCCCGAATGCTTTTTTTTTTTAAGTTCATCAGTTCCACCTTAATCACAGACAAGTGGGAGAAGGGAGAAGAGAAAATAGAAAGTTGTGAACACTCGAATTAAATAGGTTTGCTTTGCCTGTCACAAAAATTAACATTTAAAACTTGAAGATTGCCTGCATTTTAAACACTGTCTGAACTTGATGACACATAAGTAATGAGCAAAAACATGTGAAACCCTCCTACATATTTTGTACACCTGGATATGGCCCCCAGGAAATTCCTAGCGGTGGCTGCCGCTTTAATTTTCCCCGAGCATGGCAGACAATAACAAGGAATTCCTATCAGTCCTCTCCCATGAATTCAGTTTCAAAGCTGTTAGCACAACACTAGTATTTCAACATTCCTTCGGCTTTACCATCTTTATGTTCATTTTAAATTAAGAAGTCTGAGGCAGATCTTATCAAATCCATGATATTGTTAAGAGCACTTCAAGGTCCTTTTAAAAACAAGAATTACTTACATCAACTTACTTTATTGCTTCATTTTCTGACTCTAAAGGACACAAAGTATACTGAAGCAATTTAACATGGCCATAACCTACAATTTTAACTCACCCTGAGGGGCCATTTTAACTCTTGTTTTACTTTTCAGGACCAAATCAATAGAGGGAAGGATCAAGTCAAGACACGTGTCATAACTGTATTAAAGGTCAACGAGGTTTAAACAAATTGGGTTCTACTCATAAATAATTGACTCACAATTTGTACCAAGGTACAGGGTAGAAGGCTATTCACCTGAAACATCTTTAACGTTTATTCTACCTTTGTTGGCACCTGAGGGAACTATAACCAAACATATGCTTGGGTCTACAAGTCAGCAATCAACAAAGACTTTGTCTCTCAAGAATGTAAGGGGTAATAATTCATTCAGTAGGAAAACATACACAATCCACCTTGTTCATCACAAAAGAGGTTAAAGTAGACTCTTGGTATTCAGAGACTTAACATTGGAGGGCTTAACTAATTGCAAGCAAACCTAAAGATCTGCAACATCTTGCAATTTGTGACTTTGCTGAGGCATGAGTTTAAATTACTATAAAGTTGCAGGAAAATAGGTACCACTTCTTAGAAGGGATCCTCGACAGCTTTGCAGTATCCGTGTATTTCTTAGCTTTCCAGCCTTGTCCTATCACATATAACCACCAGTAAGGTGCTAAATGGGTCTTTAAATTCTTCAGTTACACATCACTGCATTTAGAGAAATTTGGGTGTATGGTAGTTTTTGTACATTTAAGGATCCATATAGGGATCCAATACTGGAAAAGCATATAAAAGGAAGTTAATCAGAGAGCTCCTAGGTGGGTGTTTTTGTCTTGTAAGGAACTGGAATGTGCATGTAGCTCAGCGGTGCTGCCCTTTCTCTCTCATCTTACCTTGAATAATAGCCAGATGTTTGGATCTGTGATAGCCATCTTGCACCTGTGAGGTGACACGGGAGAAAATAAAAGTTTAATACACTAGATATGGTGGAGAGAAAATAGAAAGAGCTTGGGCTCTTTATGAAATTGTTAAACTGCTACACTCTGGTACTATGAACATTCAGACGTGTTGTTTCTTGATATAATTAAATTTCCTTATTATGGAAAGCTAAAAGGACTCTTGATGATAATAATGGTGTGTGATAATGTCTCTCCTCTCATGAAATGTATTATTGATTCAGGGAAATTATACAATAACTCAAATAACTTTAACAACCAATAGAAAAGTATATGAGCCATGTGATAGGTGATAACAAAATGCCATGAAGCTTTATAGTCAGGAGGGACCTCACCCAGCCAAGGTAGATAGAATGCAGAGAACCGGGTGGGGCAGAAAGGGGAGATCTCAGAGAAACGTGCATTTATCTTCTGGTTTGCCACTTATAAGCTGTGTAATCTTAAATATGTGGAATGACATTCATAATGCCAGTCAATGAAAATGGCCAATGCCCATTTAGTGATTGCTGAAAATAAGAGAAAAGGTGGCATCAATAGTGTCTCCACTCTACTCTTTCACTCGTGGGCCCCGTACAGGTAAACTATGATGTAGAAATCATCCCCCTTTGCATGGAGTGGATGCTATTGCTCCTCCAGCTAAGGAATTAGGATTCACATTTTTTCCAGGCGCCATGTTAAGAAGCTTTATCTCATTTAATTCTCCCCTTAAGTCTAAGAGTTATGTACTTATTAGCCACATTTTATAGACAAGAAAGCTGAAGTCCCTATAAATTAAATGACTTGAAATCAGACTTTAAGTTAAATGGAATGATGAAACTCACACTTTATTTGATTTCAAAACCTCCCCTCACACCATCACTTCACACTGCCTTCAGGAGAATCAAATCCATTCCCTTATTCAAGGTCTGACATGATTGGAGTGCTTAGGCACATGGCAAGAATATGCTCTCTCTCTCTGCCCTAAAACACAACTAACCAAAGTTAGCTGTCCACACTCATATTCATGGAAGTTGTGTTATCCAAGGAATCAGAAATGCCACTTATTGGACATCTACTAATGTGCCATACTCATCCTATCTAATAAAGAGGGAATATGAAAATTAACCATCACACCATCACAAAGATGGCAGCACCCATAGCCACAAGTTGGCAGCGCTCAGTCCTCTCAGCCCCGCCAGCGTCCCCCAGTCCTTACAGCCCTGCTAGGGGGGTGACAAGTGCATAATGCGGCCAGATCCACCCTCAGTCCTCCAGCCACCCAGGGTGGGCCCAAGAGGCAGGCAAGCCTCAAATGTCAGCTTCCCAGCTGCCCAGGGCAACCTGAGGCTCAGGTAACCAGGGCCCACCAAGGCTTGTGCGACCAGCAGTGGCAACAGCAGAAGTGTGATGGAGGCGTTGCCTTCCCCTAATTGCTGAGTTGCCTCCTGCCCCTGAGGGCTCCCAGACTGAGAGGAGTCAAGTCGGGCTGAGGGACCCCCACTCCAGTGTATGAATTTTCATGCACCAGGCCTCCAGTTAGAATATATTCTTGCATTTCTCCACCACAACAATATAAGAAGTAAGTAATAATTCCCCCATTTAATCTGGAAAGAATGGAGAGCCAAACATGTTAAATACAGATTTTTTTGCATAAAGTAATAGATAAATGGTAGGGCCAGAACTCAAACCCAGGTCTGTTGGTATTCAAAGTTAATGTGTTTCCTCTGTCCCAGTGTTTTCCACCCCCAGGTCCCCAGCTCATCTGTAGCTTTAAAAACAATGGGCTAAATTTTCAGCACTGAAGGGGGTGGGGGGAGGAAAGAAGACCTGATTTTGAATTTTTGAGACAGATTCTACTCCAATTCTTATATCATAGCAGAAAACTTTTAGAGGAATAAAGATGGTGACTATAAAGCAAGTTAAATCAAACTTAAATATCAGAAACTACTAATAATTTACATTATTATGTATATTTTTGCCATTCTACAAATTCTAAGCATGATATATATAGTTTTACTAGTAGAAGTGTTGTTTTTTTTAAGTAGAACATGAGAAAAATAGATTCTATAGCTACTTCATTATCTGCAATGAATCCAAAGTGGTACTATTTTTGATATGTAACATGACTCTTGAAAGGTGAATTTCTTTTAAATATAATGCAGTCTGGTACAACCATTATGGAAATCAGTGTGGAGTGTCCTGAAAAGATTAAAAGTGGAACTGCCATTTGACCCAGTGATCCCACTTCTAGGAATATATCCTTAAAAACCTGAAACACCAATCAGAAAAAAATATATGCTACCTATGTTCATAGCAGCTTTATTTACAATAGTTAAGATCTGGAAACAGCCCAAGTGCCCATCAGTAGATGAGTGGATAAAAAAAAGCTGTAGTAAAAGAAAAAAGAAAAGAAAAAAAAAAAGCTGTGGTACATTGACACCAGTGAATACTATGCAACTATAAAAAAGAAGGATCCCTTACTCTTTGCAACAGCATGGAAGCATCTGGAGAGTATTATGCTAAGTGAAATAAGCCAGTCATAGAAAGACAGGAATCACGTGATCTCACTAATATGTGGAATCTAATGAACAAATAAAGTGATGAAAAAAAATAGATTCAGAGATATTGAAGCATGCAACAGACTGACGTATTTCAGAGGAGTGGGAGCAGGAAGGGATTAACCAAAGGACATATATCACATATGCACATATGTATAACCCATTGACACAGACAATAGTGCAGTGAAGGATTAGGGAAAGGTGGGAACCGGGTGGAAGGGGTCAGTGGGGGAAACAAGGGGTACATCTAATAATTTCAATAATAAAGATAAATTTAAGTTAAGAATAAAAATATATTTTTTTTAAAAAGATAAGTATATAAGAGGTATGGAGAAATGAAACCATCAAGGGATTTTTCCTCTCCTCCTTTGCATGAGCAAACTAATTACTGTTTAAGTTTTCTAAATCTAATGTCTTCCCTGAGTTGAAAATTTTGTCCTGGAGGAAGTATTTATCTTGTAAAACTCTACTTTAAAAAAATTATTTGAAGCACATTAACTCAGTAGGAATCCTTGATTAACAGTGGGGGAGGGAAAAGATTAGTTTCGTGATGGTCTTTCAAATGTTCAGAGAGCTATGTGTGTTCTAAAGAGAAGATGGTCTTTCAAATGTTCAGAGAGCTATGTGTGTTCTAAAGAGAAGATGGTCTTTCAAATGTTCAGAGAGCTATGTGTGTTCTAAAGAGAAGGCAGAGGAAAATTTATCCAAATTGTAAGGTTCTCCCTCCTCCCAACTTATGGGCGGAGCTAACACATTATTGGCACCTGTCACAGAGACATCTCCAAGACATTGAACCATCAATCAGCACATGCCAAAGTGTCCTGGAGCCCACCCCTTCCTGTTTCGCCCTGGGTCCAACCCCCTTCCATTCCCTTAAGAGGACCCCCAGGCAAGCCAGGTACTGCTGCTCCTCCATGTCCAGGAGTCAGCCCGGCTGGGTCCCCTGCCCCCTCCCCACTCCTTCAATTCTGGTTTCTCTACCTCCGTAATGAGTCCCGCTCATTACTGGGGAATAAACTTTACTTTAAAATTCCTTGGTGGTCAGTTTCCTGCTTCTCTTCAAACCTAACACAAATATCTGAATCTTAAATCAAATAAAGCTGATAAAGTATGCTAACCTTCCTCAGAAAGATAAAACATGACAATTCTGAGTAAATCAGTCCCTATTCTGTAGTGGTATCTACTTAGAATGCTGTTAGTTTAGTTTGTATGTTTTAACTAAGCCTCACCATACCTTGACTAATATTTTTGCCTCGTAAGAAAAATAGTTGTGTGAAGAGAAGGCAATGTATTTTTGTGGTTAAATATCTAGGTGTGGAGTCAAAGTACCTGGTTTAAACTCATTTAACCAACTGTTTAATGATAGATAAATTAATCATCTTCTCTCAGCCTCTGTTTCTTCAGTTAAATTTCCCAGTAAAAACATATATAATGCACTTAACATAGCACTTAGCACATACAAAATACCTTGTATGTTACTTATATTACTAAATGGGTACATTGAGTCACAATATCTAATATTTTTAGGCCATTTTGTAGTCATTTATTTTAAAAAGAATTCATGAATGTAATAATAATTTCAGCATGTGGCCAAGTACTAGTTGAAGTACTTTCATATTCTAACTTTTAATCCTCATGATAATCTATGAGGTAAATACTATTACTATCTCACTCTTACAGCTGGAGCCTTAAACTAAGGCACAGGAGAGTTAAGTAATATACCCAAGCACAAACAACCCTTTTATGGTAGAGCCAGCATCAGAATGAGTATATGGTTTAAACTGGACCCATCGTCTATGCTCTTCACCACTTTATCACATTGCCTCTTCTTGATGCAGTTTAAATGGCCTCCAAAGATCTAATTTCTGCCCACATGAAAGAAAAGATAGGTAAAATAAAATAGTAACCCCAAATCCTCTTTGGGGGTGGCTAAGAAATAAATTGTGCCATATATATATATATATATATATATATATATATATATATATATGATGTTAAAATTCTATACTCTTCTCAGGCAATGTAGCAAATGATTTTATAAGATTTCACCATCATGAAAAGAGACTGATTCAGTTGGCCACATATGAAAATTGATCTCATTGTCATAAAGTTTATGTGCTACTGGAGGCCTAAAATAATGTGATATTCACAGTGCTTCTAGTGAAGAGGAGAGCAGTGCTTTCAAAGACATCCGCCAGCTATGGAAGCAATGTTTGGAGTCTGTCCCTGGCTCAGCAGTTGTCAGGTAACTTTAAGTCAAAGTGACCAATGTGCCTTGTAGGATATTTTGTTTTGGGGCAGCCTGCCCTGGGCCCCAACAATTACATGGTAAATGGCATAATTATATATTAAATGAGATTGTACATAAATGGAAATCATCGAATTCTTGGATAAGGTAGAAAACACCTATGGTTCATGTTATGGGAGGCAGATAGATTTTGAAGGTTATTCCTCAGTTATCCTGTGGGTCTTATTAGAAGATATCATCCCATCTGTGAAATCCTGAGAAAATCAGCATATCGATCAAATGCCTATAAATCATGTATGACTGAGAGCTTGGCACATGATTTAAGGACATTCTATTTTCACTCATTTTACAAAGTGAAAGAGGTTTTTAACAAACTTTTTATTTGGAAATAATTTTAAATTTACCAAAGCAATACAAAATAAAAGAGTACAAAATGAAAAGAATGCAAAAAATATCCATATGCCTTTACCTAGAATCATTTACTGTAGACATTTTATTCCATTTAATTTATCATTTACTCTCTCACTATCCTCGATTGCTTCTTTTTTTTTTTCTGGATCATTAAGGGTTTAGGGATATATATATTCTGTCATTTATATTCCAAGTTTTTGTATTTATCTAACAATATCCTTTATTACATTTTTGCCTTCACATAAAAATTCCTGCTATGGTCAGGTATTCTATTTAGTTGTCATGTCTCTGCAGCTTTCTTTAAACTGGAACAGAACTATATATTAAATCTAATGTATTTAAAAATGGAAACTTTGAGAGTGGGCACTTGGTCAGTCCTGTAATTGTTTAAATACATGATCCAGAACAGTGCCTGGCACAAGGTAGCTCTCAGTAAATATCTGTTGAATAAATGAATGAATGAATGAATGAATGAATGAATGAATGTTTTTTGTGGGTGATCATATTCTCCTTAAAGAATCTGGCATAATGAGCTACATTAATATTTACATTTTAAGAGCATTTATAATGTTTCCAAAAGCTCTGACTACACGAATAGTTCCAGTGTTATTTTATAAAACTAGATTTGTGTATGTTTTTGTAGAGCTTAAATGTTCCTCAAGTTCCCACCTCTACTATTCTCCATCCACACCATTACCTAAATCCCCTCTCATCCCTTACCTACATAAATCTTTTGGTGGTGTTTGAAAGTGAGATGGAAACTCAAGGTCTCTGGCATGAGGAGTGGCATCTAGTGTGACTGTCCTCTGGGCGATGCAAAATATTTGTTCCCTGCATCAAGGGCTGTAATGAATCTGAGTGTGGTTTCAGATACGAGTAGTAGCTATCTGAAAAAAAAAATACATGCTGGCTCTTGTGTCAACATGTTGACTGTCAGAATATCCATGTGGTTAGAGCTCACTGACATGATTTCAATCATAGCTCTGTGAATGGAATGCCCAGGAAAGCTGCACATCAGTCACAGGAATCTCTGCCTTGCTCCAGAGGGTCCGTTGCATCATTCCCACATGGTCTGAATTGCAGCATTGCTGGGACTGAAGGATGGCCCAGTCTTGTGCTGGCTATGCCAAGTCCCTCCTGTCAAGGACTGGCTTGTGAGAGTTCATCATCTAACTCCTGAAACCTACTGCTCCACTCAATATAAAACTAGGGTCAACATTGCCAAGAGTTGATAAGAATATCTTTGGCTTATGGTGTAATATAAAGTGACATAGCAGGACTCAAGTTGTACACACAGCTTGATTTTATCTATGAAAAGAAAATAAAATTGTGGAAAAATGACTGGAAGGAATCATGCCAACATGGTTACAGTAGTGGCTCCAACGGATGGGACTTTGGATAATTTATAGTATCTGATCTTCTGTTGTTGACTACAAGGAACATATGTTTCTTTGATGATTATGAGAGAGAAAAAATGAAGTAAAAGAAGTACAAAAATAGAGATGTATTTTTATAGCCTCACATGTAAAAGTGAAATCTAAAGAAACTGGTTGAAGTTCCAAACCATCTTGTACCTCAGTTTCCCCATAAGCCAAGTGGGTGTAACGATGGCTGGTATACATTTTGCGATGGCAATGTGTTAAATAACTGTGTGATGTGTGCTTTCATTTTCTCAAAAGAGGGGAGCCTATTATTACAACTAGAGGCCCGGTGCATGAAATTCGTGCAAGAATAGGCCTTCCTTCCCCTGGCTTCCGGCACTGGCTTCCCTCTGGCACCCAGGAGCTGGGCTTCCCTCGGAACCCCAGCTTTGTCCAGAAGCATGTTCGGTCTAATTAGCATAGTATACTTTTAATATTGTAGATAATCCCTATCTGAGAAGGAGCTCCTTCCCTGAACTCTCCTTCCATCAATCATGGAGAGGGCAGCAGTTATAAATCAAGACTGGCATCTTGCCTCCTCTTATGAAAGTCTAACCCAGTGGGATGGCAAAAGAAAGTAATTTTTTAAACGAAGAGACTTAGAGCTAATTTTCATCTGACAAGTGCTTCCAACTCTACCTTATGTTGAAAAAAGTGCATATTAAGAACAGACTTGATTCCTTGCCTCTCATGTCTCTTCCCTAAACCCCCAATAGAAACCCTCTACTCCACCAGCGTAGTCCCTTTCAAATGCTGAATTTATAAATGTGAGAAAGCCCTCAGAACATGACGAGTTCTTGCAGAATGGTCTGTGGGACCAGAAGAGTGATTGACAACTGCAGAAATTACATCTGAGGTGTAGTCCTGCAGGAAAAGGGGATACAAATTGCCTGCAAATTATCCACAAGTCCCTGATGAGCCCGAGGAGAAAATTTAAGAGGCTTCCGCCTTTCTTCAACAAACGTGTTCGCATGGCTCCCTTTGCTAGAACACAAAAACACCCAAGAGAAAGTATTCCTGCTAAAAACACGACTTTTGTTTCTTATCCTGGTCAAATGTGGTTAAGAGTAGATGTGTAGATGCCAATTAATAGCCTTTATCATGTGCCAATAGTGCTGGGTGTGTAATTCAGAACAGAAGTGGTATATGAGCTCTGACTGATGGGTTTATTATCTCAAGAAGAAATTGGGTTCTATGCTATAAAAACACATGGCATTAACTTTATAGGGTGTATAATGAAATAGCCTGTAAGGATTTGCACTGCTGATCTTAATAAATATGCATCACTTGAGAAGAACTAAATACAGTAGAAGAATGGTAATAATAATGATAGTTGATCCTTAGAAGTCTAAAAGGAACAGGTTATACTTTGCTTTTAACTAAGCAAACGTGGAAGTGTGACATCCTAGACTGCACATACGTGGCTTACAAATTGGCTTTCTAAGGTAATAGTACAGTGCTACTCAGAATGTGATAGGCAAATCAGGGCTGGTCCTCAAATTTTCTTACGAGTCTTTATGTGATGAATCCAGAAATTGAGAATAACTATTTAGAACCTTTTAGATCAATTTGACAGAGGAATTCTATGTCAGTTGAATTGTGTAATCACTAGTTGGGGGCTTGCATTTCATATGTCTTTGTCTTTTTAAATTTCATTTTCGAGTAATTGATAAGGACAAACCTACTCTCTAAGTCTTAGGTTTCTCACCTTAGAAATGAATTCAATAATAGCACTTACCTCTTGACACTGGATCTGAGGATTAAGGGAAGATAGATTGTATTTAAAATGCTTAGCACAGTGTCTACTCACAGCATCGGTTCTTAGGATTATGGACTAACACGCAGATTCTGAATTCTGCACAATTGGGACATAGTGTCTATTTGTAACAGGACTTGGGTGAACACTCCCATCAACAAGTAACCTCCCTCTGGAATCAGGCCCCCAGGTTGGCCAGACAAGGAGTTCATCACCGTGTGACGAAGCAACCACATTTGGCTTTTGGTCTGCCCTATTTAATTCCTTAAGTCATTCATTTGAGTAATTGCTGCGAGCCTCAAGGAGTGAACTATTCTGCTTTTTATTGTTCACTGAGTACGTATGTTGTTTCGGGACCAGGATAAAATGACTTGTCATGCGTGGATGGCAAGTATGGAGATGTAAACTTCGCTCTCAAAAGATGCATCACTTTAGGTGGTGCTTCATGTGGCAAAGAAAAAAAAATGCAATTTATTCTAGTCAAAGAGGCCAAACAATTTCTTCAAAAAAAGCGTGCTTTGACTAAATGTCAAAAACAAAAGTTGAATGCCTCTTCAGCAGGCATTGGTGGCGGCCAAAGAAAAAGTAGTGGGCTATTTCAGAAAAGAAATGCTTAAACTGAGGATAATCAACCAAAAAGGTTTTGCTTTTTTAACTGCAGTGGAGAACATGAGGCTCTATTATTAGACAGGCTTGTAACCAAATCATGATTTTGCAACTTAACTGGGTCCATCATCCATCAGACAAATGTTTTGCTCTCTTCCGGTCTCGGTTTCCTAATCTATAAAATCAGGGGCTAAGGGGACAATGATTGAGTGTATCTGGTGTTTAAATAACGTCAACTCCCTTCTTTTTCAGTGAGTAAACTTCAATTGTTTTTCTTTAAAATAATCAATAAGTTGACCTTAACGAGATTCCACGAATAGAATCAGACTTTTAAAGCATAGTAAAAATAATATCCAGCCCTTGTTTTTAAAAACACACACTGGACTTGGCAGACTCGGTGCACAGCAGGCTGTTAAAAAACGGGACTGACCTTTCCAAGGTCAAGCGTCTTCAGCTCCTTTTCACTCTGCCTAGAACTCTTTGCTCTCGCCAGAATAGCTCTCCCACGCACGTGACTTGGCTCACTCTTATTTTTAGTCCTTTGTGTTTAGCACTCTTCTTGAAATGACCTTCTGCTGCCTTCCTGCCAAGCCCCACACTCCTTTAAAATTGTTCATCGTTCACCTTGTCCAGGAATTGGCAGCAAGAAATCTGGTCAAGTGATTCGCTCCAGCCCATCTTCCCAGGCTGTGGAATCTTCCGGGGGAGCTGCGCTAGTCCCTACTTTGACACATTTTGTTACTAGGATTTTTTTTTTTTTATTCATGGTTCCTAGATACTCTCCCCCTATGAGAACGATGAAGTTCCATTCCTTGGGGTTACCCTGAGTACATTCGGGATTAGAAAAGCTTTCACTTGTTCAAGGGCACAGCATTTATAGCTAATTTTAAACAGGTAGCCAGTTCCTCGGGTTTTTAGTTTGGTCTTGTTTTCATTTCATGACCCTACTGCATTTAACGGGGCACATGGTTGGTATTACTGACTGACTGACCCAGAAACAGTGGGGGGACCTCGGGCATGAAAAGGCAGCTCCAGAGCAGAAATGGCAGATGAGGGGCAGGGAGTGTGACTCAAGAGATGGGACCGAATGGAGGTAGGGAAAGGGAGGTAGAAAGGAGGCCTCAAAGGAATAATTGGCTTACTCCAAGCATTCCACATGAAAAGAACATTTAAAAAACACCTAAACGACGACGACGACGACGAGAAGAATAACACATCTCTGCTTTGCTTCTATTTTGTGCTTAATAAACAACGCTACTGTCACTGCCAACAAAAACAGCAACGTAACTGTGCTTTTTCCCCTGGCACTAACTCTAAACAATCTACTGGATTTGGGTCAAAATTGTAAACTGCCAGCATGTTAAAAATAAAAACACAAAAAACAAACCTGGCCTCTTCCTTAAGGGTTGTGAGGGTGAATGCAGGACAAGAGCCAGAGAGAAGAGTTACTATAAAAAAGAACTCGTGCAAACATCCTTGAACTGACGTTTTCTATAAAAATCTGTTGGCTGTGAATCGGAAAGAGGGAAGTGGGAGGGAGAATGGAATGGGGGATCAAGTGGTGTCTGCTTATCGTCAGCTAGCTTTCATGTAAAAGTCATGGCAGGGTCAGCAACAAACTAGCCAGGTGGCAACTCCAGGCCACGCTGCCATAAATAAATAGTTATGTACTAATGTCACACAACCAGAGCTAGATGCAAAGCATATGGCAAGACAACATTCTGATGTAAATAGTCAGCGGGGGGAAGCACACCAAAAGCATGGTTTCTGAATTCAGGATCTTGCGCGTCGTTGTTACCGGGGAAAAGTAAGTGGCGAATCTTTTCAAAAAGGTTCTTGGAAATGTAGGTTATTCCTGTTAAAAAAAAAAAATGCTTCCCCTTTGGCCTAAGAGAGTGTGGCTCTTTGGTGTAGTAATGAAATACAAGAGAGTGGGCAAGAGCACAGACCCTGGGACCAAATTTCAGCAGTTTAAGCTTTATGCATGCTGCTTACTCCTAGTCCTGACCTCTGGGAAGTTACTTAACCTTCTCAGGCCTCAGTTTATTCACCACAGAAAGGGAGGTGGGAGGTGATAATGGCTTTGTGCCCGCCTACAGGAAGTTAGAGGATTGAATCAAAGCCTCTGGGGCCTGTTAAACAATATCAAGTAATCTACCTGGGGGCTATCTGCTGATGTACAATAGGCTATTTAAGCTTAACATCTACCTCATTAATTAAAAAAACACAAAAACACAATTTTACAGACAAAGAAACTGAGGCTTGGATGGATTAGGGAATTTATCCAACGAGGCCTATAAGCTAAACTTCCAACCCAGGCCTTATTCCAGATTGAAAACAAACAAACAAACCCCCCTAACAAACACTTTTTCATTCATTTGCCGAAAATGTTTAACATTTGAAAAGAAACACAACACGCGGCCTTCGAAGAAACAAAGTGGATTTTTAAAAAGGGATTAAAGGAGGGCGTGAGGTCCTAGAAAAAAAGTGCCTCCGGGGATCTGAGGTCGCCTCAAGGCCTCAGGGAAAACAGTCCGTCATTGCAGGGTTTCTCCAAACTTTTGCTCAGCGCCTACAGTGCTCCGAGAGCTGGGGAGGCAGAGACGGGGGAGGAAAGACTCAGCCCGGTGCACCTCGCCGGGGGCGGGGGTGAGAGCGCTTCTTCCCTGCGGGCGGTGGGGTGACCTCGGGTTTGTTTTCTAGTTTGTTTCCCAGCACCTAGCAGCCGCCCCGCGAGCTGCAGAAGCTAGGCGGGTGCCTAGTCTGCAGAGCCGCGGGGGTCTGGCCCTCGGCCCCGCCCTGGGGGCGCGGCGTCCAGGGGGAAGGCACGCTTTCTCCGCCCGTCTCCAATCGGAGGCGCGTTCAAACCCGCGCTTTTGGAAACGTATTCAAACCGCGCGCCCCGGCAGCGGCTTTGGGGGCTCGAGCTTGGGGATCGCAGACCCCCCAGGGGCCCCGGCTGCCGGGCCCGTGAGCGCGGGCTCAGGCTGGCACCGCGGAGGGGGCGCCCCGAGCTCCCCAGGTGGGTCCCAAGGAGGTCGCTGCCGGGATACCTGCTCCCGGAGACTGAGGCCCCGCCCCCGCCGGCGTCGCTGCCTCCTGATTGGTGTGCCCTTAACTGACATGGCGGCGGTCGCCTTCGGCGGGGCCCACTGCGGCTGCGCAGAGCGCGCGGGCCCGGGCAAGCCGGGTCTAAAGCCCGCCCCCGCCGCCTGGGCTGAAGCTTAGGCTGTTCCTCGAAGGGTGGAGGGCTGGGGGACCCGCCCGGGAAGTGGGGGGCCCCGCGCCGTGCCCCTGTGTGCCCACCCCTGGTCCCCCCGCACCCAGGCTGCTCGAGCCCAGGGTGTTGTTTTTTTGTTTTGTTTTGTTTTTGACTTGTCCCGCCACCTCCCAGACTCTGGCCCAACATGATACTGACCAAAGCCCAGTACGACGAGATAGCCCAGTGCCTAGTGTCCGTGCCTCCCACCAGGCAGAGCCTGAGGAAGCTGAAGCAGAGGTTCCCCAGGTAAGTGCCCGCCCCCCTCTCCGCTCTCACAGCCCCCCGCCTGCACCAGCCGTGCCCGCAGCCCGGCCAGCCCGAGCCACCACGTGTCACCGTGTCACTCGTGTGTCAGTGTCAGGGCGTCCGGAGGGTGAAAGGTTTCCTCCCTCGCCTGCCTTCTCCTGGAGATTCTTACTGGGTGAATCGATGAAATGCAAGTTAACAGGGGTTTATCGAAAACTTGGTATGTGCTTAGTGAGGGGTGCACATAGTAGGTGCTGCATAAAAATGTACAGTCGCCGAAACCTGTGTGGCTCAGTGGTAGAGCGTCGGTCTGTGGACTGAAAGGTCCCGGGTTCGATTCCGGTCAAGGGCATGTACACTGGTTGCGGGCACATCCCCGGAAGCGGGTGTGCAAGTGGCAGCTGGTCGATGTTTCTCTCTCATTGACGTTTCTAGCTCTCTATCTCTCTCCCTTCCTCTCTGTAAAATATCAATAAAATATATTTAAAAAAAATAAAAATGTACAGTGGTTAGTTGACAGATGATGCTGGGGATGAATGACAGGAGGCAGGGCCTCCCGTAAAGTAAAGTGGAAATACCAATTGCAGATTCAAAAGGAGGCCCCTTTCAACTGGCCCCTGGAAACAAACGAGGGAGCACAGGCCCCAAGGGGCCTCCTGTGTGACGATGGCTCTGTAATATAATTAAGGGCCCTCGAGTGTTCTCAAGCCAGCCAGAGAGACCGTACCCCAGAGATCCCACTCTTGGCTCAAGAGTGGCCATTTGAACAACCATATGTATACACGTTCCAGGTATATTTCATACTTCCCTCCTCCCCAAAACACTTTTTTTAAAGTGATTTTTTAGTTTTCAGAAAGGACTTTAGGAAGTATAGATTTCCTCATTTTTAGAGATGTGCAAATTGAGGCCCCAACATTACACATAGAACCGAGCCAGGACAAAGCAGGTTATGTGACATGTTAAAGATCAAAATGCTTGTTTCCTTTTCTTTGATCTCAAAACCCAATTCCAACTTGTACCATTTTGTTTTTGGTACTGATCACTGTTGCCCCCAGATGTTGTCCTTGACATGCAATCCTTCAACAGACATCACCATAGAAATGTTTTATTGAAGAAAGAGAGATTATTGGGTAATAAAGTACAATTGAAGCATAAGTTGAAAGTCTTACGATCTCAGTTTTTTGTTGAAGGGCTCTGTTTTCCTAATCTGTAAAATGAAGGAAAACTAAATTAAAATTAAATTAATATTCAATTTAAGGCAATATTTATCCTTTTATAGTCTAAGATTTTCATCAGATTTGCTAACCAGGAACAAAACTAATAAATAGGAATTTAATGGCCTGTCTTTAACTGTTGCCAACACTGCCAATGAGCAGTGGATGGGTGAAGGCTCATCAGCTAAGGGAAAAGGTATATATATATATATATATATATATATATATATATTATCTAATATATTTTATTGATTTTTTACAGAGAGGAAGAGAGAGGGACAGAGAGTTAGAAACATCGATGAGAGAGAATCATTGATCAGCTGCCTCTTGCACCACCCCTACTGGGGATGTGCCCGCAACCAAGGCACATGCTCTTGACCGGAATCGAACCCGGGACCCTTCAGTTTGCAGGCCGACTCTCTATCCACTGAGCCAAACCAGTCTCGGCTATTTTGGGATATTTTTAAAATAGAACATACATTTAGATATTCTTCTCTCATGTACTTATATTACAGCTATAGTTTTGATTTTCTCCTCCCCCCTCTTTTCCTTTGCTCTCATTCTTTTTCTTTTTCCATAGCAAGTACTTTGTCCTCTCCAAAGAGCTACCCTTCCCATACTTTTATGCCCTTATGAAGGCCTCCCTTCGTTTGGGGCACCAGGCTGTCTTGGATATTCTCTTATGTTCCCCGCCCTACCCCCCAACCCTGCCTTTTATTCATAATACACCCCAATACTTTTCACTTCTTCCAAATACCACTTGGGGAATCACAAACTCTTCCACAGGAAACTATTTACAGAGACTGCTAATCAGGAGAAGAAATTAAAGAGACATTTAGCAGCATGGGTGGAAATTTTATAAAGAGTGTGATTTTGGACTTGGCTTCACCACAGCACTGTTTGACTTTATTTTGTGTGTGTGTGTTGTGTTTTCTCTTTTCTTTTCTTTCTGTGGGCTGTATTGGGGTGACATGGGTTAACAGAGTTATACAGTTTCAGGTGCACAGTTCTATAACATCATCTGAACACTGTGTTTGTGCTCACCAAGCACTGTGTTCCTTGCAAAGGACTTGCACAATCTTTAGATTTGACAGAGTTGGTCAGGCACGGACCTGAAAGATAATTTCTGGTGGTTCAAAGAGGTTAAATGACTTGTCAAACATACCAGAGATGTTTAATGGCTGAACCCTGTCTTGAGTACAGGTTTCATAATTTTCAGTTCAGAATTCTGTACTAAGCTGCCTTGATTAGTTTCAACATTATTAATAATAACAGCACCAATTGTTTTTGGTGACATTCACATATGGTGAGTCCTTAAAAATCAAAGTACTAAAATGTTTTTACAAGTTGCTAAAAATTTTAATTTTTCTGATTTAAAAGTAGGACATGCTCAGTAAAAAAAAAATAAAAATAAAAAAATAAAAAAATGTATTTATAATAATATAGCCCAGAAATTTTTGTTATCATTTTATCTATTTCTTTATAGTCTTTTTTTTTCCACACTATAGTATTATCTCTTCTAATATACTTTATAGGTCTTGCTTTTCTCAATTAACATATGGTGAGCATTCCTTATCTTCAAAAAGTCTTCACAATGTGTTTCAAATAATATCACGTTCTACATGTACCATTCATTTTCTTATTGTTGGATATCAAGAGGGTTTTTTTTTCTCTCTAATTTTTAATATTATTTTTGTATATACATAATGCCAATTCTGCTTAGTTTTTTTCTTTGATTCCCAGTTTTCAAACTTTTAGTCTGCAGATCTCTTTACACTCTGAAAGAGAACATTTATTTACTGACATACTGGTTTTACCTGTTGATATTTACCAAGATATAAATTAAATTTGAGAATTTAAGAAAATTTACTGATTAACTTATTTAAAAATTAACTAATAAAGCCCTTACATGTTTTTGTTAACATGTTATGGTTAACATACTCGATTAACAACCATCATTTCGAAAAAGTAGTGAGAAAATGGCCGTTTTATACTTGTGAAATTTTTTTAAAGGTCTCCTTTAATAGAAGGAGGATATCTGCTTTTGTATTCAACCTGCTCTGATAGGTTGTTTTGACTACAGAATATGAAGAAACTCTAGCCTCCGTTAGATATGTAGTTGGAAAGGGAAGAGTAATTTAATCAGCTTTTCAGATAATTGTGGATATTTTTGTTGCTACATAAAACCCAACAAGTGGTATTTTCTTAAAGGTTAATTGCAGTGTGGAATGTGAAACTGTATATTGGCCCTTTCCACTCTGTTATATTACAATCCATTGGCCTGTCATGAACTTTGAGTGGATCTTTTACCTACGCATGACTTTTATCATGACACATTGTTCACTTGCAAAATGTTGGTTGTGAGTTAGTTATACAGGTCTCCCCGATGTTGTCACCGTTCATTATATAGCATCAAAAGAATTCACATTTGTTAATATCTTCCCTGATCTCATCAGAAAAATTTGTAAGATTTGAAGCTGTCACGCTTACGGTGATGGATACAGAATTTTCCCTTGAAAGCTCACATTTTATCATTGGTAACAACCATTATCACCTGTTTTTCTTGAAGTGACAGGCTCACGTTGTTTAATTTTGAGGAAATGTCTGCCAGATACCCAAATCTGAATAATCATACTCTGTCCATCATTTAATCCAGTAAGAATGGTGTTTCATGGAAAAAGCAGCTAGTGCCCTAACTGGTTTGGCTCAGTGGATAGAACATTGGCCTGCGGACTCAAGGGTCCCAGGTTTGATTCTAGTCAAGGGCATGTACCTTGGTTGCAGGCACATACCCAGTAGGGAGTGTGCAGGAGGCAGCTGATTGATGTTTCTCTCTTATCGATGTTTCTGACTCTCTCTGCCTCTCCCTTCCTCTCTGTAAAAAATCCATAAAATATATTTTTTTAAAAAGAAAAAGCAGCTAGTTCAGCTCTCAAACAAGCATACAAGTTCTTTTCCTTGAGACAGCCATTAGACTTCTGTATGCAGTACATGTGCTTTGTGTTTACTTCTTATTTGCTCATATAAAATGTTAAAAGGATGTGTGCTCAAAGGTTGAGTGTTAGTAAGTGAATTTGAAGATATCCCTAAATAAAACTGGCTTTTGTTTTCTGCAAGTATGTGACAGTGAAGAATATAGCGACTCCTAGGACAGTTATGCCTGGCCTTGATTTGTGTTCAGGAGCCGGCAACTTTACCTGCCATTGCTTTTGCACTATCATTGCACATACCACACAGGGAAAAGGCAAATCATGTCTTACTATTTTTAATTTTGACCTTATAGGAATTCATTGATCACACTTTGACAACCACTACCTATTTACTTATGTTTTGAAGAATTCTGATGTGTATTGACAATTCACTATAAAAATATTGTATTAATCCTTTTACCAACAGGGCATGGGAATATATCCTCGACAACTTTGAAAACATTGAAGAGAGTCATTATTTAATTTTTAACATGATGGATTGAGAATGACAACTTGTAATTTGCATTTTGATTATAATACATTGTATGTTTTCTCAACTGTTTATTGACAATTTAGTTTTCTTCTTGAATTACCTGCCTGGTGTCTTTTGCCTAATTTTGTATTGAGGTTTGCTATTATTGTTTACTAGAGGATCAGTGCACAAAATTTGTGCACGGAGTCAGGGATGGGGTGGAGGTGTTGCTTAGCCCAGCCTACACCCTTTCCAATCTGGGACCCCTCAAGGGATGTCAGACTGCCTGTTTAGGCCTGATACCTATTGGGATTGGGCCTAAACAGGCAGTCGGACATCCCTCTCACAATCCAGGACTGCTGGCTCCCAAATGCTCACCTGCTTGCCTTCTTGATTGCCCCTAACCGCTTTTGCCTGCCAGCCTGATCACCCCCTAACCACTCCCCTAACAGCCTGATTAATGCCTAACTGCTCCCCTGCCAGCCTGTTTGCCCCCAACTTCTCTCCTCTGCCAGCCTGGTCACCCCTAACTGCTCTCCCCTGCAGTGTTGATCACCCCTAACTGCCCTCCCTTGCAGGCATGGTCCCTCCCAACTGCCCTCCCTTGCTGGCCATCTTGTGTCCACATGGGAGCAGGATCTTTGACCACATGGGGGCAGCCATCTTGTGTGTTGGAGTGATGGTCAATCTGCATTTTACTCTCTTATTAGATAGGATAGAGGCCTGGTGCATGGGTAGAGGCTGGCAGGTTTGCCCTGAAGGGTTTCACCTGAGCGAGGGGCCTTTGGTGGTTTGCAGGCCGGCCATGCCCCCTGGCTACCCAAGCGGAGGCCTTGGTATCTGGAATTTATCTCTACAATTGAAACTTTGTAGCCTGGAGCAAAGCCGTCCCATGCCCCAAGGGAACCCCCACCCTGATCCAGGACACTCTTCAGGGCAAACCAGCTGGCCCCCACCCATGCATCAGGCCTCTATCCTATCTAATAAAAGAGTAATATGCAAATTGACCATCACTAACACACAAGATGGCTGTCCCCATGTGGTCAAAGATGGCTGCCACAAGATAGCCAGCAGGGGAGGGCAGAGGGAGGGATCAGGCCAGCAAGGAAGGGCAGTTGGGGGTGATCAAGCCTGCAAAGGTGGTCAGTTAGGGGTGACCAGGCTGGCAGAGGACGGAAGTTGGGGGTGACCGGGCCTGCAGGGAAGGGCAGTTTGTGGGACCCAGGTCTGCAGGGGAGAGCAGTGGCGGGGGTGGGGGGGGGGAACCAGGCCTGCAGGGAAGGGCAGTTAGGGGCAATCAGGCTGTCAGGGGAGTGGTTAGGGGGTGATCAGGCAGAAGCAGTTAGGGGCAATCAGGAATGCAGGCAGGCCAGCATTTGGGAGCCAGCAGTCCTGGATTGTAGAGGAATGTCCTACTGCCCGTTTAGGCTCGATCTGTTTAGGCAGTTGGATATCGCTTGAGCGGTCCCAGATTGGAGAGGGTGCAGGCTGGGCTGAGGGACATCCGCCCCCCGTGCACGAATTTCATGCACTGGGCCTCTAGTACAGTATATAAAAGGTAATATTTTATTATTTGACTTTCCACAAATTTTGACTAAATTCACTGTTAAGTTTTTATTACACATTTTGTGCAATTTTGCCATATTGGTTGAAGTTTCCTTAAAAACAAAACAACCAACATGAAAAGTGACCTTAATATATAAAAGTCCTGTACCGGCATGAAAATCATATGGGAGACGGGTAAAGAATGAATTTTCCTTTATTTTACTTTCAATTTTCTTTTTCTTGAAGGGAAATTATTTCAAATGTCTGATTCAAGACGTCTTTCTCCTTGCCCCTTTCTGCTGTCAAACTGCTTATACGGTGTGCTGGTATACAGGGGACACACGGAAGGTGTGGGGCGCGGCTTCTAACGGAATGTCTCCATCTCTTGTGGGAACAGAATAGACAGCTGGATCCAGTGTGTTTGGACCCTGGAGCAGTCTGTGCCTTATGTAGTAAAGATGGCACAAGGCCTGTCATAAATCAAGCCTTTTCCTGGCCTCTTTGGGGAACTAAATCCCTGCCTCTACTTTTCTTTCCTCTTTCTTTCCAGCCCTACCTTTCAGGGAGGCATCTTGACAACACATATGTTAAGAGTTGATCATTCTTCCTCATAACCCAAGGCCTCCTTCATGCCAAAGAACAGTGACATGTTTGACAGTGTCCCCTTTCTCAAGTGCTGTCCCTTGGCTAAGGGGGGGGGGGGGGGAATCTTCATGTGCCTTCTGGCTTTAAGGCAGCAAATAAATATTTTTGTTTTTGTTTTTTGATTTAATGGGCGTCCACGTTGCGACCTGACAAACACCTGAAGTCTCATTAAGATATAACAGAATGTTAAAATATCCTAGGAGTTTTTTATGCATTTTAAATATTGAGATTCAGCTGCTAAAAATGTTTGACAACTATTAAACTTAGAGTAATAATGTTAGGACCCTGGGAATAGGTATTTTGCAATAAAGCAAGCCATACAAGTAGAAGAGAAAGTAAGATGGGTTCATGGGTCTTGATATTGTTGCTCAGGCAAATATGTGAACCCTGGGTCTTTCCCTGTCCAAACAACACCCCTGCTGATTAGGGCAATTCTGTGTGAATCCCAGTCTTCCTGAGGCTGTCCTGGATGCAGTAGACACATAGAAGATGGAGATTTAAAATATGATGTGCATTGTCACCATGTTCCCTAGCTCCCAACTCACATTTATTTTTAATTTAAAATGTTTGTTAATGTTGAGATCTGCCCTAAGAAAGGATGAGTTGTAAACTCTAATCTTCTATTTAACATTGTTTTGGGAACTAGGAGACATGGCCGACTTGATATTTACAAGGGTTATCACACAAGATGGTGGAAAATCTGCAGACATGCAGCTAGCACTATTCAGGGTGCAAGGCCTGTCAGCTGTGGGAGGCAGGTGTTTGGGTAAGCTCACTTCCCAGCTGTTTGCTTGCTGCTCACCTGCCCAGCCTGGTGATATGAAAGATTCAGATATACACTCAGCAAGTTTATGAATTACTGTTTCTCATGAATATTTGTGACTACTCTCAAATAGAACTGGGTGTGTTTAGTGTAGGAACGCTGTGGGTACCCAACTCCAGCTTTAGTATAAATAGAAATGCAGGGTGGAACCCCTGTGTTCGCTCATGCCTGTGCCACACCTTAGCTTCTCAAGATTCTATAACTTGCCGAGACCAGTTTGGCTCAGTGGATAGAGCGTCGGCCTGCGGACTGAAAGGGCCCAGGTTCGATTCTGGTCAAGGGCACGGACCTTGGTTGCGGGCACATCCCCGGTGGGGAGTGTGCAAGAGGCAGCTGGTCGATGTATCTCTCTCATCGACGTTTCTAACTCTCTATCCCTCTCAATTCATCTCTGTGTAAAATCAATAAAATATATATTTTAAAAAAAGATTCTATAACTTATGAGGTGGTGTCCAAGACTTGTGTGCTCTTCGTAGGTGACCTTCTGTGTGGACGAGATCTGGGAGGTTTGTTTAACTGCGTCTTCCTATAACTGCAGATGAAACTAGACTGAAAAATCATTTTATTTCAATATTCTATTTTTATCTACAACTCTTTCAAGCCAGTATCATCTTTTGCTTAACGTATGCTACCCTGCTATTTGTCTTTGCTGATAATATTGGTAGGGAAAGCTAATCAAATTTGAAATTAACTTGCACTTCAAGCCCCATTTAGCTAAGATAGTAAATGGACTGGGAATAAGAGAGAGATTCTTCATTGTATCGTATTACACAGACTCTTCCAGCCCCGCTGTAACACATAGCTCACAAACCTCATTTCTTAACTGATAAAGTCAACTTATTTATTTATTAATTTTTCAAATTGATTTTTAGAGAAAGAGGAGAGAGGGAGAGAGAAACATCTATGTGAGAGCAGAACAGCAATCAGCTGCCTTCTGCATGCCCCCTACCCGGGATCGAGCCTGTAACCTGAGCTTGTGCCCTGACCAGGAATCGAACCAGCAGCCTTTAAGTGCACAGGACAATGCCCAACCAACTGAGCCACACTGGCCAGGGCTAAAGTTAACATTTTCTAGATTCTTATTTCCTGCAGCCAACTAAAATATATATGAAGGTAAAATGCATTTAACCTCCAGTTTATAACATTTTGCATTCTGGTTTGCACTTTGGTAGAAACTCCTCACATGCAGATCACAAATGCTTCTCCAGAGGGGAAGCCTTTATTATTTCAGATTTGGGTGACTCCTGGAGTCTTCGATCAAGATCAGAATTAGAGACCATGTAATCAAATCTATTAATTTTATACAGATGCAGCAACAGAGAGCAGATGTTGATTTGATGGTGATTTGACTGAGGTTCTACATCTGGAGGCAGAATTCTCCAATTTTGTTCTTTAACTAGCGATCACAGACACTTGTTGCACTTGGGGGTCAGTGGGTTTCAACAAGGAGTGAATGGATGAAGCTGGCTTGGCTGGGATTGTGGTAAGATAAAAGTCCACTTGTATACACTAGCAAAGCAGCTGCCATTCTATACCAGCCATGTACTGCCAGGCAGGATGTGGGCCCATCGCTGCCAGGTGTTCTGTTTTCCTTTTCTGTTAATTCTCATCAGAGAATATTATTTCCATTGATTTTTAGATTTTTAGAGAGAGTGGAAGCGAGGGAGGGTTGAGGGCGGAGATATATATATATATATATCATATCCATCAGAGATAGATCAAATCATAGGCATGAATTGGTTGCCTCCCTTACATGCCCTGCCTTGGGCCTGGGATCAAACCTGCAACCCAGGTACTTGCCCTTGGTGGGGAGTCAAACCCTTCTGTGCGTGGGTTGACACTTTACCCCACCGAGCCACCCTGGCCAGGGCCAGGTGTTCTGTTTTCTAGAAAGCAGTTCTAGATCTGATTAAGAAAAAAAAAAATACCACGAGTTTAAATGTTTTCAATTTGTTTGAATTTTTAAAAACACTGTGTGGGCCAACAGTTTTCTGGCCAAACAGAACAAGTCTGTGGGCTGAATTTGGCCTATAGCCAGTGGGTACTGGAGCTGGCTCTTTCCAGCTTTTCTCCACCCTACAAATTGTGGCTTTGAATTAGTACCTTAAAATCAGCCACAGTGGGAGTGTTTACACCACAGAAATTGGCAAGCGCTACCAACCTGAGTCCCCCCTACTCCCCACCACTGAAGGCACTTGTTAAGCCCCCCATCACCACTGCATGCCATCACCAGTTTGAGACTTGCATTGCCTGTTATGGCTTGTGGCAATTCTTTTCTAGGATTTTCTTAACTCAGTTTATTCTGATTTTTATAGCTCCCCCCACCGTTGTCCCCGAAAACAGATCAAAATAATTACATCTGTATCTCATTTATTGTTATCATATTTTTGTGTGTTGGGATTTCTCCCCCCCCCTTTTTTTTTTCTTGTCCAGATAGCTAATTTTTCCTGCTAGAGTGGGAGCTAGAATTCCAATCGTGAGCCTTAGCAGTACCTACTATATCACAGGTATTTTAATACATATGGTGATGGATATTGATTGAACCGATCTGAAGAAAATGCTGCTTGGTTAAAGAAAAACAACAAAACATGTACATATGTCTCACTTAGGAAAATTAAAATAGGTTAATTTGTTAAATTTAGGAACAATACAGTGTTTTTTCACTCTGTAGACATTTAGAAATACCTCAAGTGTAAAAAGCAAAGCATCTCTGCAATTAGAGTGAAACACAATGGGGAGATACCCAGTTGATCACATTACAGTTTGAATTAGTACAATTTTATAAAGACGCAAGTATCACATTTTCCAATTTATGTATTTCTTTTCTACATTTAAAGTATAAGTAATAAAATAATAAGGCAACATAGAACTAAAATAGAAATGGGAAATAAAATTAGCCGTGCTACGCAAAAACATGTGCCTTTTAGAATGACAAGTGGAATTCTTTGTGGGGACAGGCCTGCCTGAGTGGGCTGGCTGGTGGTATTGAGTTCGGCAGAGTTGTCAGAGAGAAGTCCTTAGATGGTACTAGCAACGAAGAAGTTGTATTCCATTGATGACAAATGGGCATATTGAGGTTTGGATTAATTCCCCTCACTCCTAACTCTGCAATGGAAAATGGCTATATAAGAAGATCACTGCCTAAGACAGAATAAGTCAGGATGTTTAAAACCTGAGCATCTTGAAGTATTTTCTAATTACTTCTCTCAATTGCACACTTTCCACACTCTGGATGCTGTTTTTCATTTTTTGCCTCACCTTGATAACAATTTATGAAAGATATTTGGGAGAATACCAAGTTTGGAGTCAGGGTTCTGCCATTGGGAATCAGCTTGTGTCCAATAAGTAAGTGAGTTTATGTGTCAGACTTAAGGGCATGGATATTTTGTAAAGTACCCAGATCATCCTATGAGTGAGCACTGATTTAGTATCTAATATAGGTATTAATATGTTGGAAGGACAAGGGCTTTTTAAAGATTCTTAAAATCTCTTCATGTTACTAAGAATGAATATGAAAAGACCTTGTGGGGAAATACAAAAAAATAGCATAAACTTTTTAAAGAAAATAGATTTATTATTCCTTAACACTTTGTTTTTTTTATTAATTACAATGTATTCCAGAATGCTGCCTGCAAAGAATGTGTTTAATTTATCTTACTTGTGCAGTTCTGCTGATCATAGAGTTGCAATAATAATGAGTTGGGCAAGACAATAATATTTCCCCCTTCCTTTTCTATTTTATTATAGAGTGTGTCTTTTTCTAGGTTCTAGATCAAAGAGATACTTTCAAGTTTAAAGCTATTTCATTTAAACTGCATAGGCCAGATTCAAATAAAAGTGTTAAAATTGGCTAGAAAGCTTTGTGTTTTTTTTTAAAAAAACCAACTTAAAAAGTTGAGTGACATTCTGAAAAATAGCTGCCTGTAGCCAATGGTTATGGAAGCAGAAGTCATGGCTATACTATAGAATGTATTTTGAGGACAATTATTTGCCACATGACTCTTCTGAAGTATGAAAACAAGACTTGATTAGTGTTATTTCACCTGCTTGCAGTATGAAAGGAATCTAGATTTGGTACGTTGTCATGGAAAATATTTTATTCATGTGATCGCTTTTTGGACAATTGTATTCTGCACTGTATTAGAATGGCACAATAAATTGTTGAGTATACTGTCTGCTGAATATGACTTTACCATGAAAAATTTGATGCATGGAGAAGGAAAGGTTGGAATATATTAACCTTTTATGACAAGGGACTTAGAATTTTGACCTAATACAGGTGACCTTTGTGTGCAGTAAACGTGAGCTTAATCTTGAGGTCAAGGTTGAGGCGAAAGGCAGGGCAATGTGGTGGAATTTATGTTGATTGGTACTTCAGAACTCACCTACCTATCGGCTACATGGGGTCTGGCTCCCCCTTTTTTAATTTTTAGCATTTCTAGGAGCTTATTTATAGCAGGTTGTTTAGCTCTTTAATCCCACCCCATTTCCTCAAAGCTCAGCTATCTGGTTAGTTGTGTTAATTTTGTCTGTTTGTATAAAGTTTACTGTTTCTGAGGGAAAGGTATGAGTGTGTTATTATTTTCTGTTTCATAGATATCAAATAGCTAAAAAGAAAAATGTTCCATATAGAAAAGACAATTGACATATATAACCTTGGAACTGAAAAATATATATCTCTTAAGAGGTTTATTTCTTTGACAGGTGGGACTTTTGTCATCTAACTTTGGATCTGTCAGAAGAATTTTGAAGCAGTGTGTACCTTTACCTAGATTATAATTAAGAGAACTCTCACAAATTATTTATTGTCTTAAAGAGTGGAGATGATTTAGTGACTGGTTATTCCCTTGAAAGTTCCTTTGAAATGCATCTGCTAATGCATTTCCATTATAATGTGATATAAAATATTTTTAAGGTTTTGCCTGATGTACACAGAAGGAAAATTGTTTTCAAACATACATTTCACTACCCAATGTGCCGGCTCTGTTTTGTCCTAGAAGAAATGCCATCTTAGCAAATACCAGACACAAACCTGCCGGTGTTATATTATCTGCACACTTATTGACTATTCTGCCGAAATAATTAGTTGAAAACAACAAACATTTGAGGGAGAGAGCCGGGGACGCTAACGGAAAGAACTCCACTGTTTTAATCGAGCCTGCAAAATATATTCCCCGAGACTGATCAGCTCTGAAGCGCTGAGGTTTGGTGATTGGAATGGCAGGAAACCATGCTTTCAGGACATAACGGATTGACGAGGCCATCCATCATTCGTTAGCGTGCCCTGAAACGTGGGCTCTGTGTGCAGAGGCCTGTGATTTAGTAAATACTTGGGAGATGAATAGAGCTTACACACAAGGGAAGAGATTGCTGTCCTTCAGCAGCCTGAGACCCAGGCGCCTGCTGAGAAGGCCATCTGACGGCACATCATCAGTAACTGGCCTGTCACAGTTAGCGGTGCCCACCGACCATCACCAGTATATTAAATGCATTTTTAATATCTGCTCCAGTAGATTTAATGAAGAAAATTTAGTTTCCATACTCCAAGCACTGCTTCTTCAAGTATTCTAAGGCATGGGCTCTTGCCTCGACAAGAAAAGGGGGGAAGACCGTGCTGGCAGTTAGGGAGTTGATTAAAAGGGACACAGACAAAATAGTGCGCAAATAAAAAATAAAATTAAAAAAAAGCTTTTAGCAGAGTTGGCATAAAAAAAGCTCATTAAAAAAAAAATAATTATCTTCTTTCACAAGCCCCTCCCCTAGGAGGGGTGAACCTGCTGGTAAGAGATATAAGCCTACTGGTCAGAAAGGAAATTATTAGACGGGGAATAATTTGAATAGAAAGACTCAAATTTTAAATTGGTTTGTGTTTGGAGATACTGTCTGATGCATAGGATTTTTGAATGTCTATGCAAAGTAGGATTTTTCTTACCCAGTTCCTGTTGCATTTTTGAATGTTGAAATTTACTCGTTATATCAAGTTAGTATATATATATATATATATTTTCTTGTGTCGTGCAGAACAGCGCAAAACCAATGTAAAAAAAATCAGTTGCCAACTTGATTTAAAAAGTGCTCTTATACTTTCTTAGACTATAAGGTTTCTTTAAAAAACGTAATTTTTAAAATGTTCTATTTTAATGTTCCGGCAAAGTGTGTAGATTCATTCTTTTTAACGAGTTTCAGTGTTGACATTATTTACTACAAAACAGAAAGACAACCAATTAGATATTGTTGCAGGCATGCACTTTAAAGGTTTACCCTCTTATTTGAAAAAAACACACACCCAGAATGGGCTCTCATGTTCGCAGAAGAAGCTACGGAATGGGACCTATAAATCTGATTCCCGCATGTGTCAAAACAGTAATGTATTAAATGCATATTATTATAAAAATTTAAGACATGTCTTAAACACACTTACATTTTTATAACACGTGGCAATATTAAATAATACATTTCCTTGTTAGCATCTGTTTGCCGTCATTGTTGGCAAGACCTATGATTTATTGCTTAAATTAATGACCAAGACCATTTTGGACCTGATATATGCCCCTAAGCTTATTACATCACTAAATAAAATAAAATGTATGCACTTGTGACAGAGTTATTTTTATAATTGTTTATCCCTTTAAGTGCCCTATTCAGTGATTCACTGAAAGGTTCATAATGGTTGGCTTGTGACCAAAAAAAGAATCTCAGAAAGGTGAAATATATTTCTGGACCAGAAATAAAATGCCAGGGTGATGGTGATGATAGGGCCCCAGAAAGGTTTTGCGTTGCTCACACACATTCCCTTCTTCAATGCTCTCATTTAACTCCTGTTGAATTTTTTTTTTTTTTTGATGCACAGCCTTCCTTCCCTACCCCAACTCCTGGGGCTATCTTGTAATGTTAGAGCTCATCCTCCTAATAACCCTTCAATATGGGTAAAGTGGTTAAATCGCAAGGGTTAAATTGTTCTTTACGTAGGATTTCCCAGGTGCCATTATCACCCTGCATGAAGCTGGAGCAAGATTGTTCTCCTATTTTTAGTTCTTTTTGGAGGGGAGGTCGGAACTTCGCCGTTTTTGTATTGAGCTCTATTTGACTTCATAGTCTTTATCTTTCCTTTCTGAGGGGGCACTATGACAGACCCTTCAGTTTTTATAGTAACCTGCTATTCATCCCAAGCCACTCTGCTGCCTGACCCGCCGCGCGATGTAACATGGATTCTTGGTTTGCTTGCTCCCCGTGAAGCATCTCATTGGCTGGCAGCTCTCCTGTCATTGATGGGAAGGCAGGGTTTTTGAGAAGCTTAATGGAGCCTCTGTGGGTAGCACTTGTGGGAAGATTATTGTTTTGTGGATTTCTTGGGATGATCGTCACTCATAAATGGAAACAAAACTTGGTTCCTAAGGAAGGCCTCTTTCTTTCTCTTCATCTCACTTTGCATCTTAAACAAACTAATTTATTGGAAATTAAAACTGTTGGGGCTTTTTTGTTTGTTTTTTTGTTTTGTTTTGTTTTCAATATTCTTTCCCAAAGCAGTTGATCTGATAGAATTTATAATGGTTCTCTCAAAAATGATCAGGCCAACAAAACACTCCTGTTTTTCTTGAAATGCTATATTGATGTTTTCTACTCCTCCCATTTCTGATCTTTATGTCATTCTTTTCACTTCGTCTTCCTTGTCTGGGATTCCTGCCTCCAGATAAAACATTTTAAAGGAAAGTTAATGAAAGAGAGTCTCAAGTGCCAATTATTCTCTCCCATCCTCTTCCTCCTCCTTTTTTTTTTTGGCTTTGACTGTTGTAGTTACTTTCACCTATTCGCTTGGAATATATACACCCATCTTTTGCTTTCTGTTTGGTTGAACATTCCTGAGGAAAGGAGCCATGTGTTTTGCTGTGGTTGTAATCTCTTTAAGTTCCTCCCTTTAGTGCCTGGACAGTGTTGCCCTTTATGCATTGAATGGATTTTTGTTAACTTTCTAATACTGACCAGTATTTATGTTTATAAATTTCTTTTGAGGAGAAGATAACTCAAAAAGCATATTTCTTCTTTTTGGCCAATATTATTCAGACTTGCCATTCTTTCCTAAGATTGTTTCTTAAGCTTCACTCTCTGGGTTGGGATGTTTAATTCCTATTTAAAAATATTAAAATATTCAGTAGGCAGCTAAGTGCTTAGCCTGGTGTACTACTTAACACTAACTGAAAGTAAAATATAACACTGACGTGGAGCCATTTGTTATATTTTAGTGGATGAAGCAATGGCTGTGTAAACCTTAACCTTGTAATTTTGTGAGTTCCACTTTATCACGCAGCTGTAAGGGTAATCAAAATAAATCACGGGAGATGAATAAATATTTTCTAGTGCTTTCAGAGGTGATGCTCGATCCATGAAATCTTAGTAAATGTATTAAATAAAACAATAATGATGCACACCATGTCAAGTCTGAGCAGTTATTTGGATTAGGACATTTATACAACATATGTTGAGCTGCTACGTGAACAGCTTAATGACTAAGTTATGTTAATCTGGCCATTTTTACATTTTGTTTAAAATTGTACTCTTTGTAATATATCTATATATATATTTGGGGTGTGGGCTGGGATAAGAAGAAGGCATAAGAAAGGCACAGGTCATCTCTGTGATGTTCTGACAGTGATCCGGAGCTCCTCAGCTGTGCAGTGTACATAACACAGATGTTGGGGAGTCATCTGTCAGCCATGCCTCTCCTATGGAGTTAAAGTTCTAGAGGGAAAAGAATTTGACACAGTGCTGTCACCGTTACATTCTCACAATAGAAGAGCATGCAAATATTGAACCTCCCGCTTAGCAGTAGTGCCCTGTCTAATGTCTGTGCTGGTTAGAATAAAAAATCATGGGTGCGTCGTGGGCTCAGAGATCTGACAAAGGTCATGCTATGCTGGGCATTTGAATTGGAAATTGTCTGGACTTAGATTTTCTAAAGCTCCCACTGTTGTGTGTGGGGGGAACTGCAGCGGGGTTTTGTCCCCGGAGAGGCCTCCGAGGCCCCTTTCTGTCCTATGAATGAATTTAGATGCGAGGGTTACTCCTGCCTTAAAACTGTTAAGTTCATTTTGCATACATCCCCGGAGAGAGAAACTGGCAGATGCTTTTGTCTTGGAAGTGTTTAAAAGAAAACTGCAGAGCAGGAACAAGAGAGGAAAGGGGCCCTGTGCGGAGTCCCAGAACATTTTGGAAATGGCCAATATGCAGTTTTCATCAGTACGAAGGCGGGGTGCAATATGGTGCCGGCAGCTCACAGGGGAATATGAATGTTGATTAAGCATACTCCCAGGCTTTGAAATTCTGAAAGCGGTGTCAGAATAATGGATGTTGAGCAAATGTCAAGCATTTGTTAATTTCTCTGTTATTTGGAGTTTATCTACCATGATCAATCAAATAAACTAGTGCTTCTCTCTTGTGGCATGTGTCATTGATATGGTGATTAGGTGGCTAGAGAGACCTTCTGCTTTTTTTTTTTTTGCCAGGTAACAGATTATAAATGAGTAAACAGAGCTCTCTGGTTGAAGATTTGTTTATGGTTTTGGTTTCGTAGAAATTTGGATATGAACTGTGGACTTTGGTAGTGGTGTGAAAAAAATCTGTGGCCACATGCCAAGGGTATGAACCGTGGTGCCATTTATACCAGAAGAGCAAGTACTCGTGTTATGGTTTCCGCGGAAAGAGATTTTTCGAAGTTTATAAGACTTTGATGTAAAACTGGGCGAAAGAAATTTGATCTTGAAAGAGTCCTGACCTATTAACATTTGTAGATAGAGTTTTTGATCTATTTTTATTGTTGTCTCACCCTGCTCCGCCACCCCACCTCCCCACTTCAGTGGTTAATACTAATTCAGTGATTGACTTTTATCCTTGAGGCGCAATCAGCAGATTGCTTCATGTGGTTTGAAGTAATTTTGTTCTGTTATTTTTAGGAAGTAATGCTACAGTGTTTTGATGTCCCAGATAACTGATCAGAAGATCCTTTTCAGCAGTGACTCAACGGCAAATTTTTGTGGAGCGCTAACGTTCCCTGGTGTGAGGAATAGTTTTCCTTTTAGAATGTGCACCGCCTCACCAACTGGGATTGCATGTGGAAGTGTTCTCTCCCTGCGGACAGTGTAACTTCCACTGGCCACTGACCAGGAGTCTGCACCGGGGAAACGGCGGTGGCTAGAATCAAGGCAGACTTGTCATGAGAGATTTGGCCCCTTCCTTCCTTCCTTCCTTCCTTCCTTCCTTCCTTCCTTCCTTCCTTCCTTTAAAATATATTTTATGGATTTTTTTTACAGAGAGGAAGGGAAAGGAGAGAGAGTTAGAAACATCTATGAGAGAGAAATATCAATCAGCTGCCTCTTGCACACCCCCTACTGGGGATGTGCCCGCAACCAAGGTACATGCCCTTGACCGGAATCGAACCTGGGGCTCTTGTAGTCCTCAAGCCGACGCTCTATCCACTGAGCCAAACCGATTAGGGCAAATTTGGACTTTTTCTGTTCCCCCTTTTCTTTTCAAAAACTCATCCATGGAGCTTACATGATTCAGGTGGAAACCAGTACAACTCCTCCCAACCCAGAAGATGTGAAACGGGCGCCTTTATAATTTTGGGCGCTCTCTTCCTGCAGCACTAGGCCTCCTGCCCCTGTTTCTAAGCCTCTGCCGGCTCTCCCTTCAGGGACCCACAACAGGGCAGCCATGGAGGACTCCGCCTGTGGCCTGCCCATGTGGTTACTCAAGGCTCTTTTTATTTTATTTTATTATTTTCTCATCCTGCCGCAGTGACTCAAATAGGCAGTTTCCAATGCAGAAAGTGTGTAACTTCCTCTTCAGATACAGATGCTTTGCTAGTACTTGAACCATCCATGAGGCCTTTGGTTTTGGCCTTTTCCAGAACTGGACTTCCAACCCTCTGAGTAAAATCTTCGTGACCTGCCCGCCTGGTCCTCGGTGCCAATGACCTCTGCCACCACAGCATCACAAAAATAGACAGACGGCCCTGCCGACTGGCTCTCCTAGGCTTCCCTCGCCAAGTCTTTATGGCCGAGCCCTGACCGCAGCGTCACTGAGTCATCCATCCCCTTACATCACACCCCAAGCACTCAGCCTGTTACTGATCCGCAGCTCTCAAATTTATTTGCTGTTTGTGGTGATAAACCTGTCGTCCCAAGTTTAGATTAGGAAGACATGAAAAATCTTGTTACATTGTTGAAAATCATTATTATTGTATAATAGTTGGAGAAAAGGTATGGACTTCAAGACTGTTAATTCTCCCCCCCCCCTTTTTTTTAAACTTATTGTTATTGTTAAAAGTATTACAGATGTCTCCCTTTTTCCCATTGACCCTCCCTACCCCGCTCCCACCCCCTCCCCAGACCTTCACCCCACTATCGTTTGTCCATAGGCCTTGCACATGTGCACATACATTTTTTTGGGTTAATTTCTTCCCACCCTCCCCCAGATTGTTAATTATTAACCATATGTACTCATGATTTCTTTTTTTAAAAAAATATATGTTATTGACATTTTACAGAGAGGAAGGGAGAGAGATAGAGAGCTAGAAATGTCGATGAGAGAGAAACATTGACCAGTTGCTTCCTGCACACCCCCTACCGGGGGGATGTGCCCGCAACCAATGTACATGCCCTTGACCGGAATCGAACTCGGTACCCTTCAGTCTGCAGGCCGACGCTCCACCACTGAGCCAAACCGGCTTTGGCTGGACTCATGATTTCTTCCTAGCACTCCATTAGGAGGCGCTGATGGTTTTGATAGTGGGAGTCCCCCTGTCTCTTGACTTTACTTAACTCTTCTAACACCCACAGATCTTTGAAGTTACCTCTTCCCTCTCGTGTATTACAGCTACAAAGCAATGGCTCAGAGAAGAGAGAGAGAGAGAATATGTTAGGATGAATAGTGGTTCCTACTGAACACACTTTCTAATATGATGGCCAAAATGTTTTTCCGAGTCCTTGTTAGGTGTTTTTAGAGTATGTGGCATAATCTTTTTAATACCTTCAGTGGCGACAGACAAAATGTGTTCCTTAGAAAATAGATCAGATAATTGGAGACAGCAGACATCATTAGGTTTGATATCTAAGGGGGCTGATGCCACACGGTGACCATGAAGTCTGGAGACGTTGTTTTGCTGTGTGTTGAAATCTAGCAATGAGAAACCCTTTTTGTATATTTGAATATGTCTCCAGACTTGGTGGCTACCCTGTATTTTGGTAAGATATGAGATGTGTCGATTAAGTTGGCTTCCTTGTGTAACTTGTAAAGTGGTTCTAAAGTGGTTCCTAAGATTCTATTTTGAGTAAAAGCAGCATTATTGGTGGTGAACTTAGAAACCTCACTCCTCCTCCTCCGGGATGATTACTTTGGCCAAAAATAATTGAGTAAATTTGCTCTTGACTGCTAGTGAAAAAGTCTATCTTGTTACTTTATCCTCATACCAAGTAAGTATGTAGACTCTAAGTATGTAAACTATTAGCCATTATTTTATCCTCCTCTTTTTCTCAGTGCTCCTCAAATGTACATTAGCTACTAAGTGGCTAAAGACACTTAAATTTCATCCTAATTCGTTCCCATTACTCACTTCTCTGCTGGCTGTTAATAAGTGATGAAATTGCTAAAAGTTAGACCTCTTGAGGGGAAGGAAAAGTGAAGGGTAACACCAGAGAGGTAGCTCAGTATGGGATTTTCAGATAATTAGAAATTGTTTTAATTTCATTTACATTTTTAGAAAAGAAGACCACGTCAATTCCAGAGTTTCATCCTACTAGCTTAAGAAGCATTTTTCATAAAACGTTTTCCTTTTTTTCTGGTGGTAATGCTGGAGGGGGGATGGAATTATTTACTTAAGCCTCTAGTGGGGATAGAGTTTGAAATCGGATGAATTTATTTTTATTTTCTCTGTGTTTAGTGCAAGCTATTCATTCAAGAATTGCATTTAACTCAGCGTAACAATATGAGGTCCTTTTTGCCTTTTACATCGTTGAAACTCATGCATTATCTCAGAATAAACTAAAGAGGTAAAATTCTCCGTTCTTTTTGGAAGGGAATTATACCTCATGTGGGTTTAGAAGAATTGAGGCGACAGCAGGCTAAATAAAAGAGGGAGGCACAGCCCTGACAGGAGAGTCTTTGTCTGTGTCTTTTGCATGGTTTCATGGTGGGAGGAAACACATCCAGCATCATTTTTAAAACTTCATCCCTGAGACATCAGTAAATCCCTTATTTGGTTCAGTGAGAATTGATTGAACTTTTTTTTTTTTTTTTTGGTAATGTTTAAAATCAGAGCTAGAACTTCAAGTCACTAAGCAGAGTTAAACATTTTTGGTGCTCACTGATTATGCATCTGGTTTGAAAGCCGTGTCAACAAAATATTGTTACAAGTTCTTAGAGCAAACATTGTTAAAACCTGGGCAGTATTTGGAATTAAGCCACTAGTGAGGGTGTGATCTGAAAGTTGGGCCGCTCGCTCGCTTTCTGCTTCAGTGATCGGTACCACCCTGAAGAGGGTAGTTACACACCGCTCTGCACTTGACACGTACAAATGCTAAATACAGTAGCAGCATGAGGTCCCTGTCATTAACCGTAATTCATGTAATGAAAGCCACCTGGATTGTGTTTTATCATTAATTGCTTGTAAATAATAAATTTAAACGTAATTTATAGTTTTCTAAATGTGATTACTATATTGAACCAACAGCAAACCTAAAAAAAAAAAAAATATGGCAATTCCGTAATGTAGTTCAACGACTTTTAAAGGAGGTATGTTTAAAAGCATACATGAAATATGCATAATCTATAATAATAAAAGCATACTATGCTAATTAGACCAGACAGCTGAACGACCTTCCGGATGTCATTCTGGACAAAGCCGAGGTGGTAGAGGCCGGGGCAGAGGTGGTTAGGGTATGATCAGGCAGGCAGGCAGGCAGAGTGGTTAGGGGAGAGCAGGCAGGCAGGAGAGTGAGTGGTTAGGAGCCAGCGGTCCTGTATTGCGAGAGAGTGCAGAATGGGCTCAGGTACCCACCGTCCCCATGCATGAATTTTGTGCACCAGGCCTCTAGTACATAGATATTTTCTTTGAGGAAGTAGTTTCACTAGGAAATTTATTTATTTATTTATTTATTTGGAATGGAATGATAATAGTATAATTCAGTTATGCTATCTTTATTCGAGTTGGAATACTAATTTTGAAATAGTCTCACTGACTTAACTTTTATATTATTTCAGACAGCTTTCTAAAAGTATCCGTATAGCCGAAACTGGTTTGGCTCAGTGGTAGAGTGCCAGTCTGCGGACTGAAAGGTCCCAGGTTCGATTCCGGTCAAGGGCATGTACCTTGGCTCCGGGCACATCCCTGGCAGGAGGCAGATGGTCGATGTTTCTCTCTCATCGACGTTTCTAGCTCTCTATCTCTCTCCCTTCCTCTCTGTAAAATATCAATTAAAAAAAATTTAAAATAAATAAAATAAAAGTATCTGTATATATAATATAATACACACATAAGAAAGTGCACCTGTATAACAATGATGTAGTAAAACTCATGAAAAAAAATTGTTCCTATTTGAAAATTTTCAATTATGCTTTAAATATAATTTATACATGGGAGAAAATTACTTAAGTATATGTGATATGTTACATAGTTTGGTGATAATAAGAGACTTTGTCTGGTAGATTTACTAAGCACAGTATCACTAATTTAAGAAGGCATTACCATATTTTTGTTTATGTGGTTACATATATCAGCTACCAAAAATTATTATTTTTTTAATGTAGTGGAATATACCAGTAATTTCCATGACTTAAAAACAATGGTGGTTTTAGAGCCTTGTCCTCTATATTTCTCTATTAATAAATATTAATAAAAATAACTATTAATAAATTATGTAAGATAATTTATTAATAGTTATATAAAATTTTCTTGAACTTCATGAACCTGTTTTTTAATTAATGTCTCTTTTCCTAAATATATTTTCACTAAAAGCTATATTCCTTAAAACCTGTACTGTGGGTGTGATTTTGTCCTATAGCAGTAAAACTATTGTCATCGACAATTATGAAATGCATAGAAAACTTTTGTAAAGGACTTATAAATTAGGTGAATTTGCAGTTTTGAGCTGCAAACTTTATACAATAGAAAGATTTACCTTCATATGTGACCAGTGGCATTTTTGCTTCACCATGATTTAGTAAAGTTTAGATATCAATAATGCAATTTGAGTTAGTTGGACTTTAAAAAATATTTTGAAATTCCCCCTGTTCTTTGTAGACACTCAAATAGATCATGAAAACCTAGTCCTGTTAAGTAACAGCATTGCATGCTGACTGCCTATGAGGTTGGGAGTGGAGTCAGCGTGGGGCCTGTGCTGGCTGGGGTTGCCTATAGAGAGTAAATAAAGATCACGGCTTCTGCTTGCGGTCAGGGTGTGACCACCATCCCTCACCTCAGCGGCAGACAGATTTGTTCATAGCTTGGTTTCCGAGGTTTAATAATCCCTCAAGAATTTAGAATGCTGTTGACTGTCCCCATTTACAACACTGAAGAAAGAAGCTTTGCAACAGGTGCAGCTGTATACTAATTGTAGGGCGTGTTGAATCTATCCAGCAGGGAGAGCGACTCCAAATTTGGTATCTTAAAGAGTGGAATGACCTTTTAAAGTCCCCGGATGAGAATTGCCAACAATCGCAACAGTCTAATTATACCCACAAGGAGTTGTGAAGTGCTTTTAAGTTTTCCTATACACCTAGAAGTTCGGTGAACGGCTTAAAGTCATTAACATATGACAGATGCACTCCCTTTTCAAGGGCTCCTATGATAAATTTTGATTGTAGAAGTGGGAATCTGACCCGTAGCTTATCACTTGCTTCATTAGCTTGCTTGAGGACAGGACTTTTTTTTTCTCCCTGACATGAGTGTTATCTTACTCATGTTCCACAATTCCATCCGCCTCCTTTTCCCTGCTGATAGGAAGTCGCAGCAGATAACCTTGATGCTGGTTTTTCCAAACCGTTTTGTGTATTGTGTAGCCTTACATATATCTTACGTAAAATGTAGAATATTAATATTGCACATAATCTTGTACATAATTTACTTTAATTGCACTTCATTTGAGCATGGCATTTGAACGTTTGATTATATTATTTTCAAGATACTGCCTTTATGTAAGTTTTATTCTTTTTCGTGGAAAAAAATAGAAATATACTTCTTGGCTTATAAAGAAGACAAAAAGTTTGACTTCTACATTTCCATGAGGTTGACTGCCTTTTGAAGTTGGTGAGAATAAGGCAGAGACGTTTGGGTTTTCTCCTGGGGAACTCTGTACACTTATGGAGGGAAGCATGCTTCCTAACAACTCCATGAGGAGATGTGGAAATGGAACATGGAAGGGCCTTATGCTATAAACCCTGTAGCTGCAGCACTTAAGTGAAATTGCTCTTTAGTATCTGTTTGGAAAATCATCTAAAATAAGCCATACAGGATTAAGGACAAAAAGCCTCTGATTAAAATCAGTTTTGAGTAATCTAATTCCCTTTTACAATATTTCTGTATTTACTTGTTTATGAGGCCTATTTTAATTCCTTAATAGACTTTATTGTAAAATGTTTTCTGTTAAATTAAAATCTCTGTTTATAGAAGCCACTGTTTCCTTAACCTCTAAGGATTATTTGTAAATTTCATATTCCCAACAGGCGTACTCATAGCTAGCTGTGCTCCTGTCAATTACCATGAAGCTCTCTTTGTACTATTAGGGGTGGTTAATTTACTTTACATAAGGTTGCCACTTGTCTAGGTATTTACCCTAAACAGGTTCAAGTCACAGAGAGACATTTGAGTTTGTGTTTAAAGCAGTAGGAGTTGATTTCTTAACCGGCTAATGCCATTTTGGTGGCATTTTCTGGGTTAGTCAGTGGAAATAGTGACAGCAGGTGTTTTCTTGGTCCCTATTTCACTCGGTTGATACACTAAGTTGTTAAAATTATAGGTGCTCTTGGAAATCTGTGAAAATAAACTGGAAGGACCTACACATTTCCTTTGTTCCCACTGTTCCTTTTTCAGACTGTCCGATTGGTGGGAAGTAACATCCATAAGTGGGGAGAGTTTGGGGACCAGGATGGTGTTCAGTGGAAATATCGTATTATTTGGCGTCTCAGGGAAATGAAACATGAAGAACATTAGATATGTATTTCACAGAAGAATCTGAGGACATGATTTTAGAGTATTTAAAATAATTCTTCTTTCTAATTTGAAATTAAATTACAGTCTTGCGCCACATAAGGACGGGAGTATGTTCTGAGAGGTGTGTCCTTAGATGATTTTGTCATTTTGTGAACATCATGGAGTGTCCTTACACAAACCGAGGTGGTACAGACCTACAACACACCTAGGCTATATGGTATAACCTATTGCTCTAGACTCCAAGCCTGTACCGAATGTTACTGTACAAAACTACATGAGATTAAATCAAGCACACTAGGAAATTAGGCAATCAAGAGATGAAGTGTGCAGATGCAGGAAGCTGCTGCCAGCCTAACACAGCACACTGTTTTACAGCAAACTTTTTTTTTTTTAAGTAGAAGGAATACACTCTAAAATAATGATGGAAAACTATCGTATAGTAAATACATACTCCAGTAACAGTCATTTATTATCATTACCACCAGGTATTATGGACTGTACATAATTGCTACATGACTGGTAGTACAACAGGTTTCTTTACACCACAAACACGCGAGTAATGCTACAATCATATCGCTAAATTAAGTGACAATTTGATAGGAGCTATGTTAATAAAATGCTAAAGATAAAAATGTGCAAATCAGTGAAAGTGTGTTTTGAAAAACAACTGTATACTTGTAAAGATTTAGGGCCCCATTAACTTGAAATGAAAAAAAAAAAAAAAAACAACCTCAAACTGAGTTCCATTGCTTTTAAAACGTAATGAGTCAGATATGGTCTGTGAATTGTATTCATTTAGATGAGAAGTGGGAAGAGTCCTTCACTGTTCCCTGGCCACGGGCTCCAAGCCTACGAATCTAAGGCCCAAGAGCAGGTCTGGCTTCCAAAGCCAGTCTTGCAGCTGTCTTAAAGGCATGGCCCTGAGAAAATCACTTATCCTTGGAGCTCTAGTTTGTCCAAGTAGAGAGCAAGAGCGCCTTCTTTTTAATAATATCTATATATTTATTGATTTTAGAGAGGAAGGTAATGGGAGGGAGAGATAGAAACATCAATGATGAGAGAGAATCACTGCTTGGCTGCCCAGTGGGGAGGGGAGGAGGGGTTTGAGCCCACATCCTGGGCATGTGCCCTGACTGGGAATCACACTGTGACCTCCTGGTTCATAGGTCAATGCTCAACCACTGAGCCACACCAGCCGGGCAAGAGCTCCTGCTTTTTGCACAGGGATCCTGTGAAGATGCATGCTGTGAAGATGCATGCATGCTGTGTAAAAGCTTTAAGAACTGTGCAGTGCCAGGGTAATCCCCTGCCAGTCTGGAGGCCGGTGTTTTTGTAAAGCTGGGAAAGGAAACATTTGACAGTCTGTGGGAGAGAGATGAAATGAGAGCTTCTCTCAAGGCGACTACACCTAGCTCTCTGAGTGGTTAGAACAGGGCATGTACCCCAGAGGCTACTCTGGCTGACTGTGATCTCAGGGCTCTTAAGGCATGACTATATTGCTAATGTCATTTGCAAGCAACATCTAGGCAACCGTTCACAAGCCATAACATGGGGCATTTTCGATCTGTAAGCAGGTATTTGCACTAAAAACAAAGCAAATGGCAACTGCATCAAAGCACAGGGATAATCGCATGTTGACATGATATTGGAGCAAAGCAAGGGGCAGGTAGGAAGCCACTTGGAGTTGTGGTGTTGTGGAGAAGCAGCTAATTGCTTGCCCCCTTATCACTTTGCTTCTTTTAAGTGACTTAAGCAAGGTAGACATTCAAATTGTGCCTTTATAAATCCTTTTCATTTGTGCCATGTGAAAATTATAAATGTATGATTGCTCAGGCCTTTATCCAGCCTCCGCTGTGTAGGATAGTCTCTCTTTTGGACAATTAAAAAGAAGCTTTTGTGTCGTTTATCCTGGGAAATAAATGAATAACTTCCTTTCACATCTCCTTTTGCCACACTTCCTTGAATCTGGATTGGTTCATAGATAACTGTGTGTGTGTTGTGGGGGGGGGGGGGGGTGAGGGTGGGAAGTGGGTGTGTATTTATTTTTACTTTATGTGTAAGGATAATAAGAATATATTGAAGCCTCGTTTTCCCCTGGATTTTACTTTGCATATATTAAGTTACCAGCTCTCATCAATAGCTACTCGCTCAAGAAAGCTAAGTGTCTCCAGAATTGGTGACCTGTTTTTAAGAGAACTTATAAAATCTTTCTAAATGAAAAATCATTCCAGCAGTGTCTAATATTAGCAATTTTCCTCTGTCTGCTTTTAGAACTTATTGGCCAACCAGGTCAGACATTATTAAAGTTCAAGGGATCCAATGGGAAAAGTAATGGTTTTGCGCTACTATGAATTTTAAATGTTGCCATTTTCCCGTGTTATGGCATCATCTATGCTACTAAAAATGTATAGAACTTTTAGACCAAATTCAGGGTCAAGGTTATAAGAGTGATGATGTGTCTGACTCATTCTCTTAGAATTATGTTGCCCAAATTATCTGGATACCATGTGGTACCAAGATACTTTTATCAAGTCATTTCAAAGAACTTAACTATAAGAAAATTTTTGTTTGTTTCATCATTTCTTGGGAATTTATACAGGCACGATTGGCGAATCTGTACTCACAGGACATGATAAGTGGTATTTACTCTACTGAAATAGTAGGGAGTTCTTTGTTTCTGAGGGTAACTGTTTTGTGGCTAGCAAACGCCTTTTAAATATAAAACTCGTGGGGAGGCTGAATCTTCTGCAACATACATTCTGAGAGTTCACTCTCTCTCCAGCACATGGAATGTGTCTACAGACAGCTGATTAATGAACAGCTGTTGAATTACTGAATAAATGAACTGACATAGGAGTGGCTTCTAAACATGTAGTCATGTAACATACAGAATGAATGGATTTCATGAAATGAAGAGAAACTGAGAAGAAGATTTACACAAAATCATGATGGCTCAGTTGAATAAATCCAGGCGTACCTACTTCTCTTTTTAAATGAAGTGAAATGCCCATGTCTCATAAAATCAATTGCTTTTTAATTTTCTTGCTATTATTATTATTAGTATCTTAGAAGAGGAGGAAAAACGGTTTGTGTTTTGAGAATCAAAATAGTCCACGCTAAAGATAGCAAATAATACATTTAGAGGATTGTGTCTTGAACTGAAAAATCAGAGAGGCCTTTGCCTTTTAGCAAATGAATAGCAATTTGTTTAATTGCTGGTATTTCCAGCTTTAAATCTGGTTGCTCGCCGATGGTGTTTGGTAAGTGAAATCCATTTACTAGTATATAAAAGCCCAGCAACTGGAACAACAAAAAAACTGGTCGCTATGAGGCACCGGGGCAGCCAACCAGCCTGATCCAGCCCCCTATTGGCTACCAGCACCCTGATCAGGGGTGGGGCTAGCTGGGGTGAGGGGCCATGGGCGTTTGGTGGCCGGCCTATAGTACCTCCCCCCATCTAGCCTGGCCTGATGGGCCCCCATTGGGCAGACCAGCTGGACCCCACACATGAGTGAATTCATGCACTGGGCCTCTAGTTCATTATAATAATGATTGGAGACCCCTCTCAATGAAATAACAGATATCAAGAGTTTAAAATGGCCTGGGTGAATTAAACAAGAGTTAGGGAAACTGAGATAGCTTTGAAGTAGAGAGTTAACTTTTACTCATATTTGTATTGCTGTTAATTGTAATAGCTTTGTTTATGTGACTATTGAGTTCACTGGGTCCTAAGGACTTCCTGGAGCAGAATTGGTATTCTGGAAGAGATAAATTTCTGCCCGGTTTGGTCCACAGTTATTTTGGATTTTCTATCCCTTTCAGTTAATTGTATCCCATCTGATGTAGAAGTAAAGATGCTGGGGTTTATGAGATTGTACTCTGGACTCTGAGGTCCAGTCAGAGCATAAGTGGATCAGACCAAGTTTCCCACCATATTCAGAAGTACTTCAAAGGGGTGCCTGGGGGTCATGGAGCTCTTCAGGAAGGTTAGCAGTTTTATAATCCCCAGTGCCTCTACTTTCCCAGTTCTAGATTAGGTCTGACTGAGTCAAAGCTCAGACATGGTTTTCCCACAGTGACTTGTTTGCATTACCTACCTGGATTCCATAGAGAGAGAGAGAGTTAGGTTAGGGCGAGGTAACTGGCAATACTGTACAAGGAACACGGCAGGGTGCTCTTTTCAAGCACCTTATTTATAGTCTGGCCATGAGCATCTTTTTCTTGAGGCCATCTACCTCACTATTTATTGAAGTCTTTAAAAACAATAGTGGATTGTTATGAATTTTTGACAGCAAAGGCTGTCACTGAATGTTGCTATTGCTTTTTGTATGGGCAAAATTTCTAGGGCTTAAAAATTAATTAGTAGCACACACTCTCCTATTTTTTTGTAAAGCTTAAGCTCACTTGCTATGAGGTACCATTGTGTTGGGAAACCGAAAGTCTTCTTTAGCAACGTCATCACCGTCCTCTGTTCACATGTTTATATGCTGTGCTCTCCGTGGGTTGCAGTGTTTTAGTTTTTCCCTTAGAATGGATCTGCTGGGTATGGGCTGTGTGCGTACTAAGGAATGGGGGGGGGGGGATTATTCTTATTTAAGTCATCATTTGAAAGACTTCTCTGTGCAAGGTTCTGTGCTAAATGTTGATGATGTAATATCAAAAAAAAAATAGTAAAGGAGCCCCTGCCTTAAAGAACTCCAAGACTAATGAAAAGAGCAAATGAAGAAAGGAAGAACACTTTAAATTAAAATTAAACATGAGTCTTATTTATGGGCTCACTAAATCCAGAAGTCTGAAGGGTTTCACGAACTCTTAGACCAAAGCAATTTTACTGAGAGCCCTTGAAACAGCAGTGCCAGTCTCCAACAGCTAATGCAGAATCCTTCTAGGTATGTTTTTTAATGCTTACAATTAAGGTTTTTTTTTTTTTTTTTAGAACGCAGATTCCTCAGCTGGGTCTTTTGTTTGGTTGTTTTTGGTTGGAAGCCACATGTTTTCCCTCTGGTTTTCTTCTTGGGACATTGTCTGATTGTCAGTATTCTGGCACAGTCCGTTTTAATGTGACTATCGTGGGAATTCCCAGGTAGCCTCCCTATTTTTATTCTAAAAATAATTCTGAAGGAGAATATTTGCCTTTGCAGTGGATTTCAATGGGGTCTAACATTGGGCCAGTGAGAGAAACCATCAAAAAAGGAAAATGGCCGAAGCCGGTTTGGCTCAGTGGCAGAGCGTCGGTCTGCAGACTGAAAGGTCCCAGGTTCGATTCCGGTCAAGGGCATGTACATTGGTTGCGGGCACATTCCCGGTAGGGGGTGTGCAAGAGGCAGCTGGTCGATGTTTCTCTCTTATGGAGGTTTCTGGCTCTCTATCTCTCTCCCTCTCTCTCTGTAAAATATCAATAAAATATATATTTAAAAAAATAAAAATAAAAAATAAATAAAATATATTTTTTTTAAAAAAAGGAAAATGAATGTTTGTACAGGAAAATGTAGGCAGTGTGTTCAAAAGTCTGTCTTCTTATTGTCTGGGATGCAAGTGGCATCCTCTGAGCCTTGAGGAAGAGAAGCCCTATCTTAGTCCCGGTGGACAGGGGAGCTGGGGGAGCTGGCTCTCAGGACTGGGTCACAGAATTGAGCTCTGAGAGGCCCTCTCCTTTAGGAGCTGGATGCTCCTGCGCATGTTTTGGTACTTTTTTCTAAGCATACATTTTCTAATCTGCAGATAGAAAGCAGTCTTTTCAACTGATACCAAGTATTGTTTTGAGAATCTAATGTATATGAAATTATAAGGAATTTTACCTATTTTATTGTTTTAATTTCTTAAAACATTATTTACACAGCAATTTTGTTAGTCTCCTACTTAGAGGGACAAATTCCTTGATATTAGCTTTGCAAAACTGGAAAGGACAGTATTGATATAATTACAATGTTTAGGGAAAGTTTTTGTTGGCTGATCTCTCCCTCCCCCGTCTTTCTCTCTTTTTCTTCTTAACACCCCCTCCCTCCCCCCGCCAAGGGCTTTTAATAGAATTGCTTTGGTCTCAGAATTCATGATAGACTAAATGAAATCCTTCAGTCTGATGGATTTAGTGAGACCATAAATTAGCCTCATGGTAAATGTATCTTTCTTTTCCCCTTTTCATTTGACACAATTCATTGAAATGACGACTGCTCATAAGTGGTTAGAATTTTATGTGTGGGAAACTTGGAGGGAAAAACTTTTAAAAGTGGGATGTTTGTTCCTTTCATCATAGTATCACCTGCATTTGGTCTCACCTGCATTTGATCCTTTTCAGGGTGCTTATGCTTAAAAATAGATTTCATTGTGTTCCTTGATATCTGTATCTTGGAACTGAAAGGGTTTATATTCAAAGTAGACGTTCCAGCACTTTTACTATCACAGGTAGGGAGTGGGCTTGTGGGAGGGGTGGGGACCGTTGGACCTGCCTGTAGACTTCCTTCTCTCTCCCCTTAACTGGCATAGACGAGGTGAGGAAACCAAAGCAGGTGTTTTGGAGGAGATGTAGAGTAGAGGAGGCAACTGTGGAGCTCTGTCATGGGGAGCCAGGCCCAGCAATCGGCCTGGCCTCGAGCATGGGGCTTGCTCTCCTGGCAATAACAGATTCTCCAGTATCTGTAATATAAGCTGGGTTTGTATTACATATATATATGGCAACAAAAATGTGTATTTTCTTCTCTGAATTTTTATTTCTTGTTTTGTAAATATATTTTTGTTGATTTTTAGAGAGAGAGGAAGGGAGAGGAATAGAGAGATAGAAACATCGATGAGAAAGGAAATCATCGATTTGTTGCCTCCTGCACGGCCCCTACTGGGGATCTAGCCCACAACCAGGGGATGTGCCCTGACTGGGAATTAAACCAGTGACCTCTTGGTTAGTGGTTTGATACTCAACTGCTGAGCCACATCAGCTGTGCTGAATTTTTATTTCTTACATAAATAATATTAAAATCAGAAAAGAAGAATAAAGAATAAATGACCTGTAACTCTAAACTTAATTTTTTAAACTGTTTTCTTTTATAGACCTTGAAAACATGCTTACTTAAAATTGTAATGATAAACATTATGTAAATATAACTATAGGCGTATTTCACTTCAAATTAGAACTTAAAATGTGCTCATTTACAGCCAGCAGTTGCCCATTAACTTTATTGGGTGATGAGTTCAGATCTGTCGAGATGAACTGGAATGGTGAGAAGGTAGAGCCTTTGTGTGCTGGATCCATTCTCTTGGCAGGTGTGGTGGTGGGCGGGGGGGAGTGATCTGATGCAGGAGGCCCAGTGGGGGAACTCTCTCGGCACTCTGGGCAGGAAGGTGGCAGTGGTGTCTGAAGGGAATACTCCTGTCTAGGGTTTGGGCATTGTTCTTGGCTATGAGGCTTCGGAGCCTGACTTTCTGGTCCTGCGGGAGATGCTAGGAGCTTTCTAAAAGTCTAGAGTAACTTCCCTTTGAGTTGACACTTGATTGAGTGGATTGTTTGCAACTAATAACCTTCGTGATGTCAGAGTACAAGTTTTTGAAAGTAATTTTATCACTTGGATGTTAAAATCCAAGTATTATGTAGGGTTTGAGACCAAACTGACTATGTTCACAAGCCGGCTGTGTTAATTCGGGTAAGGTACTTCCACCTTTGCCTCAGTTTCTTAAATATTACTACTACTTTTATTATTACAGTGATGGCAGTTAGGTAAAATAGTACCTGGTACTCAAGAAACTTCCCACCAGTGTTGCTATCTTTGCTGTGGTCATCACCATGATCACCATGACAGTAGTTATTTGTTGAGTGCCTACTTTTTATTAGACTGAAGGACTTCAACAGAAATGGAGAAAAGTTACAAGTTGGATGTTCTGGCAAAAGTTGGTGTATAACAAAGCATAATTGTGTTGTGCATAAACTTAGTGACTACTCCACATCTGCTGATCCTTTGGGTTTTCCTTAGGACACACAGAGAAGTAGGGAAGGCATTCACCACCATCTAAGATTGGTTTTTATTGGAATGAGTGACGTTAAGTGCTGAGATTAACTGCCAAAAGGATTTGATTGTGAATTAAGAATAAAAGGCTGTGGTGAGAGTTAACATTTTGTGTTTAATAAGAGAAGAGCTTAATGCATTTTAAGGCATTCCTTTTGTTGTTTTAATATTCTTAGCATTTATTATTAAAGTGGGGTGGTTGTAGAATAATTATAGTGCACATGATGATGATGATGTTTTAGAGAAGATTGAGGTTCTACGGTTTTTTCAAACTAATGTAGTAGGGAAAATATAGTATCTGAAGCTTCAAATAGTTTGACCTCATAAAAAGACTACTGAGGCTATGTAAAAGCACTAAGTGTTCAGGAAGTTAGTATTTTTGCCAATTCTTGCATTTCCTTGTTAAATTCTTAAATGAAAAGCTTAAGTTTGGCAATTGGAGTTTGGGTGTAGAGGATAAAAGACACAGAAAGAGTATGAGATTATTAGTACTATTATGTTAGTAAAACTGAAAATTTATTTGAGAAGAAAGCATTTGAGATGGTAGTTCGATTTTTATAAATTACAACAATTAGAAAGTGAATCTGGCCAATCATTTTCACTGTTCTCTTTATAAGGTCTCTGTGACCTATTAAATTAGAAAGATTAGGAGGGCAGAACACATATTTTGTACAGAAATGGAGTAAGGAAGTGGTTTTAAGTGGTCTTGTACAATATTCTAAACTTTTTACTGTGAAAAGGTTGATAAGTAATTGTGCTTATTAGCCATAGACTAGCAGCATTATGGTCGCAGAATTCAATTAGCCTGTAGATGTTCATTCATTCATTTATGATGATGTATAGTAACAGAATGACTTGGTATTCTAGCAGGATTTCAACACTGAGGAAAGAGGATTACTCAGACTTTTTTTTTGTATAAACAAAACCAGAAAATATTTGAAATCCAGAGAGGGGGAAGAAATGGACACCAGTGAGTAAGATCAGAATGCTTCATAAAACTCAGTACGTGGAATAAGTAAGCTGGTGCAGGCACACATTTAGTTCTCTGTGGAAGTTTTTAGAATCTATGTCCCAAGAAAGAGACAGTTAAAAAAAAAGAACTCAAGAGAGAGCTTAAGCCATCCCTAAAACTCGGAGAATTGGCTGTCTCACTGGGAATATTGAAGACACCAGTGACTAATTGTTAGCTCTCAAAGTGTGGCCTACTGTGAAAGGACCTCAGTGTTTAATTCATTTTTGCGGCTGCCATAACAAAATACCAGAGACTGATCACTTGAACAATAGACATTTATTTTCCCAGAGGTCTAGAGAGTTTGAGATCAAGCTGCTAGCATAGTCAGGTCCTGGTGAGGACACTCTTCCGGGCTTGCAGACAGCACCTTCTCACTATGTCCTCACTTGGCCTTTCCTTGGTGCATGCACTCAGAAAGATCTCTTTCTTCTTCTAAAGCAACTAATCCCATCATGAGGGTTCTTCCCCTGTGACCCAACCTAACCCTGATTACCTCTCAAAGGTCCCTTTTCGAAGCACATTGTAATTTGTTATCGCATCTTAAAACTAAAATATTTGCCTATGGTAGGATGTTTAATAAATTTTTACTTTTAAGATAAAGTAAAAGTAATTTATTTGGTTTGGCAGGCTGTTCTTTTAAGAAAACGGTCTGGGGGAGATCAGAATTGGTGTTTTTAGCTCTGAATGTTACTGTGGCAAAGTGAACAATATTATTTGATGCTATTTTAGGTGTAAGGCTTTTGCAGGAAAAAAAGTAAATGATACCATGGAGTTGGAAGAGAATGATTGTTGGTTAGTGGTAAAAGTTATCTCATCCCATCCATGGTAATAATAGAATGGGTTGTCTACTAAATTACACTGAACATTGTTTGTTAGAAAAGTGATTTTGTCATTTTAATGAAAACAGATAACCATTGTTCTCAAGTGTCTCATTTTGTATATTTAACCATTTTGACAAATGCCTTTCTAAAATAAAACACATTTTAAGGATGAGAAGTATCTCTATTTTCCTTAACATTGGCCACTTTGACAGAAACATTGAGCATCAAACAAATAAGTTTGAAGTTGCTGCAAAGAAGTGGGAGCCTGCTCAGTCCTCATGACCTATTTGTCTCTTTTCTTGCGATTACCTGGATCAAGTCAGATACCTTCTCATAAAAAAACGCTTTCAATACTTGAAGAATTGTGAGGTTGAATATAATATATATAAAAATATTTTTAACTAAATTATTCAACTAAATATCTGGTGGTCCTTTTGTTAAATATCTGTGTTCAGTTTTGCATTAAAAATAAGGTAATTTTTAGCAGTGAAGTAGTTATGGTGTGTGTTACACCATGAGGGATTATTTAACCTCTATTGGGGAAAGTGGTACCTTATAATCAATGGTGAATGAAAGGAGTTAATTATTTTCCTTCATGTTCTCACCCTGTGGTCTGATTACTTTAAATGCCTAGAAGTCTTAATAAACAATTCAATCACTATAGCTATTGACCTAGAATAGACCTGCTGTTAGGCCCACACAGAAATGTCCAGTGTCAACATGATTACAAGTCATTATTATTAGGAACCAAGGCTCTTTCCTGATACACTATACGTACTTGAAAGTTTCAGGGCTGTAGGCAGAGAGAAATTTGATCTAAATCTTTGAGATGTGAATTTTATAGAAATCGTAGAACTTTTAAGATGAAAATGGATTTTACGTCGCTGGATCACATGAGACCTCTATGCTTAACTTTTTGAGGGCCATCCTAATTGTTTTCCAAAGCAGTTGTACCAATTTATAACCCCATCAATAATAAATGAAGGTTCCAATTTTTTGCACAAAAAAATAAAAAGAAAGAAAATGGATTCTACAGTCATGAATCTAAGTACAAATGGTAAAACTGAGTCTTTGAAATATTAAGTGATTTTTCTAATTGGATTTTAAACAGTTAACTGCCATGGTATTTTGAATTTAATTAAAAAGGTCTGCCATGATATTTTGAATTTAATTAAAAAAGATGTGCTTCTTGTGTCTATAGACACTTATGGCATACAAATGGTTAAGTATCCCAAGAATAACAATAGTAGTTCTCAAAGGTAGTTCCTTAACAGTACAACTTTTTATGCTCCCTATTGTTTAAAAATAATTATAGTATGCATAAAGATGCCTGTCAGAATTTGTAAGAGAAAACTAGGTTCTGAAGAACTGAAAAAATGGTCCTAAGTCAGGTGAAATAACACATTACCTGAAAAAAAATAATCACTTTCCGTATTGTGAGGTCATATTTAAAATTTTGCATTTATAGTAGGAAAATAACTGACATAGAGGAAAGGTTTGATCTCCCATTCATTGCATCTTTGGGTGGTAAGAAGTGGGAAACTCTGGGTTTGGGGGCTATCGGTGATATAACTTATGTTCTAGGATATTTTGCTTTTGTATTTGTATTTATGGTTTAATTTGTACATATTGGTCATTGATACATTATGATTATTAGAATAATAAAACTATTAAAACATGCAATATTCCCACCTGTAGAGATGACCTAACAAACTGTTATTCCAGTTAGCCCTGCTTACAGCACAACTTACTTCTTTTATATGTACCTGTACTTGGTATGAAATAATGCTTTGTGTAACCTTGGACAATTCATTTCATTTCTATGACCTTTAGTTTTGTTATTTTTAAAATGAAAGGCATTGGCTTGAATAAAAATCCTCTAATATCTCTTAAAACAGTTCTCTTGCTAAAATAACTTGATTTAATAGTGATAGCATGGTAATAGGATCCCAAGTCCAATTATTTCCCTAAAGAGTAGAAGTTCTCCAAGTAGAATAAGGAGACTCTAAGAACCTTCTAGATTCCAGAAAAAAAACATTAATTTATGGTGATGTGGTGAGGTTAAAGTATAAAATGCTTGGGGGATTGAAGGTGGGAAAGAGTTGTGGGAGGCTAAAAAGAAGATGACTGAAGCCAGAGTCTCAAATGCTTTGCTGTTGAGTTTGAACTCCATTGTATGGGTAATAGACACCTCCTGGGATTTTCAAGCCAAGAGGGTAAGTAACATCATCTGATGTGTATTTTAGAAGTGTTGTTGGTAAATTGGAGATTGGATTAAAGGGTACAGAGATATGAAGCAAGGGAATCAGGACGCTATTTAGTAGTACAGGGGAGTAGGAACAAATGTGAAAAACTTTAGATGGTAGAATTAATGAGACTTGGTGACTTTTTAGATGTTTCAGGTGTGGGGAGGAAAGAATCAAGAATGACTCAGATTTTTACTCTAGCAGCTGTGTTTATGGAAATGGTTGATTTAATGGAGGTTGGGTATAAAACACTTTGGTGGGAAAGGAAGGTGGTGGTAAATTTGTCTTTAGAATACATATGGCCAAATAGGTGAAAAGTCCCATAAGTAGTTACAAAATTGAGACTGTGAATATGAGTAGAGTTGAGGCTGGAAAAGAAAAAAAATGTGTGTGTGTGTGTGTGTGTGTGTGTGTGCGCACACGTGTGCTGGAGTTATGCAAGTTAATGGGAAAACAATAGGGTATGCTGTCACCCACATAAACATACAAGATGAAAAGAAAAGAAGGTTGAGGACATCTACCTGGGAAATTTCAGGGAAAGAGTTTAAGCAGCCAAGGAGAAAGATCAGTGGTTAACAGAGTAGAAGGAGAGATTAGAAAATAGTGTCCTGGAATTCATAAGAGGAAAGAGTTTCAAGAAAAGGAGGGTAGTCAAAGGTGCAAAATGTTTGAATGTGTTCAGGGGTTTGCTGTCTTTGGGGACTGTTGTATAGGATTTATGGAACCAAAGACCTTCAAAGACATTTGGTAATGAAGAGAAATAGTGATGGACAGTACTTTGAAAGGTAAGCAGGTTTTGACTTAGGAAGACAGAAGCGAGCTTGGAAATAAATGAGTAATAGCCAGAGAAAGGAAATAATGGGAGACATACTAGCTAATACTCTATGCAGAGTTGGAAGAAAGTTGAATTTTCACCAACAAGGGAAAAGTTGTAAATATCTTTACATACAGGATATTGTTATCTGTTAACTTGTCTTGTGCTTTCTCTCTCTGGTACTCAATGAAATTACTATAAATCTAATATAAAGATCTCTTATAATCTGATTTATTAAACAAAGAATTAAATCATTGTAGGAAGAAGGAATTGGTGAACATTTTTCTAAAATGTATTTGCTATTTAAATATTGTTGAGGTTAGAGGGATTGCTTTAGAGAAAATGACCAGACATCTGGTCTTACAAGCAAAATTAAGTGTCTGTCACCCAGGCTTCTTAGTCTTTATCTGATTTTCATTATGCCAGTTCTTAAAAGTTAATACATAAATTTAATTAGAAAGGAAAGAAGTGTAGGTACTTAAGACTAAATCAGAACACTTATGATAGGGTAAGACTTAGAGCAGAGCAGAAAAGACTTAAAGACAAATTTGTCCCACTCTTCTTTGATTTTTTATTTTATTTTTATTATGAAATATAGCAAACAGAGAGAAAAGAATAGAGAATAATATAATGGACTTTATGAATTCACCTCTGTTTGTATTTGCTTCAGATGCTTTTTAAACTTCATAGAAATGAAATATTCAGACACCATTTTACAATCCTTTTCTCCTTCAGATATTTATTTATTTATTATTTAAAAGCACTTTCCCTGATTTCTTTCCTCTTCTCCTTTACTTGCAGTAACCATTGTCTTAAGTTTAGTGCTTATTAGCCTCATGCGTTTATGTTTTTTTTTAATATACCCATATATGCACATGAAAGAAAGGTAATTGTATTTTGCTGTTAAATACTCTATCAATGTATTTAGAATCCTGTAACATGCTTTTATTTATTTTATTTTTTGGTAAATACTATATTTTTGAAATGTATCCATATTAATATCTGTTAGAATAAGTTCCCTACTTTGTTTCAGAATGTATTAACTATTCATGACCATGCATTCTTAATGGATTTTAAGATAAGTTTATCAGTTTCTACCATAAAACTGTGTTGTAAGTTTCATTGGATTTTTATTAACATTATTGATTGATGTATAGAGAGTTGATCATTTTATTTATACTATCTTTCCACTCATCATACTTCTTTGTAAAAATATCTCTATATTTAGTCAGGAACTCTTTTATTCTCTTTAGTAATGTCTTATAATTTTCTATAGAGGTTTTACACTTTTTTGTTAAATATATTTCTAAGTACTTTATGGTATTTATTATTGTGAATGAGATCTATTTTCTATTCCATTTTCTAATTGAATACTATTAACTTTTAAGAATTCTGATTATTTATTCTTATATTAATTTTATTCCAGTTACCTTTATGATATCTCTTATTAGGTTTTATAGTTTGCAGATTCTTTTGTTTATTTTTTCTATATAGAAAGTCATCTCATCTACAAATGAGGAGGGTTTTATTTGTTCTTGATTCTCTTATTTCTTTTCCTGTTATTTTGTGTACTAGGATCTCCAGTTAGCTAGAACCTTCTAGAATAAAATAAATTCCTTTCTCCTTTTTTCTACTATCCAATTAGTGTAATAATTTTCTACAACTATTTATACATACCACTATCATTGCTCAAAATTGCATATTTTTGTTATTGCCATCATGATTTCTTCTTCATGAGTTAGTTAGGAATGTACTTTTTTTGATTTCTAAAAATAAAGGTTTTGCAGAAATAACTTTTTAATTATTGAATTCTAATTTAATTACCCTTGCATTAGATGTAGTCCAACCAAGTCCTGAGTAGAACTTTTGAAAAGGCTTAAAGATTAGGACCCCCTGAAGGTGGAGCTCTTATAAATCCCAGGCTTTGATTTGAGGTGGGACCTTAAAGACTGGGTCCTAGGAGTAAATGTGAACTAAAATAAACAGTCTACATTACTGTATTTCAACTTAAAGTTTACTTCATTGGCCTCCTAAAATTGGACCAAGCTGATTTTAAAGTAATATGGCACATATATATATATATATATATATAGTGCCAAATATAAATTTGATTAATATGCAGTGTCCCCTCAGGAGTTCAACTTGGAGACAGGGAGTTTGCTTGCTTGCTATGACGTGCGCTGACCACCAGGGGCGGCATGGAATGAAGGAAGGCCCTGGGCTCTAGCAGCCAGGGAAGTGAGGCCCCAATAGGCCCTGATCTCTGGCCAAGCCTAGGGACCCTACTTGTGCACAAATTCTGTGCACCAGGCCTCTAGTGCAGTCATAAAAGAAAACATAATAGTGTGAATGAGAGCCAATAGAATCTGTAAGAAATAGAGTCAATGGAGCTTAGTTATTGGAAGTACTAAACAGAACTTCTATAATTGTTGTTTATTGAAGATGCTAAAAAAAAAAAAAGATCGAAACATTCTGTAGGGAACTTATTTAAACACACACACACACACACACAGAAAATCTATAAGTGAAAAATACAGTAACTGCAATTGGGGGGATTTAACTGAATGGATATGTTATATAGCAAAACAGAAATTACTGAAGAGAGAATTACTGAACTGGAAGATAGGTCAGAAGAAAATACTCAGAATGGAACATAGAATAACAGAAAGGTAGAGTGTATTAAGAGAATGTGAAGAATAAAGGATATAGGAGGGAGGGCTAATTGGAGTTTCAGGAGAAGGAGAGCAATGTTTGAAAAACAGTGGTTGAGAATATTCCTCCAAGTGATAAATGGTATCCCAGCTACATATTTAAGAAGTCCAACAAATTTTAAGTGGGTTTTACTACATACCACACAATTAAAACTCTAAAAACTAAAATTAAAACATCTTAAAACCAAGTAGAAAAAATAAGGCACATTATCGTTGAAAAGAGCCAGCATTTGACATCACTAACACATCTGCACTGATGGAATTTTATTTTATTATTTTTAAAATATATTTTATTGATTTTTTACAGAGAGGAAGGGAGAGGGATAGAGAGTTAGAAACATCGATCAGCTGCCTCCTCTGCACACCTTCCATCGGGAATGTGCCCACAACCAAGGTACATGCCCCTGACTAGAATCGAACCTGGGACCCTTCAGTCTGCAGGCGACAGCTAGACACTTGCATGCAGGATGACCCAGAACTCCTCTTCTACATTTATACCTATCTTTTTTAATTAAGATGTGCACCAAGAGACACATACAGAAATGTTCACAGCAGCATCATTGCCGTTAGTAAAAGACTGGGTTCAAGGTTTCATTAACAACCATGTTAATGGCATGTGGCATGCCCTTATACAATGGTGTACTATATGGCAATGAAAATGAATTAACTGCACTAAAATGACCATGGGTGACTCTCACAGGCATACTGTTGAGTAAAAAAAGCCAGATTTCAAAGAGCACACATTGTGTGGTTCCATTAATGTGAGATTTACAAGCAGGCAAAGCTAACCTATGGAATTTAGAGATAAATATTGGGCGATAAAATAATAAATAAAATCAAGAAAGAGTTTACCTTAAGATCAGATTAATTTGTGAGAGAGAAGGGTGATGATCAGAAAGAGTTTCTTTTGCGGTGCCAGCAGTACAAGACCAAGTGGTTACATAGTCTTGCTTATTATGTATTCATTCAGCTATGTATTTGTTTTGTGTGGGGTTTTTTTTAAGTGTCTTATTCACAATAAAATTTTGAAAAAAGTAATATGTAAAGGCATGGATAAATGTTAATATATAATAAAGACATGCTATAAAAAGTATGTTAAAACACTGGAATTTAACAAAATTTATATATTTCTATGAATACATTCACACAGTACTCACTCCTGACATGGGTGAAAACTAAGGAAGGCTATCCACCAGAATGCAAACAGTGAACACCTCTGCATTTTATGCAAGACCTGTATTACTTTATAACTAGAAAACTATTAAATATCCTATATAATAAAAGAGTAAAATGCAAATTGACCCTAAAGGCAGAACAACCAGGAACGACCAGTCGCTATGATGCACACTGACCACAAGGGGGCAGATGCTCAATACAGGAGCTGCCCCCTGGTAGCTCCCAAGGGAGCTCAGCTTAGCCAAGTGAAGTGGAGTGGCGGTGGTGGGAGCCTCTTGCACCGCCTTGCCAGTGCAAGTCTTGCCTTCAGCAGGACATCCCCTGAGGGCTCCTGGGCTGCTGGAGGGATGTCTGACTTCCAGCTTAGGCCAAAGCCCTGGAGGGGCAGGCCTAAGCTGTGCCAGGTGGACATCTCCAGATGGGTCCTGGATTGCAAGAGGGTGCAGGCTGGGCTGAGTGCACGAATTTTTGTGCACCAGGCCTCTAGTTATATAATAAAATTAATACCTATGGAAGATATTGTCATCTATAGAGATTGATTGGGTTTATACTGTCCTGTTCAGAGAAGGCTTTAAAGCTGTTTTATATGTAGTAAATAGCATCTGAGCAAAAGACACATGTGCAGTCACATAAAGACACTCCAAGCAATGGTGTGTATTAACTAAACATATACCTTAGCTGCAGAGAGAATCGTAGAAATTACCCAACAACTTTTAATCCATGACTGTTTCCTGTAGACAGGAGGTCTTTTACCCTTCAACATGCTAGAAAAGAACAGCATTTTTATGTAGTTAAGTAAAGGAAAACTGTAATTTGATTTTTTTTTAAAGGGATTATTGTCTAAAGCCATGGAATTTGATTAAAATGCTAGACCTCCTATGGCTTTAATTTTCTGTCAAAACCCTAACAATGCTCACCTTTCAGGGTTATTTGGAGTGTAATGTAACATGTAAATGCTCAAGTGGGGGTATTAGCACACATGATGTGCAAAACCAATTTCTGGGAACTCTTAGCAAAGCAAGTTAACGCTGGGGTTAAAAGTCTGGGTTTTGGAATTGGATATGATTTCTAGCTATACTGCTAATCTTAGCTCTTTAATTGGGTATTTTACTTAATTTTCATTCCTTCATTTCTCCATTTTTAAAATAAGGATAATAATAATACCTATCCTAGAAGGTTGTAGAAGGTAAATAAAGTGCTCGAGTATATAAGTCTTGGCTTTTGTTGTAGAGCTGTTTTGCATGTGAACTTAAGCTTATCAGCCAAATTAATTAAGTGCCTGGGACAGTAACTACCTTTTTCCAATATACAAAATAAGTATACCTTTTAAGACTTTCACCACTAAACTTAATGCTTTCACCTACATACTAATAATCATTTATGGAAATATTTGCTATGATTAGGCATAAACTGTATTCTGGATCCTTAACATGAAGTCAGAAATCAGAAAGAAGAATGGATTGAGGGGAAATATGATAGATAAATTTTTTTCTATTTCCTGAATTTAGTTTAACTATTCCTGTTTTCTCCATGAAATTTCCCAGATTCTTTCCTCTACACATTGTATGTTCCTGGAAAAAAAGTAATTAGTGGTATTTTACCAAGTCTTGCTCTTTTATTGAATTCTGTTTTGATTTTGAGGGGGGAACGGTTCTGTGTTTCAAATTTGCGTGTAGGTGTGTGTTTGGAGGGGGTGAGGTGTGGTGAGGGAGGGTAGATGTACTTCCATAGCAGACCTTGCTTGACTACTTCTCTGAATCGGAAGCCACATGGAGCCAGTGTTCCGTGTGTTCTTTCACCCATTTAGGGAGGGTGTCTGTGCCTTGTCATTAGGAGGTTTCCAGGCCTAATGCTCTGTAGGAATATCCTGACTTATCTCCTTTTAATTGGTTTATTGCTCCCCAAGTCCCAGGAATAATACTCATTTTGCTCAGATAATTTTGAGCTCACTAGAGTGTAGACATTTATGCTTCCTAGATTCTGTAGCAAAAGGAGCTTGAAAATTAAATAATGGTTTTATTTCTTTATGGTTCTTTTCAGAGATTTGGTACGTGGGAAGAGGAAAGACATAAAATGTGTGGTATCTTCTTCCTTAAGACTTTACTTGTTCTAAGAGTCCACCTGGGAGCATGAGGGCTTGCCTTTCATTATGGATGTTGCAGCCAAGTGTATGCTGAGTTCTGCTCCTAGTCTGTGCTGCACCCACCCAACCCTCATTTTCTCTAACACCCTTCAGGTGACCGTCCTAGCTGGATGGCTTTGGGGACATGTTGAGTTAAATATTATATGGGGAACTATTTTTGTTTGTTTGTGTGTGTGTGTGTGTGTGTGTGTGTGTGTTTTGTTTGTTTGTTTTTTGCCTGTTTTTACACACTTGGCACCTGAAGTGTCTTGAATGCAATGTAAAATAAGGTTAAATAGTACACCATCAATGTTTAAAATCTGTACAGGAAAATCACACATACCAGTCTATGATCACTAGGCACATCAACTTAGTGACACAGTGATAGACAGAGGAACACTTTTAAGGAAGCCAAATATAGTAGCTGCCAGCTAGGAAGAGATTTAGAACGGGTAAAAATGGACAACCCCTATCATGTATTAACCTTCCATACACAAGCCATCTGGATGGAGCACCTCCCTACCGGGCACCTGGAAACCTGGGCAGATTTATTCCTTTGTTTTTAAGGATTAAAATAAATGTATTGGTGCTCAAAGGAAGCACGGAGGCTGGTCAGTCCAATGTGTGGTCTCTCGAGAAGTTCAACAGCGTCCCTCCTCAAGGACCGGGCTCTTTCAGTTTCTGCCCCACCATCCCCGCTATGGGCTTTGTCCTCACGCTTGTTTCCTCATTGCTGCAACGTGGCTGCCGCTGCTCCACAGAGCCATTTGTCATCCCTCTCCCTCGGCAAGGTTTTACCAGTCATCTAGGGCTCCTCCCAAAAGCTCCTTTCTCAGAGACGGGGAGGAACTTAATCTGGGAGGGTAGCATGGGGAAAAAAAAGAAAGCTGGTTTTTGAAGAAGTTTTAATAATATATTGGATATTTGTGCAAATTAAGTGACTGTATTTTTTACTATGAATATTTATATGCTAAGTGATGGATCGATATATGTTACAAAGCCAGTGCAGTCTTGAAATATGTGAACGGTCAGGGTATGATTTACTTCACCAGATCCCTAAAAACTATATAAATACTTTACACTGTTTCAATTTTTTTTTGGGGGGGGGGGCGGGGGGAGGATGTGTGTACACATACTTTGAAAGTTTCTTCTAAGTCAATTCCTGTCCACTTCATTGAATGTTTTATTTAGATGTTCTAGTTCCCCATACCCATGGCCTTAGGCACTGTGGATACTTAGTGAATACTGCTGCCTGGCTGACTGTGGTATTCAAGGCTGACCTCAGCATTAACACACTGGAAGAAAGAAGCAGATACTATACCCTGGATCAAGGTCTTAGTTGCACTAAAACCACTTTTCTGCTCTTTACGTGTGAGGCAGTTTGGAACCCTCTTCTCTAAGCTAAGCACATACAGAAGCAGAGGCTGGGCTGGCAAACTGCTGCGGAGATCATGCAGTTCTCTGAAGCTATGTCTAGTCCGCCAAACCCAAGGCGTTTTGGACCCAGGCCTGCCTGTCTATTGTTACCATGTGAAGTAACTCATTTTCTCATTTTAGGTCCTGCCAGGGTTTACTCCCCGTGTAAGCTGGGACCTTCTCTCTAATCCTCTTGGCCATCGAGAGAATGGGTTGCTCCATAGTCTTTGTCCAGGGTTTTAGTTGAATTCTAAGCCATTTAAAGATATTTTTTCCAGCTAAAGACATCATCTCGTCTGGCCTTACCATTCTGGGCAGCTACAGTTACATTTTAAAAATTTATTCACAGTTTAGTTTCCTCCTCTTATTGGTCCCCAACTTGAGCAGTACAAGCACATTCTTTCCATTATATTTTTTTGACACATTGCAACAGATATTCTGTCTACCATAAAATTTTATGTTAACATAAATATGTTTTGCTTTACAATGAGGAGGGGTTCCGTTTGTTACACAAAAATATCTAATGTATTAACATTCAGTGGCTCACAAAGATTTGGGTGCAATTTTGCTATTTTTTAAGAAGGTAGTTGTCAGCAACCCTACTAGGTTTTGTAATTTGCATGCAAAACTCAGATAAGCCAGGCATAATAAGAAGATTTTATATATAAAGTTGACTCTTTCAAAGATGGTTTCCATTTTTAAAGGGACATTGAAAAAATTGGACTATAATTAATTTGTATTTGCTAGTTCCTCAGTATTTTTGAGTTATTGAAACCATCCTTTAGTAATTACCAGTTTTCCTTAATAAACTTTTATTTTTCCCCCCAACCTCCTTTTTGTAATCTGATAAGAGTGGAAAGGGGTTAGAAGCTAAATCTATGAAGGAACACAGAAGATGATAAAAAAAAAAGAGAGACAGTGAATAAAGAAATAGGCTGTCATTGTTTTTTATTTTACACTTCCCAAATTACCGATGATGAGCTCAAGAGGTTTCATTCTTGAATAGGAAAAAAATTACTAATTCACAGTGCTCTGGCATACTGTAAAAGTCGAATTATTAACACTGAAATTTCTTCAGATAGCATTTAGCAGGAAAATATTTCAGAGATAATTGTTTTCAAAATATGATAGGTAGTTGTATCTACAGAGGGCAAACAAAAAGAGTAGCAATGGATAATTGATTGCTTTTCTTAGAGAGAAAGATACTCCATCCCGTTTTTATTTGTTAGCAATTGTGATAGGAAAAACTCTCACTTGGGAAGAATGCTTTCCAGGTTGCTTCATTGGCAGGTGTCTGACATTGCATGGGGTCTAGATGCAGAAGGCGTATGGCAGTCTTTGGGAATGACTCACTTCAAGGACCTCAGCCTCCTGCCATGAAAACTTCTGTTTTCAAAGCACACCCGTGCCAGTGGGAATGTTCCAGTGGTCTGTGCCTCTTCTCATAAGACCAAAGATTTTCCCCCCGAATCTGAAATAGCTCCAGAAGAGGATACCTATCTGCTAACAAAACAGACTTCCGAACGTTTCCAGCAAATGCACTGCACGTTTCCTATTGTTTGTGAGGCTCAACTCTCGCATTTGTTTATGGAAACAGACCGAACCTGCTGTTGGTCCGCATGCTACAGATTTGATTTACAGTCGTCCTAAAGTTTAAAAAAAGATCCACATCATGGATACTTGACTTTGAGACCATCACGTTTTCCCCTTTCCCGTTCTCTCTCTCCTTGACCCGGCAGCAGGAAGCCTTTGTCTGAGGTGTTCATCTGGAACAACTTTTCCACACTTGTTTTCGTGTTCCGTTAGATTACAGGGCAGCAGGCCTACCTTTGAAGCTCCTTTCTCTTTTGTTTCTTTGCCGTGCACTCCAGTAATTAACTTTGTCCTTCTTTTATTTGTTCCAGTCAATCGCAGGCCACTCTGCTGAGCATCTTCTCCCAGGAGTACCAGGTTAGAAGTTTTCTCCTTTGTGAGGGTTGACAGGTGCCTAATTGAATGATGAATGTCCCTTTATTTCTTTGTAATTGAACTGCCAGCTCTCTGATTGGGTTGGAGGATGTTCTCCTTTCCACATCAAGCACCGCCTGCGTCTCAGTGGAGGCCTGCCAAGCCTACCCATCCATCTGTCTAATAACATCTAGCCTTTGCTTATTTGGTGGACCTGTAATAAATTATGCTAAACCATTATTATTCTGACAATAATAATTTCCCTGTGTTGCGTGGTTCCATGTGCTAAATGTTTGCTGACTTGCACTGTCAGTGCCGCTTTCCATTGCTGACAGAGATGATGATAAATGACCATTGCTGGAGTGGCAGAAGGCAAGAGAGGCAGAAAATGGAGTCATTTATCATGAGATGACAGGTGTCAGTCAAGTGGCAAGTCTCGATGGAATTACTTTTTGTAGTTTTCAAATAAGTTGTTTTTAAGCAATGTTCGTCCTGGTTAAAAATGGCAATTGGATTGTAAAACCAGAGTGCAGAGGACTTAGATGGAATTGAATTGAGGGGAAATTAATACAAAGGTTTTCAAGGGAACAAGTTTTTCTCTGCCCTCTGCCACCCTACGCAAACTTATTTAGATTCAATTACTCTGACCCCGTTGGCTTTTACATACATACTGTACCTTGTGGTGCAGTCTGAAGGCATCCCGGCCAAGCAGTGGAGATTAAAATGCATGGGTTCATGGAGTAGAAGGAAAAACGACCCACCACCACCACAATCCCCAAGCTGTTATTCCATGTGCCCTATGTGTTAGACGTTGGGATGAAGAAATATGTCATTTTTGTACTTGAACTTCATATGTGACACAACATAAAAATCTTTTCTGTTTTGTTTCAGAAACATATTAAAAGAACACATGCCAAGCACCATACTTCAGAAGCAATTGAAAGTTATTACCAGAGGTATGACCTGCCTGCCCCACTAGAGGGTATCATAGTACCTATTGATTGTAATAATAATTATGAATAAATTAGATTACTAAATTAATTTTCTGTATAACATTTGAAAGTGTTTTGTTTTAAGTCTGTATTTAAGTCTTCAAATATATTTTTGAAGGATTTCTCAAATGCTTTGTTTTATAGATTTAAAGAATATGGTGTGTATATACATACTATGTAAGAAATTGTTACAATATTATAAAATCTCAATTTACTACTGGACACTTATTGTAAGTGCATGGCTTGTATAGATCTTTATATTCATATATACATATATCTACATGTATGTGTGGAAGTTCTCAAATTAATTTTCATTTACTTATTTAGATCTGCAAGTTAAAAAATATATTACAAAATAAGATTGAATTTTGGTGCAGTTTTATTTTGCATCATAGGTTTTGGGTTAGTGATTCCAAGGGGGGAAAAAAGACATATACCACGTAAGGACTTATAGAGATATATAATAATGTATTACTGTGACAATTTAAAAAGGGTTTTATATTTTAAAATGAAAATATTGAGTATTAAATCAACATCATAATGTCCATGGGATATTTAATTTCAGTTTTATTTATTATAAATAGTTTTCACATTCCATTCTAAAACAAACATTTTAGCTGTTTAGAATATTTAAATAGTTCTTTTTAAAAATTTTATTGGTTTTGTAATATGACTGAATAATTTATAATGGTAAATGGTAATGGTTTCATTAGAAATTGTTGGTTTCTTTAATATTTTAAGGGCACATTGGAAAGGAAAACTGTTTGAAATATGCTCTTAAATTGTTATACTTAAGATGGACAGGTCAACCTTTCTGTGGTACTAATTTTAGATGAATGATTTTTATGCATGAAAATTTTATGAATGAAATGACTATATAGAGAAAATACTGGTGTCATGCTTTTGTAGGGTCATTTTTTAAGAATCAAGAAGTGTTTTTGAAAAGTTATTGAATTTAGAATTTAATACTATGCTGAATATGATAAAAGATTCATTCAGTTTTCAGTAGCAGTGTCTGTTAAAGAAAGATATAGGAGAATTCCTCTGTAAACAGGTCTTTGCAAAGTTTGCATTGATTTACTCAAAAGTCATAATCTCCTCAGTGAAAGTAAAATGTAAGTTATCTAAAAGGCGAAAGATTTATAAGATCTGAAGAGAAATCGAGATTGTCAAACTACAGCGGGAAGACTGGGGAGGTTTGATGGGGAGAGGGGGTAAAGATCAACCGAAGGACTTGTATGCATGCATATAAGCATAACCAATGGGCACAAGACACTGGGAGGTGGGTGAGGGCATGTGACAGGGGTAGAGGAGGCTGGGGGAAAGTCAACTGGGGAAAAAAAGGAGGTATATGTACTACTATTTGTAATACTTTAAACAATAAAAAAAATAAATGAAAAAAATTAAAGTCAGTTACCTAAGTCATACACAAAATTAAAAATGACTCAAGACCTGTGAAGCCAGCAAATGCTTTGGCATTCAGAGAATGCCTCCAAAGAAAGACTGAAAAGTTATTTACATGTGAAAAATATATTCTTATTTGGAAAAATTGTAGTTTTAGGCCATCCTTGAAAAGTATGTTCAGATTCAAAAGCCTTTGTTAACTGAAGTGAAGGAACATGGAGTGTTTCCTAGGGATTTGGGGATCCACCATGAGGCCGTGGGTCTGCCCTCTGATAATCTGCCTTCTCCTTGTAAAAAGGCTGTTTCAATAGATAATTTCCAAGATCTCTAACATCTGACTTCTAAAGTATTAGTTTCATTAAGAGTATATTTAATTATTAAACTATAAACATACTTTATTGGGTTATCTGTCTAGTTTAGGCCAGAAATAAAAACATTTCCTTTTTGGATGGTTACTCAAAGAACAGTTGAGTGGGTAATAGAATATAGAAATATGTTTGTATTTCTTCACATTTATTGAAATGTGAAAGTCTCAATTATTTTGAGGAGACACAAAATCTGAAACAAACACATGAAGTCAGGCTGCAGTAGACAGACCAATAGGCAAGCCGTCTGACTAGCTCTCGCTTTCCCATGCTGCTCCCTGACTGCCCCGCACTGTGCTTGGAGGCAGGCCGTGTGGCGACCTCTCGGATGGATTGACCTTACAGGCCTCTGGCTCCAAAAGTGCAGGTCTAATGGTCCTGTATTCTCCAAGGTAAACTGGCCTTGAAAGATTTTTGTTTTCCAACTGATTAGAAGAAGAAAGGCAAATTGTACTATATCAAAACACAGTTTAGCGGTTTAATGTGTTTACCATTTCTTTAGATTTTTTGCTTTTATCAAAGCAGTACTCACTCATTGTGAAAAGTAAGCACATTTTTGATGATTTAAAAAAAGGAATTAATGACATGCCATAATAACCATGGTGATATTTTTTATTCTAGTCTTTTTTAAATAGATCAGGTCATATATATGTGATTGTGAATCCTGAATTTTATACTTGGAAAAATGTATATGACATAAAATTACTTTGTAGAAAGCTTTTTGTAAACATATTATTGATTGCATTACTTCATCATGTGAAAGTATCATAATTTACTGAATTATTCCTCTGTTGAACACACATGTTTCCAATGCTGATATCCTAAATAATACTACGATAAGTATTTTGCTGCATATGGATTTGTTTCTTAATATTTCTATATCTGTAATTACTGGTGCAGACAATGAGCATTTAAAGGTTTTAGTATAGGTTGCCAACTTACTGTCTAGAAAGGTTGCAATCGTTTCCTGGTAGCAATTTTAGAGAGTTCCTGAGTCTGCACATTGTAGCTAGCATTGAGAGGATCACAATTCAGAATTCGAAGTCTGTATTTAAAACTTCATAATCCACAATGTGATTCCATCATGGTTAACTGAAACTTCTCAGTATCCCAGTATCAGTAGAAAATGTTTTCTCAAACTTTTGAATAATGGATGAAATTTATTTTGTTCTTAAGGTTGTGTATGTCTAGTCACAGCTTGAGTGTTTATTTTGAAAACCAATTCTATTCTTTCCCACTGTACTAATGGCATTTTATTTCCAAGTGAGAAACCTGCTTGACAAAATGTGTGCGCACACAACTGACACACTCACAAATTGGTCAAAAATGCAAGTCCCCATCAACAGGGACGTTTAGAGATATTCTCTTTCATTGCGTCCCTACTCCCAACACACACTGTCCGCCTGCCAGCTTTCTTAGCTGTATTTATTCATTCAATTGGTAGGCTTTTACGTTTCACCATTATAGTTATAAAATTTTAAAGACCAAATATCTTTGCCTTATATTTAAAATCTTACATAGTTTGTTAATCTTAGATGCTAAGGTATCTTTCACAGTCAAAAAACATAAAACGGACCTTCTCTGAAGCTCTATTCAGGATGGCGTCACCCACAACACATTTACTTGCTAGTCCTCCTGTGGCAAAGCTAAGGGGTGACAGACATCTTCTGTGCAATGTTGTTTTTATTTGCAAATGGGCATGAGGAAGATAGCCCAGGTCACCTGGATGTAGTGTTCAAGGTCACATCCTTATATCCCATTTGTCATTCAGATCTTTGCTAAGGACCCGTTGATGAAGGTTCAACATGCATTTGTGCAGCCCCACCCCAAGCTGCTTCCAGTCTAGCTGGAGAGAGAAAGAAGCCACGGGGAAAGCCCGTGGTGTAACTTCACATGGGATGCTTTGAGGATGAAGAGAAGCGTAGCATTAGGAATATCTGATTAGGTCCTCACTGAATATTTTCTGTAATTAGCACGTTGCTCTGATCGCATATCTAAAATATGCATAAGCATGATCTGTCACTTTATGTGGGGGACAATTAAAGTTCTCAGGACAAATAAAACTTCAAATTCACTTTAACATCTTTTCCCTGGCACTCTCTGAAGTGTTACAGGATGTAGTTGGGAAATAGATTGGGGAATAAATACATTCAGAAGCAGTGCTACCCTTTTAGCATATGAAGGCAGCTCATTCGACCCTGGTGGTTCAGGATTCCATTGCACACTTCACAGCCCGCCAGCTAAGAGAGCCCGACAGCTTCCATCAGCGCGCTGGACTTTGGTTTCTCCACGTGACCGCCTGGGAAGCTTAATTAAGCTCGTAATTAGAAATTCCCTCTATATTAAATATGAACATACTAGCACATGGAATATTATTTAGACTGTATTGATAAAGTTATTATTATTGTTTAACCATCTTCTGTTACTTTGAACTTTAAAGAATGGTCTCGGAGAATAGAAATGTCCCGTTGACCATTCCCAGGGTAATGATTGATGCCGTGTTTACATGAAACCATGTAATTTGGACTCAATAATTCTCTAACAGAGGCAGTGGTCTGGGGTCCAGCTCCTCTCTTGTTATTTCCAGTCTCCTCTTAAAAGCTCTGCTCTGGTCACAGTTACAGTTATAGAAATTTTCTGGTCTTTGAACAACCCCAGCACATTCCCAACATTCGCACATCCTGTTCTCTGTCTGGGCACAGGCTTCCTCCCACGGCTCGCCGCCTTCTTTCTTGCAGGTCCCTACTCAGTGGCACTGCCTTCGAGATGGGCTTCCTGGCCCATCCGCTAAGTAGCGTTTATCATTTTATTGTAGTGTATGTCTATGTTATATAGTTATTTCTCTGTATTTTCATTGTCTGTCTCTCCACTGGGATGTAGTCCACATGATGCCAGGAGCCATGGGAGTTTTGTGCCCTGCTGTTGCTTCATAACTTAGAATAGGCCCAACACATGCGTAGTAAGCTCTCAATCTTTGTGGGATAAATGAGTGTTGAGTAGAAAGTTACAATGATATCCTAGTATCAGTACAGGCTTAACAACTCTGACCCAGAATCTGAACCCTTAATGAACATGCACTTTTGGTGGTTATGGCACATGCTGAGCTGGTCTTCTTGGCTGAACTGATTGACCACTCCTGGAGCAGCCGGTCAGTACAGTGGGAATGTTGTCAGCTGATGGGAGGTTCCTAGCTGACCTGTTTCCCCAAGACCATTCTTTAAACCACACGTGTGTCCCATGCCCTTGATTCTGAAAGTATTTATTTCCCAGTTATATTCCCAAACTGTTTATTCAAGAAAGGTTTCAGTATATATATCCATTATGTATATATATATATATATATATATATATATATATATATAATGGACTTGTTAGAATTGCTTTGAAGTTGTAATGATTCTTACACTCCGCCCAACTTTGAAAAATATGCTTTCCCCCCACTAGGTTTATAGAAAAATTATACATCTTTAAGCATTCTTGTGAAATAATATAATTTAATATCTGCTTCTAGCATTTTTTATAAAACCCCATCTGTTGACTTTGATTTTTACTATCAAACAAATATTCACTTAAACAGTACACTATACAGAAAATGTCCATAATTAGTATTTTCTTGCTCAATGTGGCTTTAAAAATTAGAAAACACACACACACACACACACACATATATAAAATCATTTATTAAAAAGAAAAATTTGTATAGCCTATATAATAAAAAGGTAATATGCAAATTGATCATCACACCCTCACAAGATGGCTGCCTACAACCAGGCCAGCAGGGGGCTTATTGAGGGATGAACAAATGACTAAACAAGCAGGCTGTGTGAGGTGACCAGGCTGGCAGGGGAATTAGTGAGGGACAACCAAACAGCTGAACAGCGGGCTACATGGAGTGACCAGGCAGGGGGGGAGGACAGTTAGGGGTGACCAGCGGGGGATAGGGGGTGCAGTTGGGGTGACCAGGCCAGCAGGGGGGACAGTTGGGGACTATTAAGTTGGCAGGGGGGCAGTGAGGGTGACCAAGCAAGGAGGGGAGGGCAGTTAGGGATGACCAGGCTGGCAAGGGAGGCAGTTGGGGGCGACCAGGCCAGAAGGGGGGTCAGTAAGTGGTGACCAGGCTAGTGTGTGTGGGGTGGACAGTTAGGAGCGATCAGGCCAGCAGGGAGGGGTAGTTGGGAGTAACCTGGCCAGCAGTGGGGTGCAGTTAGGGGTGACCAGGCAGGCAGGCAAGTGAGCGATTAGGAGCCAGCAATCCCAGATTGTGAGAGGCAGTCAGACATCCCCGAGGGGTTCCAGATTGGAGAGGGTGCAGGTGGGGTGAGGCTCTCCTGCACAAATTTCATGCACCGGGCCTCTAGTATAATATAATCAACTATTATAAGCCAAGAATTGTGCTAGACTTAATAAATTGAATGAAATGTAATTTCTCTACTTCATGAGCTTTCAGCCTTCTAGTGGGGGGTGAGTTTGAGGTGGACAAGTAGCCGGCAGATACAGTGATGGAGAAGTGTACAAGTGCTCCTCGATTGTACATGAGGGACACTTGACTTCCAGATCGTGGTAGATTGAAGTGGGCGACATATAAGAAGAATCAGGAGTTCTCCTGGTAAAGGTTGAAGGAGGGGAACAGAAATGAGGCTGACCAAATAGAATAGGTGGGAACCAGACTTTAAAGAACCTTATTGTTAAGTGGTTATGATTTAATTTTGAGATTTAATGTGGGGCCTTAGAAGTGCTTTAAGGAGGAAAATGGTACGTCCAAATTTTTATTTTAAAAAAAATCACATATGGGGGATAGATTTGGGGGATTTTTGTGGGCTTTTTTTGTTTGTTTTGTTCTGTTTTTAGAGTGTTAAGAGGTGAGGAGAGGTAGAGGCTATGACAGAAACACAGGGTCGGTAAGATGATGGCTTGTTTTGCCTGGTAAAGGAGTACTGACCCTCTGATGGCAAGTCTGCTCCAGTTTTTTCTAAGGAGGTGTCAACCCATCCTATGAAACAAAAATAAAATTTACAAAGGTGATATGTGTTCATGGATGCTTTTTTTGTTTTGTTAATCCTCACCTGAGGGTATTTTTTCCATTGATTTTTAGAAATTGGATGGGAGGGGAGTAAGGAGCTGGGGGAGAAAGGAGAAAGAGATGCATAGATCAATTGATTTCCTCATGTACCCCTACCAGGTCTGGGGATCAAACTTGCACCACAGGTACTTGCCTTTTACCAGGAATCAAGCCCTAGGCCCTTTGGTGTGAGTGCCAGTGCTCTGAACACTGACCACACCGGCCATGGCCATGGATGCTTTTTTCAAATTATAAGTGCACTTACTTCCTTTCCATGAGATGTTTGTGGTGAGAAGCTCTAAGACGTTCATAATAAAGCCAGGATTATAGGGACCGTGTGTTGTTGTTTTCCCCCAAATCACCTCTCTGTTCACTTTACATGTTGGGAAGTGAAAACAGGGGAGGCTTGTGTGCCCATACCTACTGCCCCCCACTTTGGATAATTGCCAATGGTTTGGAGGTCAGTTGTTTTGTTATCCTTTTTCCCTTCAATGCCTTCTTGTCACAGTAGCATACTTTAACTAGAGTTGAGCATGGCATTTGCCCAGGAGAAACATGTACACACAGGGGATGCTGACAAGTCTATGCTGGCCTTTTCTTGTCACTGCAACACCACTTGGCTTTGTCTTGTCTAGGTACCTGCATGGAGTGGGGGAAAATGGAGCCGCCCCAGTGCTCCTGGAGCTGGCCAATGAGGTAATGTTATTGTTATTATTTTATTTTAACCTGCATGAAACCTAAGGGGCCTATCTAGAGTAGCTTTGCTTAGAATTATAATTAACCTTTGGGAAAAAAAAAGATTTTGAGGGGCATTAGACATTTAAATCTCTCCCTAGTCTGTTTGTACTTTTAATAATTGGACAAAGAACCCTATAGATTAATAAATCAGTTAACACAATTAGTCTGCTTCTTTTGAGGCAAATGTGTAAACAACTTCTTGGTTTCTTATTTTGTGGGAAATTTCAACCAAACAGCTCAGGACATGCTCTTCTTTGGATGTGTTGTCCTAATTTAGTGTGAGAAATACCTGTGTCAAGTGAAGCGATGTATGCCAAGAAAATCTGTGCTAACTATTATAAAAGCGAAGAGAGAAATTGTATGCTTAAAGATGCAACATTTACTTGATTCATTTTTTTTGTTAGCAAACTTTTATTATAATAAAATATATATGCCTTGTAGAAAAGTCTCTTTTTATGAAGAAGCATACTGTTCTTATTAACACCAAGTATAAAGTGATTTATTCAACTTATTTGTTCACTCTGATCTGCTTCTGTTTGGGGAAACCAATAATAGTCTTACATCTGAAAAAGGAAACCCTAAAGATTTCCTATGAATGAGGAAGCTATGAGAAGTTCATAATAGTTGCAGAGAGCACACTGGAAAAAAATATTTAATTCGTAAACTTTAAAATATTTATCCACTATAATAAGAGCAATATAGCATTTAGTGTGACTTGGAACTGCTTATGCAAACCTCATAGGGATGGGATGAAATGTACACTGTTTTCGTGTTGCATTATAATGGAAAACATAGAAGCAAGGCAGAAAATGTGTGTTTGCATTAAAGATGACTCGGTACTGTGAGCATTAAGTGTTGCAGTAGCAGCAAGTTCTACATGTTCCATTAGCAAGGAAGGATGGCTTCTCTCACAGCTTCTGTCTGCTGTACAACCCTACAGTCAGCAAAGGGGCAATTACCTCTCAGTTACCAGAAGCTTTTAATAGTCTGGGCAATGTCTACACCATCTGATAGGATAGTTAACATATAGAATGCATTTTATCTTCTCCTCCTAGCAAAACATGTATTTTATTAAATTTTTTTTCTATTCCTAGAGCGAGGTGGTTTTTAAGTATCTCCAGACTTGTTTGTTGTGAATCAGTTCTATGAGCAGTTGGAGGCATTTTGCAGTTAGGATTTAGTGATTGTCCTTTATGAAAAAAGAAGAGTGAGCTAACAGCATTCTAGGTACAGCATCTAGAGAGAATGTGATGTAAATGCAGTATACATTTTTGTAGGTGATATTGACCGCATACGTTTTATATAGGAGCAGTTTATGTTCATTTGAATTTTTAATGGCTATTTCTGATGAGCTTAGTTTATTTAACTGGCCTCAACTTCCCATCTTCTAGTAATATGGAAAATTTTAACCCACTGATACATTTTTTTCCGTGTCAAAAAACCCGTTATTGATTGGTGAACATACAGCAATATTTAACCAAAGAAAAGAAATGGTTATTTGAAGGTTTTTCCTTTTTCTTGGCTGCAGCTTAGTACAGAGATCATTGTATTCTGAGAGATTTCTGATGCATTCGGGAAATTCGGGGATGACTGGTACCAGATTATGGTTTCTAAACAACCAAGCTGCCATTTTTATATGATAGTTAATACTTAAATGACATATGCTTGCATCTGGTGACAACTGATGTGCTGGCAATGCTTTATGAGTCAATATATATTTAATCAGTGGAAACTGTAAAAACTGATGAGAAATATATAACATTGGCACATTACAGTGTGCAGTGGCTCTATGAAACAGGAACTCTGCATTATTGTTGATCTGAGGGTAGGGACTATATGTGACCGTCATTGATTTTTTTTTAAAAATGTCTTGATACCAATTTTCCTATTTCATGCCTAAAAGTGAACATTTTGGGGAGTCTCACTTTGTTAATAATAATAAGATCAGTCATTCTGCTCTCTCCACACAAATATTTTCAAGTGAGATGTGAAGCACTATGAATTTTACTTACATGCTAAATTCTGACGTGAAGCATGATGGCCCTATTTCAGAGAAAGATGGACACATGATTAATATGAAAATTAGGGAGATGCAAGTACCTGAACTAATAAGGTAGTCCTTATTCAGGCTGGACTACCTTCAGTAATTTCACCATTTTTCATGTGTCAGCTCTGATGTGGGTTACTGGGAATAAGCAGCTTCGTGGAAAGCATTTCTTTCTACTTGGGGAATTTAAGGGCATCCAAGTACATACATATTTGAAAAAACTGTTCATACAAATGAAGCCAGCCTTTTTGTCTAGTTACTAAATCAAGAAAAAATTTTGGTATGGCTACGGGACTAGAAAAGCTGTCAAGAAAAATTCATGGTGATAATATTTGAGGAATATTGGCTATCTTACACCTCAGATAAAAAAGGCTTGTGTTAGGGGATGATTATTGCTCTTGAAAAACACACACCAGTTTTCTGATGGAATTAAATCAATGGTTAATAAAAGATATGAGTCCTCCTCCCCCCCCCAAAAAAAAGAAAGAAAAGAAAATGCATTTCCAAAAGAGTAGATACATCTTTAGTTAATTAAAATGACTTTTGGATTGTGTGTCCCCTGTTTTCTATTTGACCCTTTATTTAATAATAATAACAAAAAGTTACTTTGCTGGGTTCTGTATTAACTAAATTAATTAAAATTTCTAATAAGACTAATGATGACAGTCTTATAGTGCAGGTACTATTATTGTTCTTCTTGTTAATATTTTACAGTATGACTATTTTTTTCATTAAATAAGATATTTTATACATAAAGAACTTATACCAACATTTCAGTTAGGTCTTTAAAGATAAAATAAACTCAAATCAGCAAAAGCTATATTTTTTAATGGCTAAGGACATTGATTCCGTTTCTGAAAACAGTCACTAACAAAAAGGACTTTTACTTGAAATTGCATTCAAAACCACGTAAATAGAGATAGTTGGGAAGGAAGAAGAATGGCCAGAATAAAAAATAATACTGGCCTATCAAAACATCGAGGAGAGATGAGAGAAGCCCATTTCACTGTTTTAGATGAATACTCTTTCCAAGTTGTCCCACCCTTTTTGCTGCAGTGTTAGATTTAACAAATTTGACCCATTTATTATTTTCAACAGACAGATCATACTTGTTATAATTTTTATTATGATGGAAGCCACCAGGAGTGGGAAAGATTTTTAATGAATGATGCTTGCTGTGGTTGATTAAAATTGACTTAATCTTCAGTGTTGACAAAATATTGGAATATCAACTGCTTGCAGAACTTGACAGTTTTAATTGTCTGTTTGGGTTTTGTGAAGGTGGACTACGCACCCTCATTAATGGCCCGGATTATCCTGGAGAGGTTTCTACAAGAACACGAGGAAACTCCACGTGAGTTACCTTTTTCCTTTTTCCTTATGGTACGCTTTTACTCCCTCCCCCCAATTCAAAAATAATTTACACAGCATTTCAAGTTACTTAATGAGAGCCAGATTCCAAAACCGCTATCATGAACAGTTAATGACAATTAAATGCAATAGGAAGGACCACCCACAACTTACTCTTCAAATAATGTTTTATTCTTTGTCTAAATTCTGCATGCATCTAGCCATTCAGCAAAATAAACAATGTGTATCAAACTCAAGAATTGATTCATCTTTCACAAAGAGAACAAGATACATCATTTAAAAAAAAAAAACCACTGTCAGGAACTGACTCTTAAAGAAACGTTCATCCTTTTTTATTTTAATTCAGCAGGACTGGAGAAATACTACTTCCACATGCAAAAGTGAATTTCACTG